>JANIIA010000006.1:43093531-43114801 GCA_027478495.1 Erythroxylum alaternifolium | reverse complement strand
TTTTTCTTCTTTATTTATAAGCAAGACAACACTTCTTCCAATTATGCCCTTAATGATTGAGAATTGTCCCATTTGCCCTTCCATTTATGCGTTATGTCTTTTATACCTAAGTTTCCTGCGAACAGTACCCTTGAACATTCTAACATAACACTTTCCTCCAGAAAAATGTTCCCCAGTCTCTCAAGTTTCTAATGACATCAAAATCATTCAATTCGGTTCAGTGATTCGAAAGATAGACTTCAAATATTTTTGGACTACTCTTGTCCATAACAGTATACTATGTACAACTTCCCTATGAAATTTGAACATCGTAGACACTGAATTAGATTCAAATTTCTTCATACCATTTGTGTCTTCATGTCTCTACTTTACCAAAAATTAGAATTCATCGCATTTGGAGCTCTACCGATCTAGAGATCATCAAAATACTGAAGTATGTTCAGTGGAATAACAAAAGTTCATATTATTTAAGAGTACACACACTGTACCTGCCCTACGTTTTTCCCTCAATCTTACTTACTTCATATAATATGGCTATGATTTTTTGTTTAGATATATAAAAATGTATTACAAGTCCAATGGTTTAAGAATCAAGTCATTTAGGTGTCTAGAGAAGAAGTTATAGCCAAAAGAATCCAATCTGTTTTTATCCTTAATCATATTGAACTTACTTCGGGGCTGTTGCCATAACTTTCTCTATAGGCATCAGATTTAGGTGTTCTATTGATTGTTTGAAAGAGGATTTCAAGAGCTACAACTTTTATGAAAGCTTCAAAGACCAATTTTATCTTTTTTAGGATCAAAAATAGGATAGAAAATATATAATGAACATTAACCCAGAAGATGTTATAGAATTTGCATAATTTTCTCTAGAGATATCGGATCAAGGTGTTCTTTATATGATTCTAAAGAGAACTTCGAGATATACAACTTTTATGAAGATCTCAAAGACAAAATCTATCTTCTTAGGGGTTAAAAAATGAAACAGAAGATGGGTATAGACAAAAAATAGAAGGAGCAAAACATAGAAGAAGATGACGTCATCACAGAAGAAACATAGAAGAAGATAACGTCATCATAGAACGGGTTCGTAAAAAGTAACAAAGAGGAAGTTCATGAACAATAACACAGACGGAGTTCATGAATAGTAACACAGAGGAAGTTCATAAACAGTACTACAGAGGAAATCCATAAACAGTGACATAGAGGAAGTTTATGAAAAGTGATACAGAAGAAGTTCATGAAAAGTGATACAGAGGAAGTTCTCGAATAGTGACATAAACAAAGTTCATGAACAGTGACACAGAGGAAGTTCATGAACAGTAACATAGACGGAGTTCATGAACAGTAACCCTGAGGAAGATGACATCACCCAGAGGAAGATGACATTATCACAGAAGAAGTTGGTTCACAGAGGATACAAAACACAGATAATGCATCCTTACGGAGGAAGATGACATCATCACAGTAGAAGTTTGTTCACAAAAGAAGACGACGTCACCCAGAGGAAGATGACATCATCACACATGATACCTCTAAACTTCTAAACATCTTCACTTGTAAAGATCTTAACTTTCGACTCCGATGTCTAAAAATTTCATGTTATATATCATTGGAAAGGAAGAAAAATAATTTACAATTTCCAAGAAGGCAACTTCTTCCAATTCAGCCTAGATAAATCTAGATTTTTCCCATAATTCCAAAGACGAATTTTACATTCATCCACCATTGTACTGCAACCAGTTCTTAACTCCATGAAATTTTGAGACTCTTAGAGACAGAATTGAAATTCAATTTCTTCATAAGAAATGTAGCTATATGTTTCTAGTGTAATCCAAGCAAATAATCGTCTCATTTGGATAACCAAAGAAAAAAATTATGGCTAATAGACCGAAGCACACTTAGTGAACATTTTTCAGACCACGACCACTTTTGTTTCTAAATCTTTCCTTATCATAACTCATAACAAGATCATCTTCTCTACTTCATTTTCAACTCCATATCATCTATAATGATATTATAGTCCATGATTAATCATGAACACCAATAACAGAACATACATTCATACATATATATATATATATATATATATATACACGTGTTCTTCATCACCCTAATTTTGCCCATTTCATAGTCTCTCACTACCAAAATCACCAAAGCAAAACATGAACCTATCCACACTTCTCATGTACTGCTTGAAATTTTCTAAGAAAAGTTTCAGGGTCCAACAATCCGGCTCTTAAAAACTGAGTATTGTGATGAACTGGTGGCCACTAATTTGGGGATGGGAGAAGGCAACACAACTAAGGACGAAAGTTGTCAAACGTGTTCCTAGAGAACAAAGTAATACAAAGAGAAAACTCTTTAGAACATAATGGAGAAGGACCATAAATGGAAGTAGGGAAAATATAAGGGTTTATTGACTTACAAGTAACTAACGTAGAAATGATTGATCTAATTTGCTTAACTGATCCTTTGTAGGTTAACTTACATGTAAAGCCTCACAATATAGACCAAGGGATAGAAATAGGTAGCACTTCTAAGCCTAGCTCATCTCAAATATCTATAAGAGAAATTATTTTTATAGCTAAAAGGAAGTCTAGTAGAAAGCAAAGCTAAGTATACTATCAAATAACAATATTATGTTGGAATGTCTATGGGCTAAACAGCCTTAGGAAACAATTTTTCTCAAGGATTTTATCAATAAAACCACCTTTGATGGGCTTTTTGGTGATCAAACTCAGTGAGCAAGGGCTCAAACAACTTAGTTTTTTTAATAGCACTTGGTTTATCTAATCGTATTACACACCATTATGACATAATAGTGATTGCATATGAGCCAAGGAAAATTAAGGTATTAAATACCTCCATAAATGATCAATTAGTACATATGGAATTGCTTCTTTTAAACACTAATATGATTATCAATGTCTCTTTTATTTATGCTTCTAGCACATCAATTATACTACCTAAGTCCTATTGTGATTAATGGGGACTTCAACAACAATCTTCACCCTAATGAAACAGATGGTAATTCAAGCATTAGAAACTTCACTAAGGATCTAGCTAATTATATTTTAGATATTGAAGTAACTAATCTTAATTTTAAAGGTAATTACTTCACTTAGAGCAATAATCAATAATATCCATAGTTTTTAAGAAAGAAATTTAATTGTGTAATGGTATATTCCAATTGACTCTCAAGCTTCCCAAATAGTAAAAGTAGAACTTAACATCCCTCAATTAGAACTTAACATCCCTCAATTCTCTAATCACTTTCCAATTACTATAAGTAACTTGAATTTTAGGGTAAAAGTTAGCTCTTCTTTTAGATTCAGTAATTATTTAGCTAGTGATCCTAGATTTCATGATTCTACTTTCAAAGGTCTCAATGTAGCCAATTATGGTTCTCCTTCATACATTTGTAATGACAAGCTCCAATGCATCATGAAGAAACTCAAATCACTCAATTAGTAGATATGCTAAAACAAATGAGGCTGTTACCGATTTTAAAGAATAACTTGATAGAGTTCAACATCTTTTATACCAAGTCCTACAAACAAGGCACTCCAAAAAGAAGAGAAGAGATCTATACATTAATATGATATAGCTTTGGAAGTCTAATTTTGTATTCTTAAGCAAAGTTCAAGGGTGCAATGGTTATAAGATGGAGATAAAAACACTTTTTATTTTCACATGTCTCTGCATGCTAGAAGAAATTTAAATAGAACATTCTCTTTGCAAGTAAAAGATAGGAAACTGGTATCATCACAAGAAAAGCTACTTACTACTACTTTCCATTACTTCTCTAAGGCTCTTGGAATTGTTAATCAGATAAGTTCCTTAAAGTCCCTACTAACTTCAGTTATTTATGACAAAATCTCTAATGAATATTTGATTGCATTCTTCAATCTTATGGAAAAAGAGCTTAGACAGTACCTTATACATGACCTTGGTTTAGGAATTTTCAATAATTATAAAAGGAAAAATTCACCAAAGGATTGTGAAATCAAGGTGGATTTTAGGAAGGCTTTTCATTTTGTTGATTGGTCCTTCCTTGTTTACACTCTACAAGCTTTTGGTTTTCCTCCAAGCTATATTGGTTGGATAAATCATTGTATCTCTATTTTGTCTTATTGCATTTTGATAAATGGGTCTCCTAGTAAACTGATCAAAAGTGTCAATGGGATTAGGCAAAGGGATCCTCTATCCCCTTACTTGTTTACACTTTGTATGGAAATTCTTTCCAGGCTAATCAAACATTATATTAATTTAGAAGCAAAGTTCAAATTTCACAATAAATGCATGAAGTTGGGTATTCACGATTTATCCTTTGCTGATGACCTCTTGATCTTTGATAAAATTGACCCACACTTAGTTAAGGAACTAATGATTGTATTGGACACATTTAAATTCATCTCAAGTTTGTCCATGAACAAGAAGAAAGTTTGCTTAGATGTTTCCTCATCTATTGCTCATCTAACAAGTTAGCTCTGCTCCCTTACTAGTTTAAAAGATAAGGATCTCTTGTTTACATACTTAGGTATTTCTATCTTACATAAAAGGCCTTCATTTGTTAAATTTCTTCCTTTCAATTATCAAGGTGAGGAAAATAATACATAGCCAGAATGACAAGATACTATCATTTGCAGGAAGATTTCGATTAACTAATGTTATATTGAATTCTCTACACATTCATTGGATTGTCATATTGCCCTTCCATTTTCTTTAAATAAGACCATAGAAAATATTTTGCGGAACTTCTTATGGTAGGACATTTTAATTCCTACAAAACTAAAATAGCTTAGAAGATAGTTTGCTAGCCAAGGAAAAAGGGACTTGGAAATAATTCCTTTCAAGCTAAGCAAGAGAGTCCTCCTAATCAATAGGATCTAGAGATTGTTAAGTCAAAAGGAACCCTTATGGCTTTTGTGATGCGTTCTTACCATTTGAATTAACAGGACTTCTGGACTTGTGAGCCCAAGCAAGATGCTTCATGGATAATGATTCATTTGTTAAGGTTAAGAGCTTAAGTGAGGGATTAGCTCAAAATCAAATTAGATTATGGATCCAACACTAGATTTTGGACTGATTGATAGAGTGATTTAGGATCAATGATGGAGCAAGATAGGTTTCTTCATCTAACAACACACATTCCAATACATGCCACAATCAAACAAGTGATTATGGATAATTCTTTAATCTTGATCAGTATAGAGAGCTTGAGAATGTTGTTAAAGTGAAACAAAGAGCCTTTTCTTCTAGTGATTGGATGGTATGGATCAAAAACTCCACCAGGATAATCAATAATAGATCCTATATGGATTCTTAAAGGGGTAGGAATCAAACAGTTTCCTAGTTCAAACTTGTGTTTCCCCCAAACTATTCCAAAATCAAGTTCTATTTTATGGTTAGCAATCCATAAGAGGCTGCCAAACTAAAGATAGATCAACTGGTTCTATCTCCTCTATAGATTGTATTTTACACAGCTTCTTAATTGAGACACATGATTTGGTTGTAAATACACAAGATATCTATAGAGTATATTTCTTAATTTATTCTCCTTAACATGTCGAGCCTCATCTTGGATGGAGATATCGTTGACTAGACGTTACAAAGTAGATGGGATAATTACAAACAATAGGTCCTCTTCAAACTCTTGTTTGCAAGTTAGTATATGAAATTTGGAAAGAAAGGAACTTGTGATTTCAGCATCACACCAAACAAGATACACTCTACCATGAGATTCTTAACTAGAAAAGAATGTACACAATGTTGCTTTATCATCATGGAAGAGTAGATTAGCAAGTTCAATATGGATACTCTGGGAGTAAAGATTAATGTGTACTAGTGGAAGGCGTGAAGCTTCTATGATTATTTGGTTCAAATTGTATATCGTTTTGCATATTTATACAATTCATTTAATTTATCAAAAGAAAAACTCATACATAATAAGAGAATATACCTTCTCAACGAAATGAATTTATAGTCAATCAGTCGTTACATTTTGTTGTTTTTGTAAGATAAAATGACATTTACCTCTTCTCATTAATGACTCATTTATGATTTAATATTTTAAACATGTCAGGTATAAGTCCGTGAAATTCTTTTTGAAGAAAAAATTAACCTAATAAATATGAAGACGTTTTCCAGTGCATAATATGATAAGACCTAAACCTAAAAGATAAGGAAAACTGTATAGGAGGTGTTTTGTCTTTTACCATTTCTGTAGCTAATAATTCTTATACAGATCATTTTGAGTGAAATACCATATGTCGTTGGATTATGCATTAATTATTCTTTGGGAAGAGTTTTTGTTCTGATATTAACATTTGATTTTGTCTACTTCATCAATAGATTCATTGAGCAGTCAAGGCGGCCGTTGTTCCAGTTTTCATACTCTTAGATGTCGTTCACGTAACCATAAACAATATCTTTTTATGATAGTTTCATTTATTTATCATAGAAAAGATAAGACAAAAAAACAAGGCTCAGTGATGAAATATTAGGATTACCTTCAAAACTTAAAAACTTAGAATGACTGGAACTTGAGTTGATTAGATTAACAAATAGAGAAGGCTTGATGTCAAATCCACGTTAATCGTAGAAAACTGGTGCGGCAGGATGAATCCAACTCAAAATCAGTAAATCCTCAAAAGTCAAAACTGATTTACTGTCAGAAAATTAAAAAAAGTAATTACATAACATTATAGGCTGGATTACCAAAAGATTTAAAATCTTAAAGTGTATCATGCAAGTAACGTACATGGCAACGTAAAAGTTATTATATCCGATCATCGAATTATAAAATAATGATATATCATTGCCTCCTGTCTCAAAACCGTATTATAACAGTTCCCTCTCTGTCTAACTCACGACAAAACGAAAATAAAGAACATAAAGGAGAGAGAGACTCCTTCCGATCCCATTGGGTCCGCAATTTATTAATTGTACCGTCTTTTTCTAATCCTTCTCTTTCCCCTCATACATTATATTTATAAATTGAAATGCCCTCTGGTAATATTCTACACAAACAAAAGTTTCTCATCTCCTTTTATGTGATTTTGCCATTGCCCTTGCCTAATGAAGTGAAGCTCAGCCTGTAAGGATAAGTAGAAGTAAAAGTTACCTCACAAAGGCACAAAATTGAAAATGTGGCCCATTCTTAAAATGAAATGCCTCCACTTGCTGTAAATGAGCATTCTAAAACTTGGAGGTCATCTCTTTTGCTTTGGTTAATTTTTAATTTAAATTTTAGCTATTATTTTTTAAAAAAGAAATAAAAATTATTTATATTTTTATTACTGATAATAATTACATATTATAAAACAAAAAGATACATTATTTTTAATTAATTACATTTATTTTAATATTTTTTATAATATTCATATAAATTATTAATAAAATTATTTTATTTAATTAAAACAAATAATTTCAAAATTGAGATTTGAATTTATAAACCAACTTTTATTTAATACTTATATATTTTCAAGATAATTTAAATTTTATTATATTTATTAATAATTGTTTAATTTAATTCAATCATAAAATTATTAAATTAAATTATTTACAAATCTTATTAATAATTACTTTTAATTAAATACATAATAAATTAAATTATTCATAATTCTTATTAATAACTAAAATAAATCAAATTACTAAAAAAGTAAAAGCAAAAACCATTTATAATTTTAATAGGTTTCAAAAACTTGAAAAAACTAAAACTAAAAAACTCTGAAATATAAATTTTTATTAAATTTGAAAAAAAAAACAAAAAAATATAGAAACAAACTGACCCTAAATTTTGTAAAAGATGTGTTTAGCTTTAAATTTTTACTCATTGTCAATTTGTTTTTCTTCACAAATTCAAACTTTTGTTTACCTGATAAGCGGCTTCCTTTGTGTTACAGGAGCAACAGAAGATATTACAGGTGCCGCAAGTTCCGCAGCCTGTAATACAACAAACAGAAAATATATATATACACTCGTTAGTTGAAATTCGGATAAGGGTAACAAATTCAGTATGAATTATGAAAGAAACCAAAAACATAATTAAAAAAGAGCATTATTTTGTTTACAAGGACAATACTTTATAAACAGAGGGGGTTATGTACACGTTCTAACACGATTATAGATAATCATTCCTAGTTTGACATGATGACTCGGGGGAAATGGTGACCACTGATCATTGATATGGCAGCTGAATTACCTCAACATGCTCTACGGTAACTAATAATCAAAATGGAAATGGTAAAACTTGCATAAATCACTTAAAAGGAAAAGAATGGAAATGAGAATGATAAGCTGCTATAAGTAAAAGCATAGTACTCAACGAAGAAAAGAATTACAGAAGAAAGAGAGAACTGATGCAGGAAAATTTGAAGACGTGTGTTTGGGTAATACCTCCAGCTCCTCCAAGCCTCTATTAGCATCATTAGGAATGGATGTATTAGCTACATCAATGGAAGTTGCCTGTGCAGCTACAGTAGAATCTATCAGAGATGACACCACCTTACTTGCAGCTAAAGATTCCATTGGGCTACCTTTTGCAGTTTCGTCAGAAGGTTGGACCTGACTCTGATAACCAAAATCATATTCTAGTTCATCAAGTTCTTGTGGTGTTGCTTGGTGAGAAACGTAAGGACCAGACACTATTTTCTCGAAGGCCAATTTTTCAGCCTCTTTAAAGGTTGATGTATCATTATTTGAAAACGAAACTTTGCTTGGTGATCCATTAGACTCCACATTTTCTGAGGGAATGCAAGTTAAACTTTTGGGATTATTGAAACCTTCTGCCACATTATTCTCTGCCTTTGTTCCACTTAATTCACCTAGAGCAATTGCACTTTCATGATCACTTCCAATAGAAGAACCACCATTGCCAACAGATGGGCTTCCCTGATCTCCGCTCAAAGCTAGTATAGCCTCAAAGCACTTGTTTCTCAAGGCAACATCCACATTGCCATCTATCCGCCGTTTCTTCCTGGGTTCATCAGATCCATCTGACACCTCTTTGCCTTCTAATGACTTGTCTGCTACAGAATTGGTAGAAAGCTTGGCTTCTAAACTACGTTTAACATCCCAAGTTGTTTTAGATGGTCGAGAAGGACGAACCCCACCAGGAAAAACAAAGCTTGGTATATTCCTCCTCTTGACATGAGTTACATTGATAAACATTCCGGGCTTCCAAAATGTGTACATGTTGACAGTGTGTTTAAATTCCTCAACAGTTAATCTTATATCAAACTGTTCCCCTTCATTTACAGGGACTCCCTGTTTACGTTGCAACCCCATGAAGTATGAGCAATGTAAAGGATTTGATTTGTCACTAAATTCGCCTGGGTGTGGATGACACTGAAGCATATTGTAAGTATGCCTCTCAATCTGGATGACCCATATGCATGGAAAGAATTAACATAAAATTCGTCAAGGAAAGAGATGCAACAAGAGAGCAAGAGAGAGTCCAAGAATTAAAGGAAAGAAGTTATCGTCGTCACCTTCAATGTAAGAGTGCGCAATCGAGATTCAACCCAGCCTTTCCACTGTCTTAAATCATCTTCATTTTCTGCACTGATGTCTATCTGCAAATAATTCTTGTATGCTTCAAAAAATGAAAAAGGCTCAAATAGGGTATTCCAATCAGCCTTGTTTGCCTCCATGGCCTGCAACCACTAGGAATCACTTAATAAATACACAGATAAGTATGAGAAAAACGATGACAGACAATAGAGATGCTTATGCCTAGACAAGCCACCGCAAAACACGTTAATTCTATTAAAGGTTTTAAGGTGCAGCATAAGCAACAAAAGGAAAATAAATTGATTTACTAATTATTTGGCAGCTCTATACAGATGGATAACTTCTCAGTCTGTCTAATGTAGTAAGTTACATATCAGCGTTCACAGCAACCAGTTATCAAACTTAGTCGAAGCACAGCAACATCTAAGCAGTTGCATACAAAATCATCTTATTTCATCAGGTGATTGATGTTTTGGCAGTCGTGTGAAAATTATGAAGCAGGAAATCACACACAAATTGTGATTAGATGAATAACTAATATGAAAGTTCCTTAGTGTGACCTCATAACCTAAAAATGTTTTTTTTTAAAGTAAGATCATATAACACACAGCGGCATACCTCGCAGATTTCATTCCCCCTCTGAAATTCTTCCAACATTATTCGCAAAGTGCTTGACGACACATTGTAGCTAGAATTCATACATGGATAAGCAGGAGTAATTATAGGCATCAAGTGAAACCTGTCCTTTGGATATCTTCTAGGATCCCAAACTTGAAGACCAAGGGATCCTTCTTCAATTGTACAGAGCATAACTGGGTTTGGCCATCGCCACTGTGTATACACCCTAAAGAATCGAGAAACTAACATATTAGGAAGAGCATTGGGATACAGTTGGCATATGCGAGCAACAAGCAAGGCCCAATTTATACCACCAAGAAATCCCGACACCTGCAGATTGGAGGGCAACCAATGATTGGTAAACATGAAGAAAGAAATCGTGGAAAGCATCACATAGTATTAAATGCCAAAGAAACATCTCATACATTGGAATAAACACCACGTCGCTTGGCCCAAAATCTCATACATATCAATGTTGTGCGAAAATTCTGAATTTCAAAATAAGGAAACAATTAGAAGATACTTCTTGACCAAGTTTGTGAACTAGAAGAAGGAAAATGAGTGGATACAATGAAGAGTTCCAACGACCTGAATATTTGGTACCAAGCGTAAAATCTGGTCAGTAACTCTGCAACCATTGAGACTGCGAACAGTTTGTTCATCAGTGTTCTGAAGAATTGAGTCTTGTGAAACATCTAAATCCTGTATAAAACCATTGGAGTTAAAACCCAAACATGACAATTTTTACGTGTTCTATATTACATATAGCATGTGTTTTATGTTACTGAAAGAAGCTTATTATCAACCTGTAAGTCAATATGCAAAGGTCCACCGCATGAACACCATAATAAATATTGAGCAAACTTTTGAATAGTTAAAACATGTAGGTCCAAAACAACCTAAATTTCACGGAGCAAGCACCTGAAGTGACAACAAAGCCTATAACTGATGAATGTTCTACCACCTAATTTCCTCCTTTCTATTGCTTCATTCAGAGTTTTTTTTTCCCCCTTCTTCCAAGCGATATAATGGACAGCTAAACAACTCCGTTCCTCCTGTGAAAACAGTTTATCCAAAATCCTTTTTTCTTAAAAGTCAGTTCTCTCTTCAGTCACCATCAGTTTTTTCAACTTCAAAATTTTTTATATAAACAAGCTAATCTCTTCTCTTTATTCAAATAATTTCATATCACTTCATACCCAAACCTTTCGGTACTTCAAAATATTGTTATTAAGTCGGTAACAACCCTTAAACCAAAACCCCAGGCCACCACCATTTTTACTTCCATAACAACACATCCTATCCAGATCAAAACAAGGAAAAGGACTGAATATGATCTTAAAATAAAGGAAGAATAACAAGCACATTGAGTTAATGATCCAGTAACTGGAGGCCTTCTACATAGCTTATGGATGACGTTGAGTTACCATAAGTCAACTATCAAGACAAATGAAAAAGGAAAGCACATAGATTTAAGCCCAATGACATAAATGCCAATCAATTTCATGTCACTTCACACAACAATTTACTGGTTCCTTTCACCGCAAACCTAAACCTTAGGTCACCCAACTTTCTACCCTGGCTTACCATCCTATCCAGGTAAAAACAGGGAAAAGGCCGATATTAGACTAACAAGAAGCAGACTGAAAATTTTAGTTCACTAGTTCGCGGTAAACAAGTAACTAATAATGACTACACGAGGCATACCAAAATCAAACCTAAAACCACATAAATATCATGAAAGCAAAACAAAGAGAAAGCATTTTTCATAAAAACTGCCAGTACTTACTTCAGGAATCACCCAAAGAGACAATTTGGCATAAAGAAGGTCTATGGAAACTCCTTTAAATTTGAATCTCATAATTGGAACGTGTGCATCAGGAACAGGCTGCAACTCAGTCACTTCAGGCATCTCTGACAACATTCTGCGTAGCTCACCAAAAAAATCTTCCTGCAGTGATGACAAGTATCTTTTGAATTTATTAAACAAATATAACTAAAATTAATGAAAAATGGTTGCATCACAAATAGATCAGAGTTGATCGCACTTCTCTGGTTGCATGTCTAGGTCCCACACAGAGCGTGTCTATGTCTGCACCAGGGCCATGCACCTAGAAGGTGAAGGAAGAAAATTATAAATAATATCATCAACCTGAACAGAAACAGTTGCATGAAGTAAAATAGTAACTTCATAATATTCGGACATTATTAACCTGGTTGTACCAACATGGATTGTTTGGAGTATTGTTTTCATTTTTGCACAAAGAGACTAATCTATATGAAAATCATTAATAAAAACAGAAAAATGAAACATTAAAGATGCACACTTTATGTCAATAATATTGGCTTTAACCTCTCCAAAAATGAAATTCTTTTGTAAAAAGAAACTGACACAACTAAATTACCAATGCAAAAAAATAAACTAACAGAGTTCAGCCCCATCCCTCATCGGTGACAAAGTCAAACAATAAAGGTGAAGAAATACCAGTGTTCACCTATGTAAACATGAAGCTGATAAGTCATCAACATGCAAACAAATATCTCTACTTTGAGCATTTAATTATGCTGCACAACAGCACAGCAGTACCTTGTTTCCATGGTGTTTTTCTTTGATCTCATTCTACAGTAACACTACTTCATAAGCAGACGAACAGAAAACAAGTTTTTAACCATCAGCAACACATAATTTCAAGGAAAAATTAAACAAAATTAAAAATGTCATGGATCAGATCAAATATTAAAAACGATATTAAAGAATATCATACCCCTAAACGATAGGAACCAAAGGTGAAAATCTTAGCATTTGCTTCTTGCACCAATTGCTCATTCAATCCTTTTGAACGGCTAATGACTTTGACCCAATTCTTCACAATCTGTGCCATTTCAATCACCAAGAGGTAACACTTTACCAACACAGAATCAAAAAGTCACAGAAAAATCCAAAACAGAGACGAAGATATTCATTCTATAATCAGAAAACAAACACAGAAACAAGAAGTCATGTAAAATCCAAAATAGAGACAAAGATATTATTTCTATAGTCAGAAAACAAACTAATATGATAAATACTTCGTTACAGAAACTATTCTAAACCTGATCTAGTCTTCCCAAGACTTCCTCTCTAGAAACAGCTTCTTCCTGACTCTCATACAATCCCACTTCCCGCAAGCACTGAACATGCACACAGACACAAAATCAGCATATAGAAAAGTAATACAAGAGATCTGTAACAAACCTAAATGTATTGAACAAACCAAAATACATGATTAAACCTTTTCAAGTTCATGGGTCTTCACCACATCGTACTCTGTTGGTCCACCCAAAGAAATGGGTTCTCTAATGCCTAGTCGCTGTTGCTGCTGTTGCCCATTATTCCAATTGCCTAATCCAGGGCTCCCCATTGTATTTTAATGTCAAAAGAATTTGTTTTCTTATTATTTATTTCCTTTAATTATTTTTCACTTTTTTCTTTTTTTTTCTCTCTCTCTTTTTTTTTCTTTTTTTGAATATGGGGATATCAATAGAAATTATTAAGAAGAAATTCCACTGAAACCTCTTCAAAAATAAAAAAAATGATGAAAAAAGAAGTTACATTTTAATTGTACAGTACTTGGTTGAAGATAACTACAACAATCACTTGGAACCTTAACAAGTCACCCCAAACAACCACCAAGATGATAGAAACCAAAAAAAAAAAATGCAACTTTGCAAATCAATTCGGAAACTACAGAACAAAGAGCACCAGTATAGGGCCACTCGCAGTCTCCAAACCTAATGAGAAAGGAACTCTAATCCTAGATTCAGCATAAAGCAACTATAAAATAATTCAAGTACAGAGATTCTGTGAGGTGATGGCGAAAAGCCTCTTCCTTTCAAAACTTCATCTTAAAACTCCTTAGACCATGGGTAGGGTCAACGATCAATTAACCATGTCGAATCTCCTGAAAGGACCCTACAAAAAACAACAATTTGAGCTGAACAAGGGTCTGACTTAAGTGTAATAAGTAATAAGTTCAATCCAATGTACATGAAGCAGGTTGGAAAGTTGATAAACAACCAACCCAACGATTTGACAATAAGAATCCAATCAAATTCAACTTGACAAATTAGATCAAACTGAAGCAGATTGAGGGGAATAATTCATTGAAAGCATTCTATCTTTACTGTTGAACGCTGAATTCAGGTAGTTTCAAACCCTGAAACATTTTTATCAGTTTGACTTACCCAAACATATTTTTTTCCCAATTAACTCGTATGCTCCTCCATCTGAAATTGACAAAGCATTTAAACAAGACTTGAGATAGCAATACGCATATTAAACGAGTAGTGAGCAGGATCAACCGAATAATTCCACATATTAAAAACAAACTAGCAAAACAAAGGAACGTCAAACCATCTCCCAAGAACTTATTACGAATTTAATAGCATTATCAATCTTTTAAAAGGATTTAAGTTTTTAACCCAAAAAAAAAAAGATCAAAGCACGATGAAAACATGAACTGCTGAAAACATTTTCCAAAGATCAGAACTTTCTCCCTTAACTAAACAATCAAAGATCTTTCCAGCCTCACAAAGTCAAATTAACTCAATTTCAAAAGCCAGAGAATATAATAAAAAGAAGAACAGCACAGATTCAATCAAAAAATAAACAATGAAAGATATGGTATGAACAAAAAAAAAACAGCGACATATAGAGAACACGGAAACTCTCCACCTTCAGGTCCGTTGAGATGGCAAACTTTGGAATCAAAAATCGACGATGAACAGAAGCTTTGAAGAGAAAGGAATGACGTCGAGAGCAATGAGAGATGTTTTGGCGATGAGGACGATGATGGAGCGTAGGACTAGGGATTCTTTTTCCTATATAACGCTTTTGTGGGCGGCGTCGTTTCCAAAGATAGTCGCATTTTTTATAAGCTGTTTATCAGTTATATAAAATGACCGTTTAATTTTACTTTTATGTTTACGCAGTTTTTTAGTTTTTATTATTTAATTTTTAGTTTTTGTTCGTAAAATAAAAATAAACCGCTATTATTAATATTATTGTAGTTATATTTTTATTACTAATAATAATAATCATATATCAAATTAAATTAAATTAAATAATAAATTAAATAAATCTATTTATTTATTTTAATCTCTAATATAATAATTATTAGTAGAAATTATTATATTTTATTATAATAAATAGTTTAATAATTAAATTTTTTATTTATAAATTAATGCTTATTTTTGATATATTTTTAATTATTAAAGTAAATTTGATTTGAGATCATATATTTTAAAGATGTTTTAAATCTAAATTATAATTATTCAATAATTAAGAATTATTTTATTTTTAAAATAAAATTAAAATTAGTTATAAACATTAAATTAAATTAAAATATTCATAATTCTTATTAGTGATTAATATTAAAAATTAAAAATTATTTATTTATTTAATCGTAAATCAAATTATGATAAAAAAACAAATTAAGAAAACTAGTTTCTATTATTTTCATAAGTTACGAAAATTAAAAAAAACTAAAAATTCAAATAAACAGAGTTTTCTTGTTGGATTTGAAACTAAAAACTATAGTACAAATAAACATGCCCTAAACAAATGCAAAAAAAGAGTCATATATGTTCAAATAAATATTACATCTGATATCCACCAAGTATAAGCTCGTCTCCCAAATTTAAAAACTCATTTAGAAGGTCTTCTAACAATCCATAAGTGGTAGTAAAGCTTGAGCTTTTATTAATACGTGATTATTTACTTTGCCATTGGGAATAGGATTTTTTTTTGTAAGGTTTATATTATTAAATTTTTCATACTCACATAATGAGATTTGGACACGTTAAGGACTAATTCTAAGTTTTAAATCACCTCTCATCATACATAGTAAGGGAGGACAAAAGCATGCAAAAGGTGAGTAACCAGAAAAACACAACTTCACTCCTAATTTTTGAACTAAGAAAAATTATAAGCTTAAGTATAAAAGTGCTTGTATCAAGATCATCTAACTTTGTTTTGTAGGAATATGTCAATCAATATTGTAGATCCGTGAGAAAGTTAGGATCAAGTTGAACAAGAAGGCTCTACATGTATACATTTACTTCAATTGGTATTATCAGTAGGAATCTACACAAAAAGCCCATAATTAAAATGAGGAATCCTAACAATTCAATATTGGAAACTTCAATGGGAATAAGGATTATGCCTCTTAAGAATGAGCATAAAACTTTTAGAAGGCCAACATAGGCTATGTTCAATAGTTTGAAGAAGAAAATTATAAGGCTAATATAATTGATTCGACATTAACAGGGGCCCTTTAGGATGATGGCTAGCAACACCAATGAACCCAAGTGATCACAAGTATGGAGTAGAATGTTTAGTATTGGAATCAATAGAAAGATGAAAAGATATATCTACCACCTTTGATGTCTTGTGAAAAAAAGGCCTCACTAGTGATGATAGTTCTTTTATCCTTAACATCACGAGTGATTTGCCCCTATCCAAGTTCAAGTTACCTAAATTAGAGGCTTATAGTGGGATGAGAAATTTCATGGATCATTTTGCTTGGTATCAAAAGACAATGAATTTATAAGGAGCTTCAAATGCACTAAAGCGTAAAGCTTTCTTTTCCATTATAGTCAAAGCAACCAAGGTTTAGTATTAGACCATCTTTAAAAGGTTCGTATCAAATTTTGGACAACTTTAGTCCATTTTTAAAGCTCACTTCATCAATAACTTAAGAATGTACAAGGATTTCCATAAGAATGTACAAGGATTTCTCCACCCTTTTTGACTTATGCAAAGGCAAAGAGAGAACACAAAATAGTGCACTTAAAGGTTTAATGTGAAAATTACTCATGTGTTGAGATTGAATTCCACTATAATGTTTGAAATAGATTTATGTTACCATTAGGATATATGAAGATACCTTCTGATGGATAGAATATACATTTTAGAGGAATCGGAGGAGTAGGCATAGGGTTCACACTCTAAACGAAGCAACGAATTATTTAGAGAGAATCAAGGGATCTTCCTAAAGGTTTGGGTTAAAGAAGGTAAAGAGACTATGTTAGGGTTATCCAATAAAAGAGAGTTAAGAGAAAGGAGGGCACTACAAGGAGTAAGAAATCTCATAGACATAAAAATTTCCCCTTGCCATAATTGAAGACATCTAGTTCATATCCTTTATAAACGAAGAAAAAAGCTCATCAATCCTCTAAAGCTACTATAGAATAGACTTAAAATCAAAGGCTCAAAATAGTTATGTCGCCTCCATAAAAATTATGGAAATGAAATTGATGCAAGGTGAGATTTCGTAACAATTCCTACTCATGAAAGTGCAAGGATAAGCATGATAGGGCATCCCAAAGGTTGGGATCATCAATGGAGACTTAAGGATAATCAAAACCTAGTTAAAGAAGTCTCTATGCATACCTAAAGATTCTATAATTATTATAAATAAATTGAAGTGAAAAAGGAAGTTGACAAAGCATATTAATTTTAAAGAAAACAAACTTGATTTAGCCCACCCGAATGATAATGTGATGGTTATAGCATAAACTTTGCCTAACTATAAAGTGAAAAGGGTTCTAGTCAATATTAACAACTTTATTAATATCTTATTTTTTATGCTTTCTTTGCCTTTAAGGTTACCAAAGCATAGCTTAGATTAGCACCAACATCACTAATGGGTTTAATGGGAGGACAAACCCATGTTTTACTAGAATAACACTTATGATGGAGTTAGGCACACAACCCATACAAACCACTAAGTCCACATATAATTTCATATCATTAACAAAACATCAATCTATAATGTAATATTAGGGAGACCTTCTTTATACTTTATTGTGATTGTGATGTTGCTTTACCAATTATTAGTGAAATTTGCAACTGTCAATAAAGTATTTAGGTTTATGGGGATCTAAAGGTGGTTATAAAATGTTATTTGATGTTTACAAAGAGTGATAAGAGTGTTAATATCCATAAGATCAACTTGTAAGAGTTAGAAAAAGAGCAAAAAGGGGAGACATTTAAAGAAGTAACAAATTGGAATGTAAGGGACTCTATAATAGTACAAATGTTAAGATAGGGATGATTATTAAGAAGGTGCCTATAAACATGTTGCTAAGGAATTATATAGATATATTTTCCTAAAATGTTAAAGAAAAAAGGGAATCCACCATGAAGTAGTAGTTCATAAGTTACATATTGACCTATGTTTAGACTTATTTGATCGAAAAAATGAACTTTTTCCTTAGAGAGGCAACTCGTTGTTGAGGAGGAAGTGGAGAAGTTATTACAAGCCTACTTTATAAAGGAGTTGTGATATTCAAAATGACTTTCCAATATAATGATGTTGAAGAAGGTAAATAAGAAGTGCTGAATGTGTGTGGATTTTAGTAATTAACAAGGCATGCCTAAAGGATAACTATCCTTTTTTCAAAATTAACCAACTAAAAATGATTATAATTTATGAATGCATATTCTGATTATAACTTGATCCCCATGTATAGGCCAGATATTAAGAAGACATCATTTGTTACATACAAAGACACTTATTATTATTGAGTAATGTTCTATAAGTTAAAGAGTACAGGGGAAATTTACTAGAATTTGGTCTATAAATTGCTCACACCTTTGTTAGGTAAAACTGTAGAAGTGTATGCAAAAGCATAATAGTGAAAAATTAAGGGTAAAGGAGATAACTTTTCAAACTTGAGGGATTGTTTCAAAATAGTGCAAAATTTTGAAACAACGCTGAATCCTTATAAGTGCATCTTTGGGGTATCATTAGGAAAGTTCCTTAAATTTATAATGACCCAATAGGGTATAAAGGTCAGTCTTGAAAAAATAGAGGATAATTAAACTATGGAACCTCTACTCCATTAAAGAAAAATAAAGGCTAATAAAAAGACTAATGAGCTTATTTAGATTCATGTCCAAATCAATTTATCATAACTTTCCTTTCTTTCACACTCTTACGTAAGCAAAGAGCTTCAATTAAGTCCTATAGTGTCAATAAAACTTTGGGTAACTTAATAATTACTTATTACAACCCTATTGGATTTACTATTTAACCTAAGGAACCCTTATTTCTCTACTTGGTTGTCTATGATTGAGTCGCTAATTCAGTATTGATAAAAGATAAGAAAAACCAATAAAACATGTATATTATATTATAAAGATCCTCCATATGACCAAAGAAAGATATGTAAAGTTAGAAAATGTTCTTTAGTTTCTTTTTGAAAACTTAAACTTTATTTCTAGACTTATGTGGTAAAAACTATCCTAGACCTATCTTTACTTCAAATCTTTTACAAGCATGATTCTTCTAAATGAATGTTATATGGTTTGAAGAATTGAGTATATATGATGTTCAATATATGCTAGATATATCTCTCAATTGTTAGTGATTGTTGATTTTCAGGAGAATGTAAAGGCTGACTAGTGAAATAGGAAAAGGAAGTTGATCCATAACAATATGGGTAACGTTTATTGATGGATTTTACATTATAGAAGGTTATAAGTAGAAGTTTTCATTAAGGGACCTTTTGACATAGAAATTGAGTATATGTAAAAGTATAACTTCAAGGCCTCAAACAACAAATTGAAATATAAGGCACTATTATATGTAATCAGGTTGGCATCTCATAATTGGAAGTAGTGTAAATAAGATTGATGTGACATATGTATATGAATAAATAATATTAAAGTTCACTAGGTAAGTGCTCATATTGTTCTTATGTATAAATTAGTAAATATAAGTGTTGATCGCATGAGGACTATAAATACTGGTACTAACCATCTTTCTATTATTTAAGCTAATAAAAAATTATTAAACTAAAAGAAAAGATTAACAAAACTAAACAAAGGTCTGCATTTCCTTTCAAAAAATTAAATACAAGTGTCAGACATATATAGTGTTTTCAAGCCCAGTTTAGAAATAAGACTATAAAAGGAGTGTGTTTCTTAACATTGATCGCTACTCATCAGATGTGTGAGTGTGCTTCAATATAGGACAAATATAGATCTATATTGGTGTCACGTTTCCTATAAACTTGTAAAAGTTAAAAAAAAGTAATCCTAAGTAAAATAATAATGAGAAAATAGTTAAGGACCAATAAATCTTATTTACATCCGTAATTTTTAAACTACTCTAACTTAAAACGCATGTATAAAACACCAGCATGATGCCAGAACATACTAAAAATATTGTTAAAGATATCAAATTGAAATGAACACACCTAAATCATTAGGTTGCTTACCAATAGGAGCTTTTTTATAAGTCTTTTAGTAATATTTCTTACTCAATCTCTTCACCTTAAAGGCTCCTCAACTAAAGCCTTGATTTTTTTTCTCTTAATCTCCTCAAAATTCCTCTTTGTACTAGTAGGCTTATTAGCTTGTAAATATGTCACAAGCTCAATTAGAATAGGGTTATCCATCTTTTCTTCTTCTTCTTGCATGATATAACTCTCTAATGGATCTTTTATGAATATTTCCTATATAACATGAGTGATAGTTTTCATTTGTAAATTTGTTATGTATTTAGTATGAAATTGAGTGTTGAGTGTGTGTTTATGTGTTAGTTTATGTGTTTAAGTGTTTTTATGGGTTACTAGGAGTCTTTAAGCTTAATCGTTATATTTTTGAGGTACCTTGATGGGTTTGTTAGTGTTTTAGGGTAAACGATGAAGAAACAAGAAGATTCGAAGAGTTTCAGGCCGAAATAGAGAGGGATGAGCCAGTAGCAGTCAGGCCACGATCATGCACTTCGGGCACGGTCGTGACAGAGAGCTTCCATTTAGGCCACGATCGTGCACTTTGGGCCACGATCATGACAGAAAGGTTTACGCATTGGCCATGATTGTGGCCTACATCGGGCTGAAGGAAAAACTTGAATTTCGCAAGATTTTTTAGTCCGTTTCGACCCGACTTTAACCTAGGACGTCCAAAGTATAAATAGATCATTATGAGACAGATGCAACAGCTTTTAGTTTTGGCCCTCGAATTTTATTTGTTTATTTTTGATAAATAAGCATGGTTAGTTTTAATTTGGGGTCTTGCTATACCATTTTTGTCTTAGAGTTAATTAGCATGTTAATGTGGGTAAGATAATATGACATAGGTTA
>JANIIA010000006.1:42975003-42989377 GCA_027478495.1 Erythroxylum alaternifolium | reverse complement strand
ATTCGAAAATTAATTCCTACTTTTGCTACATCATTAAAAAGTTGATTTATATATATTTTATTTGTATTTTTAAATTCTATACTATGATGAGAATTTGTAAGAGCATAAATAATTTGATAAGTTATGGAAAAAGGATATTGTCCTGGTGTCATTAAATTTTGATTATAAAATTTATAAGCAATTGTTACTTTTTCTTCTAGATCTTTTGATTTTAAAGGTAATCCTAATTTTAAACGAGTATTAAATTTTATTTTTCTATAAGCTAAATTACCATTCATTATTCCAATAATTTGATTATTTAAATTTGTCATTCTTTCATCTAAAATAGTCATTCTTATAGGTGAATCAATTCCTTCTTGGAAAGTGGATTTTAACAGTATTTGAATAGATGAAAGATGAATATAACCAAATTTAGTTCGTTTTTCGAGAGAGACTTTTTGTAAATGTTTAAAAATCTGTTCTTGATTAATTAAATTGATACGAATATGACCATCACATTGTTCTATACTGATAGGAGTTTCATGAAGAATTTTTTCAAAATAAATAATATTATTTTGATTAATTATTCGATTAAAAATAATAGTCTTATGAATATCTTGTCCTTCTTTTAAATTTAATTGAGTTTTTGCTATTTGTTTGATTTTTTCATTAGATAATAAGGAGTCGACATGAAATATTCCGTCTGCTTCATATATTGTATCTATACCCACATGGCATGACTACCTAATTAAATTGGGCCTGAGCCCATAACCATCCATCATGCAAGTCCAAACATTCTTGGGTTTGCCCAACAACCCTAATTTTAAAAGGACTCTAGTTCTCGCCACATTAAAAGAAGGCGTTAGTTTTAATATTCTAAGTGAGGGGTTTGACTAAGGCCTCATCTAACTTTGATGGTCTTATACATACATCCATCATCTTTTGTACAGTATTCTCCAAATTGAACCTAAAGATGAAGAAAGAATCTTCATTGACCATTACATTTTCAATACCATGTTTCTGTCATTTAGTAGTTGCCCATTGTAGGACCATTGGAAGACACTTATCAAGGTAGTAGGCAAATCCATTATCTTTTGTACAGGATCCTCCAAATTGACCCTGAAGATGAAGAAATAATCTTCATTGACCACAACATTTTCAAGACCCAATTAGCGGTTTCCTGTTGTTGCTCCATTGGAAGACACTTATCAAGGAAGTGGCCAACCAGGGAGGTTTGCTATTTCCTTTCCCACATTTATAGCACTTCAAGTGGAGGCGCAATTGGAGCTATAGGATTTGTAAGAGGAATATAGCAAATTTTGTTGAAACAATTAAGGTCCCTGACCTCCTTCTTGTACGCTATCTTTTAAGGGTGGATCTTGGTCACCTTCTCGTATAGTCTAGAGCTAGGGAAAAGGGGAAAGTATGGTCCAAGTCTAATGTAGGAGGCAAAGTATTAGCGAGATCAATGGAAGGAAGGGCTGAGAGGTTGCTAGGGACTTGGTCGTCCATTACCGTTAATGGTAAAAAGAAATGACCGGGGGCACTAAGTGAGAAAAATACGAGAAAAAGTTAAAGGCCAACAAAGGACATAAATTCGAGTTTGCAGAGCAGTTTAATTAACTGCATGCTAGACCGATTAAAGAGATGTTGGAAATTCTCTGTCTAGCCCATTTTAATTTTTTTTAATTAAGTAAACATTATTTTCCAAGTAGCATTCTCTACACCTTTCGTAGTACCTTTTGGTTCCTTGGATTCCAAAGCATCCTGTAATCGGTCTTTGGATTGTGGTTTATAGTAGAGTATTTCAAACTAAGACCAAATTGATTAATCTTCACACGTTTTTCATATTAATTTTTTTATATAGTCAAATTTAATTTTTCAAAACTTAAAACACTTGATACTGTTTTAATAATATTTAATGTTGCATGCCTAATAATATCTTCTAAGATTAAGAAAAAATATAATTAGATGTGCTACAAGAGTTCGTATGTATCATAATAATTCTAAAAGTTCTATGACCATCATAACTAAGCTTGCGTATTTAATTACAAAACAAGTAAAGATTGAATATTCTTAAGCAAATGGAAGATTTTAAGCAAAATCGTGCAGCAAAGGAACCCTAACATTTCACAAACTTCAAAAATGAGTCTGACCTAACGTCTCTGTAAACCATCGGTAAACAAAAATATAGGTGGCGTTATTTTCTTAATTTTTGTGCGTCCCATGCCATATGTGTATCTTATGTCATGTGCTCCTCTCTCTCCATGCATCTTTCTCATCTCCAACTATCCCAGTGACGATCTTTGACCCAGTTTGGCTTTCCCAAGAATTTTGCACTAGTTCCACAAATATCCAGAAAATTAAAGTAAGAAAACTAGACTGATAACCACAATACGAGATGGTCCTCTCCTCCTTGTAAATAAATTTAGAAAATGACACCAATTGTTCGTATAACTTGCTTTCTTTACAATCAACGATGACAATGTTGTGCAGTGTTTTTGACATTACAGAATGGAGCGAGACTTTAAACGTGGATGCAGCTAAATGATTCAAAAAATAAACTGTGAAAGAACTTCTTTAAGTCCATGTCGAGCCTCACAAAGGCCTATCCTTGTGATTTTCCTGAAAATCATCCTTGGCTTACTAATGTAGTTACAGCCAAGTTGGTTTCACTTGATTCTTTAGGTGAACTTGCCTATTTTGTTTCTCTTTTTGGCTTTTCTTAGAGCAATTACTTGAGCATAGGTGCATTTACCTATGTTAGATTCTAGCATAATGATTAGCATCCCCTGGAAATGTCATTCTTTTGATTCTAGTACGTGTAAAATGTATTTAAATGATTTTCTATAGATAACCAGTACTTAGTGCCTGCTTTCTGCCAAGTTTTCATTATCTTTTGTTGTTGTGTCATTTCATGTACATGCAATTTAACATCATTATAGAACTACATGTAATTGGAGTTCAATGGAGTACTCATTTGACAGGTGCCCGCACAGTCATTCTAGACACAACTACATTAAAGTGGGTTAGGCTCCTCCTTATAAAGGGACTTGATCCTCTGTCCCAACAACCCTAACCCAATTTTGTTTCAGTACATCCAAGCCATTCATTTATGTGGGACCCATATAAATGGATGTCTTGAATGCACTGAGACAGAATTGGGCCAGGGTTATTGGGACAGAGGATTTGAGGGGCCTTATAAAGGTTCCAATAACAGGGTTAAATTCCCTTTTACTGCGCTTTCTCAAAAAAAAAAAGGTCTTGTGAATCTCATTTAATTACACTTCTTCTAATGCTGTAGGTTGTTGGTTCATCAGAGTGAATATTCGTGATGTAGCTAATAATGAACAAGTTTGTAGAGGAATTATTGATTGTTTCTCCTAGACATTCAAATATTTTAAGCTTAGATGTCTCAATCAAGACACAGAGACCCACAAAATTTCTTATTTTTTTAGTCTCTGTTGTTAGAGATGTCAATAATTCGAGTCGGGCCAGGGCTACCCTTGTCTATGCTCTGCCCGACCCCGAGCTATGGTAGTTCGCGGCCCAACCCGTGGTCTGGAAGGCTGGGCCGGCCCGCCTGTAGTCAGAAGTATAGTTTGGCGGGCCACTGACTGATCGGCCCAGCCCGACACATCCTTTATTTTTTTAATAAAAAATATTAAAACGACATCGTTTCGAAAATAATTACCCAGTGGCCAACCATGGCCAAAAATGAACCGAACCGACTTTGACATTCTTATGTGCTACATAAAACTAGGGATTGTAATAAGTCACTCATGGGTCTAAATTCAAGTTTTTACAATAGGTCAACCCATGGGTCAGTTCCAAGCTCAGGTCAATTCGAGGTTCAACTATTCTACTGAGAAGAGTTGAGTCTCGAATAGGCCTAAACTTGAATAACCTAAGGCTAAATTTAATTAAAAAAAGATGTTATTTTATACTTTTAAATTTTTAAAAAATTTGACTGAGGCTGACCATTGTCATCCCTACATAAAATGCACATAATATAAAACCCACAAAAAATTAATAATTAATGTTATCTTTACGTCAAAAGACATTAAGTCAAAAAAATTTTAAACGTTTGTAAAATGTTAAAATTCTTTCTTTACTTTAAAGTTTAAATTTAAATTTTATTAAAACTTTGGAGTCCAATTGGACTTGTTTGCTAATATTTGTAGAAGTGAAAATGTAAGCAACAACACATTTGAGATTGTGATGGTATAAGTCGTTAGAAAGAGTTCATATGCAACTACGAACACTGACCATGGCGCACGGTGCTACTCTTGGAGCAGTCATATACCACAACAGGCCATATTCAACTCGGCTTATTGTTTAAAGGAAAGAGAAATCGTTCAAAATAATAACATGGCACATGAGACATCACTGACATGGCATTCCTTCTGAGACTAGCTGCAGAATAATTGAATACAACTTCTAACTAATCGGACACAATTTGACACTTCTTCTACTCAATAGGACACAGTATCATCTAATTAGAGCATTACGTCATCGTTTACATAGATTATATAATTTCAATTGCACCCAAATAATTTTTCCAAAGACATTTCATCCACATTACTTTCAGGTCTTTGTTTTTCACCAACTTGTTGACAACTGATAGACCCTCATATATCTAAGCACATCGTAAATATTGTAATTATATGAATCGGATTAATGCTACAAGATTTGAGAACGTTCAATTTCAAGCAGTGAAAATTTATAGAAGATATCATAAGTTTTAAGGTTTTTTACTTTTAACTACAAAAACCAGGTGAAAACATAAGCATCGCTTAGTTCGTATATCCCCTCTTAAACAGACTCCACGAGAACTGAAAACCAATGACGCTAGATTTTTGATTGGCCTATTAAGTATGTGGCCTTGTAGAACTGGTATTTATTTTCATCACCCTGTAAAATAGCAAAAACTAAAAAGATTGAAGCAAACCAGATAATTGTAAAATATATATTAAAAAAAAACAGATCCTATTTCCAATTGCATTTTGTTCTGTAACTTTGTTAAATCGAACCAATTCTGTAAAATCGCTACACTTTATTACACTTAAGGATGAAGAAATAAATGAACTGGCGGATAATTTCCTGAAGCCCTTCTTTCTAGCAAGAATACAAGCCATCTTTATACCAGACGGCAGAAGATGGTCGCATGACAGGCCTTACAATCAAAACTAAGAAATTAGGAAGCACCAAAGCCTGATAAATTGTTCCCATTATTCTACTGTACATAATATTACAGCTGAAAAGGGGATTGTCCCAAGTGGCTTTACAAAAAACTTCTTGAATTTAGACATCCATTCAACCAATCAAGACGAGGTGAAGAGTTTGGTTGTAGGATTTACAATAAACATATGACTAATAGAAAAGGAAAGTTCGGTACTTGGAAATATGAAAATCAGAAACGAGGCTACATAATGCAGATGACGAGAACGGAAGTACATATTTTTTTGACCATGCAACTGCTGATAATCATCTTCTATTCAAAGCACTTTGAACGAAGACATTATAGCCAAGGCCAAAGAGTTCCATTCTCTATGAACTAGCCTCATTCATTACATATTTATTGACTGTTGATGTGGTTCTCAAGCTACCCAAAATTCTCCTAAATACGGGTAACACCTTTTAAGAGGCTGAGCACTAATCAAGTTGTCACTAAATTTTTTTACAAAATTCCAGGCATGCTGGTACAGTCTAAACCATAGTCATTTAATTCCATAATTTGCACACACGTCCGTGTTCTATGTTAAGAGAACAGAAACCAACTTCAAAGCGCTTACCAACAACAGCAGTATGGCTGCAAACTGAAGTCAGGAACAATGTCATTGTACAATCATTAGGGTAATTACATCTGAACTCATGTAGTCGATTCACCATCTTGTTTAAGCAATTCCTGTTGAAAGATCAGTCTCATGAATACAAATTCTCATTCATGAGTAAAACATTTTTCAATAGATGAATGATAATAGTTAACAGAGGCAGCTTTTAGCGCATAGCATTACATATGATAAAGGTGCAAATACTCCTTGAGTATGTGTTTATGTTTCCCCTCCTCTGGGAGTTCTCACTTCAAATTGTTGATACAAGTAAAACAAAAACTTTTCATCCAATAAACATGCCGCTTACAAAGTGATGCACCTATGCTTCCCCTGTCAATTATTCCTTCAGTACCTACATTAACAATTACCTTTTTGTTTCTTAGATTAACAAATTGTAATGCAACTAAGCCATAACACAACATGAGCAACCTCCTTAGGAGGTATCTTTGAAATTAAACAATCCATTAGAAAGAAAATCTACTATGCTTGAGGGCATAAAGAAAATAAAGATAATTAAAAAAGGGGAGAATAACTTACACTATCATTTCAACTCTCCAAAATGGAAGGAACAGAAGAAAGAAATCCAGATTAACATTGCATAAAGTGTCTTAAAAGGAGAATGAATAGACATGAAATCCCTAAAACTTTTCATCTAAATCTTGACACTGAGCATGAATGCCGCATCAAGCAAAACAAACAAAGGAATACAATACACAACAATCAAGTTTAGATGGCGGGGTCAACTTAGTTTTCTTTAGAGAAAGGTTAACATAAGGTCTAAGCAGTTAGGGATACAGACCATATCAGATCAAAAAGGACATCCCAACTCTAGATGGACCTCTATCTCTCACAAATTACACATGCATGCTATTGTTTTATTTTGCAGCATATTTATACATGTAAAGTTCTTAAGAGAACCTACATATGACTACTAGGCCAACAATGAACTCTGTCAAGCATCCTGAGTAATGGGAAGTAAAATCAAAAACTGGCCTCTTATTTCCATGAAGACTTTTTCCTTTTTTTTTTCGGTTAGCACAGGCAATTAAAGTAGTAAATAATCATAGTAAGTTTTACAATGACCAACAACAATTAATGGACCAATTAAAAAAACAGAATCAAAAGGACTTGGAATGAAGTTCTATGTTTTTCTACTCTCATTAGTTATGGTCAATTCACATGAGGGGATGGATAAAAAAAAAGCACTTTACCGATTTGGTAGCAGCAATAGACAACCGTTGCCTTTCTTGCTTCTCACGAATGCATTCTCCACACCAACTAGAGAAATCTTTTTGATATTTTTTCATCTCTCTAAAAACAGAACTGCAAAAGGATCACAAAATGAACAATATTAAAATGAAAATAAAAATAAAAATGAGTGTGGCCATAGAATAGTAAATTCCAGAATTGTGTGACAGAAACCTCAAATATTAGAATGGTGTTTCACATATACAAAAACCTCAAATATTAGAATGGTGTTTCACATATACAAAAAAGAACATAACCATCAACTTGATCCTACTATTAGCAAAGGAACCCAATAATTTCATTCCGAATGCACATTATTTTGCAGCTGTTAGTGCCATGGAATAAGAGTTCTGCTCAAGCAACAAGGGCTTAAAACGACTCAACATAGGTCTGCAATTGTTAGTGCCATGGGATTAGAGTTCTTCTCAAGCAATAACAGCCTAAAAGAACTCAACATAGGCCCTAGAAGAAATTCCATGTAAATTCTCCAAAAAAATCCAGAAACTAAGTGTATTTTTAGCAATATATGGCTGATCTAAATATAAAAAATGGCATGACATAGCTAAAAGTGAAAGGGATACTTTGCAATTATTCAAAAATGATGACCACCCAAAACATGGATTAGAATGACAGATTATTTTTCTTGCAGTAAGTCAAAGCAAACCATCTCATAAAGGAATATAGCAGGTACTGAAGTTAAACAAAAACTGAAGTACCTTCTACACCATAGGAGTAAATTGATCCTGCGACCAGATGTTGTGGCCCTTGCTCCATGCCTGTGTCGACCACGATGAAGTACAGCTCGACCAGGGACATGAGTGAAATCAAAGATTTCCTGTTTGCACAGAACAAATCTTCATGTAACAAAATGTATAGATGTATGGTGAAAAAAAAAAAAGTTCAAAAGAATGCGAGTTTCACCCCATTTGTAAAACATTCTCAATAATAGTTAACTACAGGTTATTCATTAAAAATTCTTATAACAGATGCAATCTTCAATACTGTGAAAAGTAATAGCCTGCCATCTGCTTTTTGAGTAGGTCTCCTAAAAAAAGCATCCCAATCAGCACTCCAGAAACATAATATTTTACATTTTCTTAGCAGGAAAGGAGAAAATGTTGTCTAGCCCCTTCCTGGAGAGTTATTGGAGTTCAGCAGAAAGATATGTTCTCAGTTTAGCACCAACCATTATTTCAGTTGGATATTGTATCACGGGTTAGCTTGTTAAAACATGCACAAACACACTTCAAATTATTCAGGAACATGGATTTGGAATGATAACATTAAACAAAAATATTTTGCCAGCAAGAACACCCATATATGCTAAAAAATTGGACAACAGTTGTATTTGACAATATGACCAAGGATATCAATGAAATGGATTGAGAATGATACAGAATGGCATTCATTATGAACAATAAATTAGGACACATTCATGTAGTTCATATTGGATGAATATCTAGTACTGTAGTCAAAACATCATGAATAAGCAATAGCACCACCAACATCAAGAATTAGCAAGAACAAATCGACATTGTAGTTTTGAATAGGGCCATGAAGATTTTTTCCTGATTAGTTATTCCTCATAACAGCTTGAATAACACTACAATTTAAAGATTACATACCTCTGGCTGACTTCCAGTATTTACATGTTTATCACATCTTGTACCCCGAAAAAACAATTCTCCACCAGAAAACTGCTTACCCAAGCAAACATTCAGAGATATTTCAGAATCATCCACATGAAAGCCTGCAAAAACAAAATTGTAAGAAACTCTTTGGGAGGTCAAGATAATTGAAATGAAATATATGTTTTCTACACTTTCAATAGGCAATATCATATCAACAACACACCTAGAATTCCTGTAAGCCTAACGCAATTATAAACCATCTAAAATACATCAGAGGGTGTGACAATCTGCTGATATACTATACTCCTTAAGGTGGTATAATCTTTCTTCACCTTATAATACCCTGTCACTGAAGAGAGAACGTCTGCTTCTCTTTAAAATGTGAAACCAACTTGTTTGATCATATTGGCAGCTAAAAGATGGCCTGTAAGCTCTAATTCAACCCTTATTGTCTTTTTAATAAATAAGTTGAAAGCCTCACCTAGAACAGCTTTATGAATCACTAAAATGGTTGTGTAAGCTGTTGGTCAATGTTTTGCATCATATTCCTTTTCTACCATGACCATTCAACGCCAGTTATCCATGTACCTTTTGTTCTTATTCCCTTTTCTTTTGTCCCAAATAAATGATGAAAGTGACAACATTACAATGTCCCAACATCAGAGTTAACTTTTTGAATGACCAATTTAAAGACTCAAGATGCTATTCTCAACCCATATTACTCCTAATAAGAACAAATGAAAAATGAAGACATTCCTTGAATATGCTTCAGTTATCCTTTTACACATCAGTTGTCTTCTCCCATTTAACCTTAATTGCAGAAGTTACACCTGATAACATCATGTGTATCATGAACAATCAAAAGAATCTTTTAAATATCATAGTCCCCAGTTCCCATTGATAATAAATGATTCAAAGTCTCATGAAACATTCTACCCATGACTGGAATACAAAATTCCTACAGTGGTATCTAAGCAACAAAAGGAAATTAAAAATAACCTACTTATCTTACATATCTCCACTGCAGCTATATCAAGTACTAGGGCTAAGGCCCTTTAATAGGCAGGTTTTACGAACTTGGTGGGCTTAGGGGGAGCTTATCAAAGAATCTTCCCCTCCACTTTCTTAGTGAATGCAAGTTTGGCCTAGTCCTTTCAGACATTAGCTTCTCCAATATCATGGCATCCTCTAAATAACAGTCTCCAAATGATCTTATTATAAAATACTACACAATCATTCCAACATATTCAATACACAATCATTCCAACATATTCAATAATCTTCTCAATCATAAATACTCCTTAACAACTCATCTTTTAGAATGCTTTTACTGCATTAGAATTTAAATCTTCTTTCACTAAGATTTATACTCATACAAGTTGTCATTGAGGATGCTCCTCAAGGGACATAACCCACTAACATCCAAGAAGTTCAAACGCATTCCAAAGTCATCTCATTCTTGCCTGTCACATGGCATTCTAAGTCCCTAAGACTTCCAGTCCTTTTAGTCCCTCCATGACTCCTTTAGTTTGCAGGCCTAACATGAACATAACACTTAATTCTACATTTACTCACAACAGAAACTTCTTGAAGCCATACACAACAAACTCGACAATACAGTCCGTAAATCTCATATGCTAAACAAGTTATGAACAAGCTTAAAGAACGTTTTGACACAAAAAATTGAAGAAAGCACCTACCCAAGTCGAGATCCCTATCTTCGCCATATTCAACAATGAAACCATGATGAGAATCCAGAGTTGATCCACCAACTTCAGGAAAGAAAACTGAAACATGCAATAGTTAATTATAAATTGGTCATCAATGTGCAGAAAAACATGTATGCATCGGCACACTAAACAAAAAAGGGGGCACAGTAGCAAATAGTTAATCTCTAACAAACTAGTGATTCAACCATCCCAAATAGGAAGATATGCATCACCTTTAGCTATAGGACGAATATAACCATCCATAAGTTTGTCAAGCATTGTTTCAAGGCCAAAATCATCAAGAACAGCACCATATTTGTTCATTGTATTTGGGCGCATGATTCGAAGTTTTGAGGCATCAACCCACTTCTCAAAATTTTCAACCTACAAAGCCAAATCAATGTAAGAGCAACAAATTTTATCCAAAAGAAAATGGAGAAATCTAAGATTGCAGAAGTCATGCTACAGACAAACCTAACAAATAGTACCTCTGCCAGTAGCATATCACAAAAACGTGGCTGCAACATCTCAAATGTAAAGACACCAGGAGAAGGTTTTGACATTATATTCCTCAAGCTTTCCTCCGTGTTATCACTGATTGCCTTGATAAAGGATGGAACGAAAAAGGTAGCAGCATCTAATGTGTACAATTCTCTATGTAAAGGCTGCTTAAACATCACATAGTATCTTAGTAACAGTAAATATTCAAATTGTAATACAAAGACAGCAAATAAATGAAAATTAAACAAATTGCATTCCCTCTTTGCAACACAGATAGCCAATTTAGAAATAACCTGTGTTGATAGGGTCATTATGGGTGCTTATCAAATACAGAATCAGAAGAAAAAGATATGTCTATGATAAAGTGATGCAACAATATAATTGCCATGTATTTTGACTTTATAGAAGTCCACTATTCTAAGTAAGTGCATTTTGTCTTCAGTCCCATTTTTTAGCACTTAAAATTGCAGGCACCGTCAGAAACATTTAATTGTTAAGCTGAAGGGCACACAATCTGGCTGGTAAAATATAACTTCAGAATTTTCATCGTAAAAAAGCGAATTCAATAACAACAGCCCCTTTTATCTCTCCACTTATTGTTTTCCATAGTTATTGTCACCAGTGTGACAATTATGCTTATCATTATTGTTATTGTTGAATGACTATAATCATCATCATTTTATTATTTTATTTTTACTATTTATAATTACAAAATACGACATTCACTAATGCTTTCAACAAAGTTTATTCACAAATTAAAGGTAGTGCAGTCAAATCCAAGTAAAGTCTCTTCCTAGCCCAGAATAGTTGATAATCCAACCTCTACAATTTTCATAGCAGGAGGCTGGTAAGTTCAGCCACTGTAAAAGGATTGGAAAGAAAATTCTCAAAGAAATTGCCCACATTAGTTAGCCATGTAAACTGAGCAAGAGTAATCATGCTTCAGACCTGATAATGAGATATTATCTTCTGCCTATATTCTCTCTGTCTCTGAACCTGAAAAAGGAGGAAAAGAGTTTCAGTCTGTTTATGGTCACTACAATGTTTAAAAAATTAAATTGAGTTCAAGATTTGTTACAAAATATGAGGTCCACCAAGAAGGTACAAGTAAATTGGATTGCTTTAGGACTTTATACCTTCTGTCGAAGCAGTTAAACAAAGCCTTGAGTAAAGAACTACTTGGTAGTATCATTGTGTTCAATGATTTTACACTTAAAAAATTGGTATTATATAAATAATAGAAATAGAGAAACCCCATTAAAAAAAAAAGATCAATGATTTATAGCATAACATAACGCACGAACTTGCATGCCAGTGCAATAGAGATAGATAATAATAATGCAAATATATAACTGTGTTTGAGATTTTGAACTTTTGAACAAAGATGTGATAACATTGGGATCTTTGAAATGATAAAAAATTGTCTATCTTAACTTAAATTTTCTTATAAAAAAAATAACTCTTAAATCTCAGAGTTGGATTGTCCTCAAACACATCCTAAACTTTTTCCATTTGAATTGCCAATGCACCCATCCACCAATAATTCTAAGAACTCAGAGGGCTAGAAAAGGTAACAAAAATACAGCCTATAATCCTAGAACAAAGATCTGTATGCCAAATGCCAAATTCTGTTTTAATTTGTTAACACATGTAATCTAAGTTAGACATTAACTCAACAATTTAGTCTGAAATTTTGAAATTTAAACAAAGATGTGATAAAATTGGGATCTTTCATATGATATAGAACATTCTATCTCCACCTAATTTTTTTAAAAAAATAACTTTACAATCTCAGAATTAGATTGCCCTCGAACACTTCCTAAAAATTTTCCCTTCGAATTGCCAATGCACCTATCCATAAAAAATTCTAAGAACTCAGAGGACTAGAAAAGGTAACAAGTGATACAGCTTATAATCCCAGAACACCAATTTCTGGTTTAGTTTGATAATACGTGTAGGCCAAGATAGACATTAAGTCAACAGCTCAGTTTCAAATCGTTGGCCCTAAAAGATCCAAGTTCGAATCTGCTCAAAGCCAATCTTGCATACCTTCTATACCAATTTCAGCAATGTAATTAACATATTCCAGTTCTCCACCCTCAGAGTTCCGGAATCAAAACCAAGTGTACTCAAACATACCACGTTTTTAGGTATAGAGGGACAAATACATTTCTAAAGAGATCAATTAACCAAACATATAGATTTTCTGAAAACCTTTTCTATCTTAGCAGAAAATTAACAGGCCCAGTAACAACTATTCAAAAAGCCATTATCCCAATCGTTTTAGCTTTTATTCCCTCAACATGCACTAATACAATTAGAAAAGTGACGACTTTTTTTCTTTTTCTTTTGGTTATAAAATTATGACTTATATTCCCACAAGTGCCAGCACAATTGAAGCCGTTAGATCAGATGACTATGCGACATTAAACTTGAAAATAATCAGAATATCCGAAGGACATTACCGTAATTTCAGGTAACACACATTAGACAAAAACTTATGAACTGAGAAAAAATGCAGCAACTTTGAGCTCTCCCGCCCTGTGATCTTATTTACGACTAGGGCTCTTAACGATGTGAAAACCAAAAAGAAAAATGACTTAATTTAACTCTCTTCATTTCCTTCCGGATTCCATCCAACCAAATTAAAAACACGAAATTTTGTTTTTATATGTTTGCAAGAACGTACTCTGGTTCTCTCTCCATGAGGCAAGTACTTCAACAGAATCTCCCTCATGAACTTCACCTTGTCGTCTCTACTCACGCTGAACATGCTGGGAGGCAAGTATCGCTCCAACGAACTGAAAACCGAGGGAGCGAAATCCAATTGCAGATCCTCGTAGCTCTCTGGCTTATGATCCTTGTTAGGGTTCAGCCTCAGCCTCTGGCTCGGCGCCACCGACATGGTCACCTGGAAATTCGGCTTGACCGATTCGGTCACAACACCGTTACCTCCTCCGTCCACCGTAGGGGGTTCCCGGCTATCGCCGGACATGGTGAAGATGAAAATGTGGGGAATTCAGGGACAATTGGAGAGTTTTGCTTAGGTCATTGGTGGAACTGGGAAAGTTTTAGGGTTAGGGTTTGATTTTGTTCGAGAATTAGGGTTACTTGTAGGTAACGGGAAAACGAGGGTTTTTGGTATGTTTCGTTTTATCTTATGGGCTGTTTGGTTCAAGGAATGGAATAGATAAGAAATAGAATAACTATTCTTAAGAATATAAAAGATGAGGAATAGAATATAATGAATATGACTTTGTTTGATTTAAGGAATGGAATAGATAAAGAATTTTTATGTCAGTGTTTGGTTTGAAAATATAAATTTGGAATGATAAAGGAATAATTAATAAAAGATCAAAATATCCTTATTATTATTATTATTATTATTATTATTATTATTATTATATTTATTTTGAATATTATTAAATTCCTTATTATTATTATATTTATTATATTTATTAATTATATTTAT
>JANIIA010000006.1:42791730-42812466 GCA_027478495.1 Erythroxylum alaternifolium | reverse complement strand
GTTTGTTAGTGTTTCAGGGTAAACGGTGAAGAACGGAGAAGTTTAGGATAGTTTCAGGCCAAAAACATAGCCTACAATCATGACACAATAGGCCACGATTGTGACAGAAAGAGGTGGTCCACTAGGACCTAGGCCACGATCATGATATTTTTGTCATGGTGATAGAGAGCTCTGAACCAGGCCACGATCGTGCACTTTGGGCAACGATTGTGACACAGAGGGTTAGGCATTGACCACGATCGTGGCAGGCAGGGCCACAATCATGACCTGTGTTGAGCAGACACAAAAACAACTGAAAAGGTCAAGTTTTGCAGGACTTTCAGACCGTTTTGACCGTGAATCAACCCTAGGGTTTCCAAAATATCAATAGAACATTAAAGAACAGAAGAAGAGCTTTTTTGCATCAGTCAATTCTGAAACCCTAGGGAGCATATCGAGAGATTTGAGGAAGGAGACGAAGGAAGAGAGACACAAAAAAGAAGCTTGACACGAAGTACTTCCTGGTATAGATGGTTTCCCGTCGTTGCGGCCTCCACTAGTCCATTCCGGCAATATTTTCCACCTTTATTTCAATTTTACTAATGTGTAGAATTATGATAATCGGTTGTTGTTAAATGTCAATTTTATTTAAACTCACCTTCGGGATCTTGATCTTTGAGATTAATGAAGTTTGATTTATTGTGTTTTTATTTAGTTACTTGTGATTCAATATCTGTGCTTAATAGTTTGATAATAAATTGAGAGGGTGAACCGAGTGAATATCATCAAATTGGACTAACATAAGTTAGGTAGTTTGATAGATAAGAATTGAATCAAACCGGTAAAATCGTGTAACAAAAGATTGAGCATAGGTTTTTGGTTGGTTATTAGACAGATTCAGAACTAATTTAAGTTTTAGGTAAATTGGAAATTTCCATACTTTAATTTAGGGATTATAAATTAGGGTTAAAGATTTTAACTCGAGAGAAAGTAATCCACCCTAGGACTGTCTAGACCCAGTAATTCGATAATTGTATAATCAATTAGATTTTTTAAAAATTCAGATTAAAACCTTTCTCTCAATTGATAGTTTCTAGGATAATTCTAGATTAGGTTGTGTAAAATTATTATTTTGTTTATATTTTATGAGTTCAATTCTTTATATTGATTGTTTGATTAGTTAACTTTTGCATTAGTTGTTTATTTTGATTTATTACAAAATTTAGTCAAGCCTTAGATTTTAGGATTAGATTAACCCTCTTTATGGAAACGATACCTTAGGTACTACGCGTTTGCGAAAATATCGAGATTATAAATATTAAAACTTAGCATACGTAACCTAGCGATCACCTCCCAAAAAGCGCCTTTGTCTAGGGTCTCTGGCTCGACTCCTTCTCCTCATGTGACAAAATTGTGATCTTCAAGTGTCACATTTGGCTTGTCCAGTTGATTGATAATCATTCACCTCTAGCGTCCTCCCTATCTTTAGATTCTTTATCTTTACTGAGTCCTCGCTTTTTTGAAATAATTCAAATGACTCTTCTCCTTTTTCTTTTTCGTTTAATTCTTTCAACCTGCTAGGTAAAGGTGAAGGGTAGTCTCAAATATAATTACAAACTCATTACTTACCTCTAAACTAAATGATATAACATTTTTTTCTTTGAGCTCCTCCTCTGCTTCTTCTACACAAGGAATTCGTTGAAAGTTTACCTTAAAATTCTCAAGATCCTCATCATTTTGTAAAGTTTCCACACAAACATCTATTGGGTACGCCTTATATTAATACGGCTGCTCCTCTTCGCTTTGTGGTTCTAGATGATTGATATCTCCCCATCGATGAAATGCATCTTACTGGAATTGCAGAGCATCCTGTCAAATTTGCTATACACTTTGCTAAAACAGCTGTTGCATATTCTGTTGGAACTGCTGCATATCCTATTGAATATGAAGATTGTTAGCAACCATAATATTAAGCATTTCTTTTAGAAATGTACCTGAGTCGTGTTGGCTCTCTGAATCTTGGGTGTTAGACTATGTAGTATTTGGAATTTACCCTCCATCCTACTAGAATTATAGAGTATTTTGGTACAATTGCAAAGTATTAGTGTTCATAATATTAATCAACTCTTCCAGAGATGGACCAGAGTCATGATAGGAAGCTTCTGGTCTGTATGAGAATTGTTGTGCGTCCTGCAAACTATTATAGAAGTAATTTTGATGATTATCCCATCCATAACAAAAGTTAGGTTGATCAGTCCAAACATTGTTATGGGATTGAGAATATGAGTTATAAAAGAAATTACCGCCATCCATATTGAACTTTTTTTTTCATAAACACAAAATAAAAAATGAAAAGATAACGAAATAACTAAAAAGAAATCAATTATAAACAAATATATACAAAACACCAATTAAATCATAAAAAAACTAAAACACCGTACTCCCCAATAATGACGCCAAAATTGATCGGCACTTCGTAATGCTAGTCAAAATGAAATAACTAGACTACTACTATAGCAGTGGTGAGTCTAGGTCGATCCTACAGAGAGTGTTCTGTTAGCTTATGAAATCAAATTAATTGATGTTTGGGTAATCGGGGGTTTTGATTTTGGAATAAGAAAATAAAATGAAACTAATTAATAAAAATAAATTAAAGAAAACATGTGAAAATAATAAAATTGGGGAACTTGGTAGGGATCTGGTTCTTTAGTTGAAACTCGGCCTACACCCTAATTAAACATATTTCAATGATTTGTTGTTCTCAAACCTCTCCTAGTAACTATTAATCGTGGGTTAATAATTAACCAGACTTTTTCCTTAGGTTTTATTTAATCAAGATACGATCGTTAATTAAACCTAACTACCGAATAACCTAGGATACGATCTCCAAATTTAATTAGGCAATAACATTATGAATTAGGGAAACCGATTAATCAAGGCAACAACCACATACGATGCATCATTTAACCCAGGTCATGTTATTCCTAATGATTACGAATCATTAATTGCTACATATGAATTTCAACATAATAATTATGAATTATATCAAAATTCTAGCAATGGGTATGCAATTAAACGATTCTATGAATGCATTAAAATCATCATTTCATAATACTCAATGAGTTCATACATAAATAATCGAACAATAACGAAAAATTGATTATCCATACACAAAACCCAAATCAATTAACATAGAATAGCGCAATTAATTTCTAATGAGAGAAAAAAATAAAAATAGGAAAATGCACTTAACCCAAGTCATCGGCATCAATGTCACTTCCGAACTAACTTTCGAACTAGCATCGGGATGTTTAGCCTTTCAAAGGTCTCTAAGGAAAAAGCTTCAGCCCCATGAAAATGACCCTAATTAAAGACCCCTTTGTTTCTTCTTCACTATGCAAGCTTCTTCTCCTAGCTACTATTCATCGATGGGACAATGAAAGATGGTGATCCATCTACATTATTCATGCAACTCTTCTCTTCTCTTGTCACACAGCTCTCCCTATTTCTATTGTCACTCTTCTCTATTTTGCCGCAAGCCTTCTCCTTTTCACTGTAGCTTGAAGGGATAATTTAAGATGATAGATTTTGGTCCATGCTCACTATTTATGTGTTGTTATCGAACTTGTGCATTAAACACAGACATTGGTTGCATTTAACGTATAACGTCTGTGTTGCCTTGTGCGTTTTACTGTTGGCTTTCTTTTCATGCACTGTCGTTTTCTTCTTTAACTGCTATTGATTTTTTTCTTCATTTTTCTAGCAAGCATTTTTCTTCTTTGTATTTTTCTTCTTTTTCTTTTCTTTTAATTTTCTTCTTTTTGCTCTATGAAGACAAATAAAAATTAATCTTTAGAAAATGACCCAAATGTAGTGCTTTCGATTCACTTTAATTTCTTTGCTTCCAAATTATACCTAAAATCATAAATGAATTAAAGTGAGTATCTTAAGCATTTTCGTATCATTAATCACTATGTGTAAATGATTAAATGTATCAAAAAATAAACACATATCATCTTATTAAACTTACATTATCCAATAGCTAAAGTTAATTAATACTTTTTAATTAACTAGGACCTAAGGAAAAATCAGGATTAACAGAGCTTGTTGTTAATCTACAACTAATAGTTTGAGGTAAAAGAACAAAAAATCAATGAAATATGTCTAATTAGGGTTGAGACTGAGATTCTCCACTTTTATTATTTTTGATGCTTTCTTTTATTTGTTTTCACTAGGTTAGTTTTGCTTTATTTTGTTATTAAACCAAAACCCCCCAAAAACCTAAACACTGATTAATTTCATAAGCTTTACACACACTCTGTGTAGGATCGACCAGACTCACCACTGCTACAGTAGTAGGTCTAGTTTATTTTGTGTAGTGTTATAAATAACTACCACTCCTTCTAGAAGATGAGTTTGAACTTAAAACTGAAGTTAGAGCTAAATAACTTGAACTATTGTGATCTTAATCCTAAATTTTGTCCATTTTGAGTTGATAGTCATTACAAAAATCATACCTAAATTGTTTAATCACATCTACATGTTTTTATGCTTAATCATCATAAAATTCATTATATCTAAAATTAACCCCCTCTATCTTGTATCTTAGGTCCAGTAAAAATAATACTATGTCCAACCATATATCAATAAGAATTTAACTTCTCCATCATTTTCTCTGCCACAATAATTGGAATCAAATGTCTAATTAGCTAAAGCTTTCTTTATCTCAAACATAGTGTTAAAGCAATAATACGAAGTTAGATAGTTTGTTCCTGAGAACAATTCAATCATGGTATAAAATAATTCCAACTCTGCAAAAAGTTTTCTTGTCAATACCTATTAGTCTTCTGTAGGCATGCAAGTATATTAAAAGTCTCTTTATCTAAATCTAGTAAACACATCAACATATTAGATTGCCGATTCCTACATCTTAAAGGTTAAGTTTCATCAAGTTGGACAATCCATGTTGGCCCTCGAAATATTTTTGTCGAATTAAGCATGATAGTTATAAAATAAGCATGGAATTTAAATTTTTTCCTTAGAATGAATTATAAGGTCATGATAGAATTATTATTGGAGTTAATTAATTTTTGTGTTAGTAGAGTTTTATTAAATTGGTTAATTAGATTAAAGTAGTACGAATGTGTAAGGGCAAATTTGGCATACCACTTAAGGTTAAAAGGCAAGAAGCATTAAAGGAAGGGAAAATATGACTTTTAACACTCATTAAGGGCATAATGGGAAGAGGAAAGGAAAAGAGTGTCTTGCATATTAGAAGGAACAAGGGCAATATTAGTATGTCACTATGTTAAAAAAGTCAAGAAGCATTAAAGGAAGGGTAGGAATGACTTTTAATACTCATTAAGGGCATAATGGGTAGAGGAAAATGTTGTCTTGCTTTAAGAAGAAGAAAAAACGAAATTTGGAGAAGAAAGGAGTGAAAAATGTGAAAGAAGAGAAAGAAGAGAGAGAGAGCCGTGAGAGAAGCTAGGAAAAGGAGGAAAATTGTGGGAAACTTGGAAGAAAGAAGAAAGAGGAAATCAACTTGTTAGAGGTAAGTTTTTATCTTTCTTCTTGTTTTGTTTGACAAAGGAAGTAGAGAAAATGAGTTTTTGTGTTGGGAATGAATGCGGAAGAAGATGGTTTAAGGGGAACCCATTTGATCTTATGGTTTCCAAGTTAGGTTTTGGGTTTTTTAACCTAAATGGATTATGGGTAGGTTAGGTTTAAATTCAATTTTAGCATTTCTTTAATTCTTGAAGTTTTATGAATTTTCATTTGAATATGGATTAAATAGAAATTAGTTTATTTGAAGCGAATTAAGAAAACCTTACTCAAGAGTAAGAGGAAAGGCAATCTTAAGCTTGGATTTTTCAGCAAAATTAAGTGGGTAATTTATTTATAGTTATTGTGTAGTGGGCAATGTGCCTATGTGTGTGTATACGCTTGAATTGCCAAATTGTTAATTTCTTTGATATGGAAAATGCATTATAATGTGTTCTATGTTATGCATTAAAAGATGTATAACATTTTGATATGATTGAATTGTGACTATGATCATGTTATGCCTTGGATTTATGTCATGGCATTTTGATTTAAATGAAAAGAAGAAAAGTATGAGTATATGAACTTGTGATTGATTGAATTGAGCATGAGATTTGACTGTGTTTAGGCGAGAGACGAACCGTTTCGTAGTCACGTGCACGTCGACATAAGCCTTCTCCTGGCTGCTCGCTTATGGCACACAAGATCTGAAAAGTAGACTCGTTTTGCTCACGGAGTAAACTTCGGTTTCTTTGTTTTGTTCCACGGAACTCTCGAGCCATTGCTTTGCGCATTTACATTTTGATATGTTATGCTGAAATTTGAGTGTTACACTTTGATGTTAAATTACATCCAATATGCATTGATGTATTGAATTATGAAATGTGAATTGGAATTGTAAGTGCCAAATTGTCATTTCTAGAATGAGATAGTAAGTGTATGCCTTTATGAATGTTCATATACATATATGTTTGATTGTGTGGCTCATCGCCAATGGCTATAAATATATTAGCCACTGAGCTATGTAGCTCAACCCAATATTTTCCCACTTCTCAGGTATAGATCGAGAAGATCAGTAATCCTTGCAAGGCATTAGACCAATTCCAAGATAGTTAGCTTTTGTACTAAGTTAGTGGCTAGACTTTTGGATAGCTTTATTAGAACATTAAACATTGAGCATCCAATGTATTTTGTATCTTTGTTAAGACTTGATGTAATGTTGATTTGTAATTAAAGCTATGTATGAACTTTATTTTGATTTGGAAATGAATGAAGAATTGAAGAATAGTAGTCTTCAAGAAAGTTGTAGCTTATCTTTCTAGCTTTACAACGCTATTAAGTATGTAAATTTTGGGTATCAAAGTTGAGAGATATGAGCATTTTAAGTGGTGATGTTATATAGGAGGTTTGTACATGACAGCTATGGTGAATGATGAGAGTTTATGTATGTGATGAGTCATTTGAGTTGAGTCTTGGGAGTTTAATGTTCCCAAGTTGGTAAATGTGTTATTGCTTTAGAAGAAATGAAAATGGAAAGGTTATGAGTGAATGTGATGTTAGAATGGATGTAGGAAGATTTCGAGAGGCTTTGGAGGGGTTTGGGTAACCCCTATGTTCGTTAGACAAACTTTAGCCGTTAAATAGACCTTCTTGGGTCTTTGAGGACCCCCAGCATTGCCAATGTCTGCTTAACAGACATTATGTCTGTTAAACGGACCTTCTCGGGTTTGTTTGTGTCCTAGCTTAGTTCATGTCCGTTTGAAGGGACATTATGTCCGTTAAACGGACCTTCTTAGGATAGTTTTATAAATGTGCAAATTTTGACCCTCTAGATGGCAAAATCTCTCTTCAGGGTCTTCACAGAAGTTGTAGAACTCGAAATCCTCTTCGAAACTGTACTTAACTGGTCCAAATCTGACATCTCTATCAAAATTTATACGAATAATTTCATAGTGAAATAGAGACATGGAGCTACAAATGTTCTAAAGAAGTCAATTCGTGATTCTGCTGCCGGAACTGGTTTTGGCTAGAGAGATCCTATGGAAACAACCTTATAGGATAATACGCTCATGTTTTTGATATTCTGAATAATTGGGCTCTAAAAACAGGATCCAACATCTAGTCATGTTGCCAGATTTAAAAGTCTATCATTCAAAACTAGACCATCAGAAATGCATCATTTTCTTCACATCCTGTGATTTTCAAATTCGCAAATATAAATAGAGTTCATATTGGACCTCAAATACGATCGGTTTCCATCTAAAAATGACAAAAGTACTGGTGTTCTTTTTAGGAATTAAGTCATTCTACTGTCACTTCAATGTTAAGACGATGCAATTGGCATTTCTGATCAATAGGTGTTAATCGTACCTAGTGTATGGTATTAACCAATTTTAGGTGTAATTAATTGCATATGTAGCAGACCATTTCCTTCTATCTATTTATCGTTAAGTAGAGAAGGAAAGGACTTGTCGAAGTCATAGTCAAATCCCTGTGATCTTTTTTCTTATCTTGCCTCTGACGAAGAAAGTTCTAATAGTCTAACCCAAATTTCTTGTCGAAATATAGAATGCACATTCGTAAGAGATAACAACCATTCCATCTCTTTCATTTCATATAAAATAATGAACTTCACCTAAATTAACATTATATTATCGACAGATCAAAGCGCCATATCTTACCAATTCTTTTCTAGGGTGGTAACAGAGCATAAATTTGTGGCCGTGAAGGGTTCGAACTCAAGTGCGATGATCCTGATAACTACGCTACTCTTACCAGTGTTGCACAAAAATTTGTAGTTCTGTACGTGGATCAATCATCCAAAGCAATTACTATGGCGAGAAATGACTTGCACGGAGGTATTTACCCGAATAATTTCAGTAACATAACTTTCAACACAACGCTCTACAATCTTGTGCCTGGACTCCAAAACCTGACCTTAGCTTACAATTGTTCAATAGTAGGGCTTGTGAATACTACGATTATTAACCATAAATGTTCAATAAATGGTGAAGATAGTTATGTGTTCTATGAAACTGATGAATAGTGGAATGCTACAGACGGCAGTGCCCTCATGCATTGTAAAAGAGTCGAAATACCTATGTTGTTGGATTTTGTTGGTGAATATATAAAACCAATTAAGTTGGCCTCATATAATAACTTAGGCTGTTTTAGTGAAATGGTTGCTTAATATGGTATTAGAGCCCTTATAACCAAACGGTCTTGAGTTCAAATCCTACCACCTATTTATTTATCATCAAATTAGTTCAGCACAAGGTAGAGTGAGCCTGTGCAAGTTTCAAGCCTAAAGAACTTTCACTTGAGAGGGTGTATTAGCGAATATATAAAACCAATTAAGTTGGCTAACATAACAGCTTAAGCTATTGTGGTGAACTGGTCGCTTAATAAATTTAAAGGTGGTTGAACTTATTTTGGGTGGATTGACGGCTGTGAATGAGTTTTTAGAAAATGGGTTTAATGTGTCGTTCAATGTTGATAAAGATATTTCAAGTTGCTCAGAATGTATGAATTCATGTGGTGATTTCTTTACTTTCCTATGCCCTGACCAAGCTTACCTCGATCGATGTCCAGTACCCGGTACACATTCACAGCTCTTCCAATTTCCTTTTGACATATAGTCCAAGAGCTTATATTATAAATTTCGTAGTTCTAGATCGTTGTGATAATTATTGTTAAGACACACACCCACAAATCATAGCGTGCATGACATTTGATTATTTGTCTCTAACAAACTTGTTGTTATTTTGTTATTAATCCAATGGTCCAGATCATTTTGGTTGTTACATCTCTTGTGTATAAATACGTACTGTGTCAATGTAAAATATAAGGGAAATATGAATACAATTCCTTTCACTCTAACATGGTATCAGAGCACTAAATAGCCTTAATCGGCCTCATAACTGAGTCATCGTCCTCACAAACAAACCCCTCTTCTCTGCCCCCACCAAGCTTTTCACCTACCAACCCATCTTTTCTTTCATCCTTTTCCCATCTAGTCTCTATCAAACTCACCAATGACAACTTCCTTCTCTCGAAAGCCCAAATACAACCCTACCTTTATGGCCAACAACTGTTTGGTTATATTGATGGCTCCATCCCACCTCCCCCAAAATTTCTACCTGATGGACGACCTAATCCTCAGTTTTCCCACTGGTTTCAACAGGATCAGTTGATTCTTTCTGTCCTTCTTTCTTCTCTTTCTGAATCAGTTGTGGGTCAAGTTCTAAATCATACCACCTCTGCTTCTTTATGGCATGCCCTTGAATCTACCTTTGCCATAAAATCTTAAGCCCGCTACATCCAACTTTTTACTCAACTTGCTTCACTGAAAAAGGGTGATGCCTCAATCACCGATTACTACCACAAAGTTAAAACTCTATCTGATACATTAACGGCCGCTGGTAAACCCCTCTCTGACCTTGAATTTAATGCCTATCTTCTCTCTGGTCTTGGGTCTGATTTTGATCCGATTGTGGCTTCTCTATCTACTCGTCCTGACCCTGTTTCCTCTGCTGAACTATACAGTCACCTTCTAACCTTTGAAGCTCGTCTTCTTCACCACACCCCATCCCTGTCTACTCCTGACATTTTCGCTAATCTCTCCACCACTTCTTCTAGGGATGCTCACATCTCGCACCAGACCTCCTCTCGCGGTCGTGGTGGTCGCACCTCCTCACGATTCTCTCAGGGTGGTGATCGTAGATATTCTCGTGATGGTAGGCATTTCTTTCCCTCCTCAAGTCGACCAACCTGTCAAGTCTGTTCCAAACCTGGTCACACGGCATTGGTCTGCTACCATCTCTTTAATCATGCCTATCAAGCTCCCTCTCCATCCTCTCTTCCGCCACAAGCTCATCTCACCTTAGTCTCTCCTGCATCTGATCCTCTCTGGTATCCTGATACTGGGGCTACAAATCATCTGACCAACGACTTCACCAATCTCAACCTCTCTGCTACTCTGTGTACTGGACATGATTCTATTCGTATAGGTGACGACACTACCTTGCCTATTGAAAATACTGGTAATGCCATTCTCTGCCCTAATCACCATGCCTTCCGTTTATCCAATCTTCTTTATGTTCCGTCCATAACTAAAAATTTAGTTTCTGTTTCTCAATTCTGTAAAGATAACTCCGTCTTCCTTGAATTTCATGCTAACTATTTCCTTGTTAAGGATCTCAACTCTCAGGTCCCTCTTCTTCGAGGACACACATATAACGGCCTCTACATCTTTCCTCCTCCCTCTCCTCAAGCCTACATTGGTGAACACACATCCTTCTTACATTGGCACCACCGTTTTGGACATCCAGCATTTCGAGTAGTTTAGCAAATTCTCTCCTCTCACTCTCTACCTGTTCATGGCTGAAGACTTGTCAATCTCTGTTCCAGCTGTTGTATTGCGAAGAGTCATCAACTTGCTTATACCCCCTCATCTACACAATCTCCTCATCCTTTCTACCTAATTTTTAGTGATGTTTGGGGTTCGTCCCCTGTATTATCATGTTTTGGATTTCGTTACTATGTAACCTTTGTTGATGACTACACAAAATACACTTGGTTGTTTCCTTTACGTAACAAATCTGATGTGCTCTCTACTTTTCTCCTCTTTCATAAACAAATTGAAAATATATTTCATACTCGTATCAAATACTTTCAGTCCAATTGGGGTGGCGAATTCCGCTCTCTTCACAAAGTCCTACAAAATTTGGGCATTCACCACCGAATAACTTGCCCTCACTCTCACCCTCAAAATGGCACTGTTGAACGAAAGCACCGCCACATAGTCGAAACAGGCTTAGCGTTGCTTCATCATGCCTCCCTACCCCATAGATTCTGGGCCCATGCTTTCTCCACTGCCGTATATTTAATCAATCGTCTCCCATCACCTACTTTAAACAACACTTCACCTTTTCAATTACTTTATCACAAAGCTCCAGATTATACCTTCCTCAAGGTTTTTGGCTCTGCCTGCTGGCCTCATCTTCGACCTTACAATAAACATAAACTCCAACCCCGATCTGAGTTATGTGTCTTCTTGGGCTACTATCCTCACCATTATGGTTACCTCTGCTATTCTCTTTCCACAGGTCGTCTTTACATATCCCGAAATGTTCGTTTCGATGAATCCTCCTTTCCTTACTCTACTCATCACTCTCCTTGTCCCCCGTCTTCTCCTCCTGCTCTTTTCCCTCTTTCTATAAACATCACAAGTCGGCCCACCTCCTCTACTTCACTACATAACAGACAAAGTCCACCTACTCCTTCAATTCATCGGCCCAATCCTTCCCACCAAAGCCCACATTCTCCTACCTCCTCCCCTTCCAACTCTCCCCATCTACCGTCCTCTGATCCATCTCCTGCTCCTTCTTTACTAACCAACTCACTTCATCCTATGGTTACCCGATCCAGAAACAATATATTTACCCCAAAGCAATATCATGATGGCACTATCCAATGGCCTCCTCCACAAGCTCACTCCCATGATCTAGCACCTTCAACAGACCTTCCTTCCTCTGTCCATTCGGCTCTACGTCATCCTCAATGACGTCAAGCCCTCCACAATGAAATGCAGGGCCTTCTCAGTAATAACACATGGAATCTTGTGCCTCCATCTTCTTCTCAAAATTTGGTTGGTTACAAATGGATTTTCCGCATCAAATATCGACCCGATGGCAGCGTTGAACGGCACAAAGCCTGTCTTGTAGCTAAGGGTTTTCATCAGCTCTAAGGCCTTGATTACTTTGAGACGTTTTCTCCAGTGGTTAAACCAGTCACGGTCAGGCTCATTCTTACTATTGCTCTCTCTCTCAACTGGGTTATCAAGCAACTTGACATCCAAAATGTCTTTCTTCATGGCCTTCTTGACGAGGACGTCTACATGACTCAACCTCCTGGGTTCATCCATCCTGACTTTCCCACACACGTCTGCCATCTGAAGAAAGCTATCTATGGCCTAAAACAGGCTCCACGGGACTGGTACGCCCGATTATCAAACATTCTCCTTGAACTCGGGTTCTTTCCTTCAAAGGCTGATTCCTCGCTGTTCATTTATCACCATCACAACGTAACAATCTATATCTTAATCTATGTAGATGACATACTCATCACTGGCTCCAACTCCTCTGCTATCACTGCCCTTATTTCAACAATTGGTGCTTCCTTTCCAGTTAAAGACCTTGGCTCTCTTTCCTATTTTTTGGGCATTGAAATTTATCCCTCCACATCTGGCCTCATTTTGTCTCAACGCAGATACATTCTTGATCTCCTTAGTCACACAAACATGTTACAATCTAAACCAGTCTACACACTAATGGGTCCTTCAACATCATTGAGTTCCACCTCTGGCCACGACTTTTCCGATCCCACTCTCTATCGCAGTGTAGTTGGTAGTCTTCAGTATCTCTCTTTCACAAGACCTGATATCTCCTTTGTTGCTAATTGAATTTGTCAATACATGCATGCACCCAGAGATGTTCACTGGCAAGCTGTGAAACGTGTCCTACGCTACCTGAAGCAAACCATCAATTATGGCCTCCTTCTACACAAATCTGACTCTCCTTCACTAATGGTTTTCTCGGATGTCGACTGGGCTGGGTGTCCTGATGATCGCAAGTCTACTGGTGGTTTTTGTATCTTCTTTGGATACAACCTTATCTCTTGGAGCTCCAAGAAATAAGCTAGTGTCGCCTGATCGAGTACTGAAGCTGAATACAAATCTCTTGCCATTACTGCCTCTGAAGTTATATAGCTTCAACATCTTCTTCAGGAACTAGGTATTGGTCTCACAGCTCCTCCCACCTTACATTGTGACAACATTGGCGCCACCTATTTAGCTGCCAATCCTGTCCTTCATTCGCACACCAAACACGTGGAGCTGGACTATCATTTTGTTCGTGACAGAGTGAATGCCAAGCTCTTATCCATCTCTATCGTATCCAGCAAAGATCAACTAGCTGATATCCTTACTAAACCATTAGCGGGTCCTTGCTTTCAGTCCTTACGGTCGAGCCTTACTGTCACCTCCTTCCAGCTTGGCTCATAGGGGGATGTTAAGACACACACCGACAAATCATAGCGTGCATGACATTTGATTATTTGTCTCTAACAAACTTGTTGTTATTTTATTATTAATCCAATGGTCCAGATCATTTTGGTTATTACATCTCTTGTGTATAAATATGTACTGTGTCAATGTAAAACATAAGGGAAATATCAATACAATTCCTTTCACTCTGACAATTATAAATTGCACAACACATATAGGAGGGTATTCTTAACTCCAAAGTGTGAACCTAGTCGTGTCTTTAGTTTCAAAACAAGGCTTTAACGGTGTGTCTAAGGTGTTAGGAGGTATTCCAAGGAAAGGTTTCTGGACTTGGTAAAAGTTATAGGATTTGTTCTTCTTTAAAGCACCAAAGAGCTTTCAACCTGAGTTATTCACTGGGCATTGCATTATCAGATTAGAAGTGACATTCTAGGAGTTGATACGAGACAACTTATCCACACGTCCATGGTATGTAATATGCCATAAAAATTAAGATAAGATTACGCAGTCCAATTTGTTATGAGATAAACTAATTTTCAAAGCAACTTGATACCTTTGTATTGGTCGTGAAGCCTATATTGACTTGGACTTGTTGACTTGGATTTAGATGTGCTAACAACAGGTCTAATCGAAATCTATATTCCCTTTTCTATTCACATTGTTTTTCTATGCGACTTGCGCATGGACTTCACCTATTTCTTGCTTTTCTCTCGATCATTAAATCTGACTCACTACACAGTGAAGGCCCTCTTGCCATCCCAGCCCCAGCTTGCTAATATGTCATGCACATTACACGCTTGACATATTAGCAGTTGAAAGTTATTGGTAGAACTTCTGTCTGGCAGCCGACGACTCAACACTTTCACTTTCCTCCTTGTAAATCATAAGCAACTTAATTCATTTCTTCAATTTCATTCATTCCCAACTTGTCTCTCCTGCTTGTTTTCTCTTCCCTCTTCTTTTTCAAATGGATCCCAAAAACTTCTTTCCTCCCATAATCAGTCTTTTCAATTGTTTAAGTCTCAACTTCCTAGACACCTTACTCAGTAAAACTGTGTTTTGATCAAAATTTCCTCGCCTGTGAACCAAAATCATGTAGCAACAATAGCGTCCAAATCAAATGCCCTTTGTGGCTAAAAGGCCTTCAACAACCTTATTGTGGCTACCCCAACCCTAGCTTTAAGTTATCCAGCAACGACGACCACCAACTGGTGCTCACCATCTCCAATGACGAGTACATTGTCAAAGAGATTGGTGACGAAATCAATTCCTTTCGCGTTACTAATTCTGAAGCCTACAATCATACCTGTCCAACTCCTTTGCATAGCCTCAGCCTTGATCAAACACCCTTCTGTCTAGTACCTGGTTTTATTAATATTTCTCTCCTCTGTCACTGTAACTAAACGCCTCCTAAGCACTTAACGTACCTAGAACTTGGCGATGGAGGCTTTGGTAAAGTGTATTATGGTAGATATCAATTCATTATCTTCACCAAATACCTTTTTCTTTACAATAATTGTTTGTTAATTATTTTCGTGCTAACATGCTTTATTCATTAGGTAAACTCCGAGATGGACGCACGGTTATTGTCAAGCATTTATATGAGAATAACTACAAAAGGGTTCAACAGTTCATGAATGAAGTTGAAATCCTCACACATTTACGCCATCAGCATCTTGTTTAACTTTATGGGTGTACCTCTCGCCGTAGTTGAGAACTGTTACTTGTTTATGAGTACATTCGTAATGGCACAGTTGCTGATCATCTTCATGGTGACAGAGTGAAGCCTGGTGCACTTCCACGGTTTATTCAAATGAACATAGCTATAGAGACTGCAAGCGCTTTAAAGTATCTCTATGCTTCAAATATAATCCACCGTGATAAGAAGACCAACAATATTCTCTTTGGCAACAAGTTTTGTGTCAAAGTAGCAGATTTTGGTCTATCTCGTCTGTCTCCAATTGATGTTACCCATGTTTCACCTGCTCTGCAAGGAACTCTTCACTATGTTGATCCAGAATATCATCAATGCTTCCAGCTTATTGATAAGAGTGATGTCTATAGTTTTGGTGTAGCCTTGATTGAGCTCATATATATATCATCCATGCCTGCTGTGGATATCACTAGACACCTACATAAAAACAAATTGGTTAACTTGGCAGTTAACAAGATCCAAAGCAATTCATTGCATGAGCTTGTAGATCTAAATCTTAGTTATGAATCAGATTATGCAACAAGAAAAATGATAACTCCAATAGCAGAGTTGGGATTTCAATGTCTACAAAATGAGAAGGAAAAGAGACCATGTATGGAAGAAGTGTTGGAGATTCTTAAGCACATATGGAATCAGGAATACAATATAAAAGAGGTAGAGAAACTGGATATCTGATGTGTGCTTAATTATTTATACATTCACTTCTTAACACTTAGTGATTATTGTTGTGAAATGCTTAAGATATTTATTTTAGTTCATATTTGATCTTCGATATAATATGGAAGCATAAAAGTTAAGTTAAGAGTGCATCCCTTAAGCAAACATTTTGATGTTCAAACTCAATCACCCTTTTGAAGCAAGAAGGAGATGGATTAGGGTGAGTATTGGATAAGAAATCACAAAAAAAGAAGAATTCCGCAAGACATGAGAGATACACGATCTTGTATATACTCACACGACCATTTTGATTGGAAGACACATTTGGAATTATACGCCATGTATCCAACCTTGTATCTTTATGAGTTTCACATTTTTCTCATTTATAAGCTTTGATTCATAACCGTGTATCAAATCGTGTACATGCCCAGAAACCTAATTTTTCATATAAGTAGAATATTTTGACAACAAATGAAGAGAGAATAAGCTTTAGACTTTATGAAGGGCCAAAAGTTACTCTTTCAAGACACCTATAGAGGGCTAAGTTTCCCCATTCTAGTTCGAAGGTGAAATCGATGTCAAGGAGCGCATATAAACATATCACCTTTATGTATCATTGTTCTTCCCCTCTTTAAGGATTGTTTACATTATTTTGTGCTGATTGAATTGGGTGTTGTGTAAAAATGATTTGAATACTCTATTGGATTGTTTTATGTAAACCCATTACTAGAATCTTAAATACGATAATTAATCCTTGTGTTAGGATTCATTTGTGGCAACTGGTGACATTGAATTATTAGAGACATCATAACATAGGTTAAATAACTTGAACTTGTGTGGTTATTGCTTATATTGATACATTTTCCTAATCATAATGCGGCTACCTAACTAAATTTAAAGAGCTTGTTCTAGGTTGTTCGATAGTTTAATTAAAGAGCTTGTTTTGATTAAATTCAATCTAAAGAAAAATTAGGATTAATAGAGTTTATTATTAATTAACGATCAATAGTTATAAAAGAGATGTGAAAATGATAATGCAATGACATATGCTTATTTATGATTAGGCTGAGATTGATTAAAGAACTAGATTCTAACACATTTATCACTTTCATAACTTTTGACTGTTTTCTATTATTTGCTTCCATAAATTCAATTTTACTTTGTTTTCTTAATTGTGTCAAACTAAACCTTGCTTTATGCATATAAATATAATTTAGAAAGGTGAATTGATTTAATATTTGTGGGATCGACCTAGACTCTTTAGTATCTATATTGTTAAGTTTAATAATTTTGTGTAGTGTTACGATGCGCTACTAATTTTAGAGTTGTTGCTGGAGATTAATACCCATTGCTTTTTTTAATTAATTTATTTTATTTTATTTTTGATAAATTTCTTTTCTTGTTTGGTTAGTTACGGTGCATAACATGATCTTCTCACACTGGTAAACTGAAATTTGATCCAGAAATTGAAAGAACTCTTTGCAAATCAAGAAGAAAAGTTTCCCAAAGTTTTGAGGATCTGTTATAAACTAATGAGAGAATTGGTTCTTCACCAAGAATTCAAATTGCCTTAGATTTGTTTTATAAGTTTTCTTGTGATTATATTTCTGAAACGAATTCTAACATGGCAGAGCAAAATAATGATCGCACTCTTAAGTAGTTGGTTGCTCCTGATCTTAATCGTCAACCTTTTTGCTTTTATTTTGCTGCTATTAATGTTACTTTTGAGCTTAAATCTAGTCTCATTGATCTTTTGCCTACTTTTGTGGTATGCTAGGTGAAGATCCTCGTAAGCATCTCAAGGAGTACCACGTAGTCTATTTTAGCATAAAGCTAACTGGGGTACAAGAAGACCAGATTAAGCTGAGGGCATTTCCTTTTTCGTTAGGGGACACCACCAAATATTGGCTCTATTATTTACCCTCAGGATCAATTACTACTTGGAATGAGATGAAAAGGCTTTTTCTAAAGAAATACTTCCTTGCCTCTAGAGCTACAAATATTTAGAAGGAAATATGTGCAATTATACAGCACAATGAGGAGACATTATATGAGTTTTGGGAGTGTTTCAAGAGGTTATGTGCTAGTTGCCTTTACCATCAAATCAGAGAATAACTCGTGATCCAATATTTCTATGAGGGACTTTTTCCATAAGAAAGAAGTATGATTAGATGCAATAAGTGGAGGTGCATTGGTAGATAAGATGCCAATTGAAACTAGAAATGTGATTTCCAACATGACTGCTAACTCTCATCAATTCAACATACGAGAGAACCCCAGACCATTAAAAGTCATTGAACCTAGTATTGCCACACTGGAGCAACAGATAATTGGGTTGACATCTTTAGTTAGACAGATGGCTGCAAATGGTACTCAACAAGTAAAAGCATACAGAATTTCCACAATGGTAGGACATCCAACTGATATATGTCCAACCTTGCAAGAAACATCCACGGAGCAAGTGAATGCTTTTGGAAGTTTTCTGGGACAACCACAAATGAAATATGATTCTAACTACTCCCAAGCACGCAATTTAGGTTGGAAGAATCCTCAATTCAATAACTAGAGACAACAATGACAACAACAAAACTCCTACCAATAACCATTTTAAAGGCAAGTTTAACCATCAAGCTATGGACCGTCATAATAAGACATGATAAAAACTATGGCTCAGAATATGGTTTGGTTTCAAAATAGCACCTTACAATTTCAATTGCAAATAAGATTTGGCATTTAGAATCTAAAAAATCAAATAAGTCATATAGCTACTACTACTAGTCGAATAGAAAATCAAAGTTAGAGTAAACTTCCCTCTTAGACAATTATGAACCTAGAAGATAATGCGAGTGTTATAACCTTGAGAAACGGTAAAGAAATAAAGGCACCATATAAAACTCCTCTTATAGGCGATGATGAAGAAATTGAAAAGGAACTTGAAGTATCTCCAGAAAAAGCTAAAACAAGAACTAAGGTAAACTCTCAATCCTTTGTAATTAAAATTTTTACTAATACCTTACCTTCTTTTCCAGTAGGTTTGCTAAATCGAAGAAAGTGGAGTAAGATAGGGAGTTTTTGAAAATTTTCAGAAAGGTAGAGGTGAATATACCTTTGATTGATGCCATAAAACAAGTTCTAAGATATGCCAAATTTCTTAAGGAATTATGCACTTCCAAAAGGAAATTGAGAGGAGACAATAAAGTGAGAGTGAGGGAGAATGTGTCTATAGTCATACAAAGGAAACGTCCACCAAAGTGTAAGTATCCAGGTACATTTATAATTATCTTCAAAATAAGTGGAACTAGATTTCATTATTGTCTATTCTTGACTAGGAATTATCTATATTAATTTATTTTTATACTTTGATTTATATTTATATAGAAATTGATTTTGGTTGGAATTCTTTCCAAAAAAAAGAAAATGATTTTATTGATATAGTCGAGGGATTAAACGTTTTACAATTAATAAACTAAATTGTTTGTTATAATCTCGGTGAGCCCTGGGATTTGACAGTGGACTTAAAAAGCCACCTACAGATGCTTTACGCTCAATCATTTCGGATAATGCTTGCATCATCTACATTGCCGCAACTGTTGGCACAGAGCTAGCCAATGCTTATTCCCTATATACCGTCATTGCTTCTTCTCCTGGAAAAGAAAGCAAAATAAGTGGAACTAGATTTGAAAAAGAAACGTTAGATTTAAGAGTTTCAATTAGTGTCATGCCATATTCTATTAACACATCGTTAAATTTAAAAAATGCAAGTCATAATTCAACTAGAATATAGATAAAATGCTTATCTTGAAGAAGTTGTAAAGGTTATCTTGATATATGTTAACAAATTAGTTTTCCTAGTTGATTTTTATGGATTGAACATAAAGGGAGAACATTCATCTCACCAATCGTTATGGGTCGACCATTCTTAGAAACATCAAAAACAAAGAATGATGTGGATACACGAAAATTGATTATAGAGTTTGATGGTGAACAAGTTTGTTTTAATATTTTTGATGCAATGAGGTACCCTAGTGATGTTCATCTTGTTTTATCTATTAATATCATTGATTTTGTTTTATCTGTTGATTTCATTGATTGCTTATCTCAAAATGTTCTTGATTTGGAAGGTAAGGATGAGTTAGAATTCATTCTTTGCATAAGTTTAGAAGAAAACACTTTGCAAAATTCTAACTTATTTATATCAGATGAGGTAGAAGAAATAATGCTAGCATTACAATCATTACAACCAATGCCAAAAAGGTGTGTACCTTCAAATATTAAATTGTCAATATCTCAAACAAAATATAGTGCCCCGTTACCATGGGGTATATACTAGAATACCCGAAGCACATTCCAGTACATAACCTATGATAATGGGGCGTTACGTTCAATCACAACATTCACTTAACATGACATCATCATTTTTTATTCTCTTATAAGACATCATAAAGAAAGACAACATTTTAAAACCAAATTTCTCTTTTCATTTCATAAAAACCTGAATTTACAAAGTAGCTTTCAACATCCATACATGGACTGTTGGATCCCGCTTTTAGGATTTTGATATGTTTATTTTATTCTATGCATTTTATTGAATTATTATGCATGAAAATAGATTAGAATTTATGAATTAGGAATTTTCGGAGTCTAATAAGGTATATTTTAAATTTTATATGGTGGTATGGATTAAAAGAAGTAATTAAAAGTAAGTGAAGGAGTTAATAGGAATTTCCTAATAAAAGAAGGGGTAAATTGGTAAAAACACAAGAAAGTTGTCTTAAAT
>JANIIA010000006.1:42766175-42785038 GCA_027478495.1 Erythroxylum alaternifolium | reverse complement strand
AGAACTTTTCGTACGGAATAAATTGTTCTACTGATGCTACACACTACTACTTTGCAACTTTTTCCATAGAAATGTTGAAGGACATCAATTATTCACTGGCTTCACACTCGTGCCACCATCCTGTTAACGCTCCTTTGCACATTCGAAATGATTTACCCCATGAAGAAAACAACTATACTAAGATTTTACAGATGGGTTTCCTGTTAGATTGGATTGATCTTAGTCCTAGTTGCAGTGCCTGTAATTCAACTGGGGGGAGATGTGGTTCTGAAAATGAATCGTTCGTTTGTTTTTGTCCGGATGGGCCTCGTCCCAGTTCTTGTAATGACGGTAACTGCTCTTGAAAACTTGAACTTTTTTGCTACATTATTTACCCTTCTTCACTATTAGTTTTAAGATGTTTTGTTGTTTCTCTAGGAAATATTGAATCGGTTGCATGCAGTAATTTCCCATTGTTAGCTGTTTCCGATTAGTGTGCTTAGAATTTTCCAAGTATGGTGGCTGGAAAAGGTGTCAAAATGATTTTTTATTTCTTGGTTTTATTTGATGAATCGGATGTTACCAGCTTTGGGTTTCCTTGAAAATGACATAATGGGGCCAGATTTTGTGGACATTGACTGTCAACCACCATGTGGTCAATATGGAAGGCGCGTCCATTAAAATGAGAAATCCAAAGTAGTTGAAGTTTCTTGTTGGGATCATTAGAATTGTGCCGATCAAAGCGCAACTTCACCTTCTCTCCTTTCTTTTCATCCATTTGAGGTTCTTTGCCGCATTCTTATTTTCAGATTATGCAATATCTTTCTCTTTTTTCAGTTCACCGTTTCAAGGATGTGACACCTGAACTCTGGCAGTTTTCATACCCAGCCAATTGAGCCGTGTGACAAACTTTTTCATGATTATAAAACCTTTTTTGTGTTATGTATTAATTCATTTCATCTTTTCCTACATTGTTGCTAAAACTATCATTACGACTCTGGATAACCGTTGAAAAGTTCCTAGGCAACTTAACTTGAAGTTTGTGAAATTAATTAACCTTGAAGTTGCATGTTGTTGAAGTATTCTAACACAGTCGTTTTGCGTGTACTCTTAAAGGCAGGAGCAAAAGTTCCCGATGGTGGCAGAAGGTTGGTATTGGTGAGACACTTTCTTGTATCTTTTCCTATTCTTGTTCTTTATGTTCAGTGTTTCTCGTCAATTGGCTATACTTTGCTTTCAATTGCTAATCACACCTTACCTTCAACCAGGTGTTGGGGTAGCTTTTGGAGGTGGAATCCTAATGTGCATAGTCTTCTTTACCTATCAGCATCGTAACCCAAAAAAATATGGTCCCTTTTTCTCGATTTGTCAAAATCTCACATCGGATCCCTCTTCAAAGGCAGATATAGAGGAGGGAGTGAGTTACTTTGGAGTTCGTCTCTTTACCTATGCTGAACTTAAAGAGGCCACAAGTAATTTTGATTCTTCAAAAGAACTTGGAGATGGAGGCTTTGGCAAAGTGTATTATGGTAAATATCAATTCATTATATTCACCAAATGCCTTTTTCTTTACATTAATTGTTTCTTAATTATTTTCGTCCTAACATGCTTTATCCATTAGGTAAACTCCGAGATGGACGCACTGTTGCTATCAAGCGTTTATATGAGAATAACTACAAAAGAGTTCAGCAGTTCATGAATGAAGTTGAAATCCTCACACATTTACGCCATCGACATCTTGTTTCACTTTACGGGTGCACCTCTCGCCGTAGTCAGGAACTGTTGCTTGTTTATGAGTACATTCCTAATGGCACAGTTGCTGATCATCTTCACGGTTACAGAGTGAAGCCTGTTGCAATTCCATGGTCTATTCGAATGAACATAGCTGTAGAGACTGCAAGTGCTTTGAAGTATCTCCATGCTTCAAATATAATCCACCGTGATGTGAAGACTAACAATATTCTCCTTGACAATAACTTTTGTGTCAAAGTAGCAGATTTTGGTCACTCTCGTCTATTTCCAACTGATGTTACCCATGTTTCAACTGCTTCACAAGGAACTCCTAGTTATGTTGATCCAGAATATCATCAATGCTTCTAACTTACTGATAAGAGTGATGTCTATAGCTTTGGTATAGTTTTAATTGAGCTCATACCATCTACGCCTGCTGTGGATATCACCGGACACTTGCGTTAAATCAAATTGGTTAACTTGGTAATAAATAGGATCCAAAGCAATTCATTGCATGAGCTTATAGATCCAAATATTAGTTGTGAATCAGATTATGCAACAATAAAAATGATAATTGTAGTAGCAGAGTTGGCAATTCAATGTCTACAAAAAGAGAAGGATAAGAGACCATGTAGTGTTAGAGATTCTTAGGCGCATACGGAATCAAGAATATAGTATAAAAAAGGTAGAGAAACTGGATATTTGATGAGCTTAATTATTTATACATTCACTTTTTAATATTTAGTGATTATTGTTGTGAAATGCTTAAGATACTTATTTTAGTTCATATTTGATTTTAGGTACAATATGGAAGCATAAAAGCTAAATTAAGCTAAGGGTGCATTCCTTAAGCCAACATTTTGATGTTCAAAGTCGATTACCCTTTTGAAGCAAGAAGGAGATGGATTAGGATGAGTATTGGACAAGAAATCATAAGAAAAAGAAGAATTTTGCAAGACCTAACAGATACACAGTCTTTTATAGACTTACACGACCGTGTTTGATTGGAATAAGCATTTGGACTTACACGCCATGTATCCAACTGTGTATCTTCACGAGTTTCACAATTTTCTCACTTATAAGCGTTGATTCACGATCGTGTATCAAACAGTGTACATGCCCAGAAACCTAAATTTTCATATAAATAGAATATTTTGACAACAAATGAAGAGAGAATACATTTTAGACTTTATGAAGGGCAAAAAGTTACTCTTTCAAGACACCTGTGGAGGGCTAAGTTTTCTCATTCCAGTTCAGAGGTGAAATCAACATCAAGGAGTGTGTCTAAGCATATCATTTTTATGTATCATTGTTCTTCCTCTCTTTAAGGATTGTTTACATTATTTTGTGCTTATTGAATTGGGTATTGTGTAAGAATGATTTAAATGCTCTATTGGATTGTTTTATGTAAAGAATGATTTGAATGCTCTATTGGATTGTTTTATGTAAACCCATTGCTAGAATCTTAAATCCGATATTTAATCATTGTGTTAGGATTCATTTTTGGCAACTAGTGACATTGAATCATTAGAGTCAACGTAACATCTGCTAAATAACCCAAACTTTTGTGGTTATTTCTTTTATTGATATGTTTTCCTAATCGTAATGTGGCTGCCCAACTAAATCTAGAGATCTTGTTCTAGTTTGTTCGAAAGTTAGGTTTAATTAAAGAGCTTGTTTTCATTAAACGCAAGCTAAGGAAAAATTAGGATTAACGGAGCTTATTGTTAATTCACGATTAATAGTTCTAAAATAGATGTGAAAATGATAATGCAATGAAGTATGTTTATTTTTGATTAAGTCGAGATTGATCCTAGAACTAGGTTCTAACACATTTATCGCATTTAGTACTTTTGGCCGTTTTCTATTATTTGCTTCCATAAATTCAATTTTACTTTGTTTTCTTAATTGTGTCAAACTTAACCTCCCTTTATACATATAAATATAATTTAGAAAGGTGAATTGATTTAATCTCTGTGGGATCAACCTAGACTCTTTATTAGCTATATTTTTAAGTTTAATCATTTTGTGTGGTATTACGACGCGCTACTAATTTTAGTGTCGTTATTAGGTATTAATATCCATTGCTTTTTAAAATTTATTTATTTTGTTTTTGATTAATTTCTTTTTTTGTTTAGTTAGTTATGGTGCATGATATGATCTTCTCACACTGGTGAACTAAAATTTGATTCAGAAATTGAAGGAACTCTTTGTAAATCGAGAAGAAAAGTTTTCCAAAGTTTCGAGGATCCGTTACCAGATGATAGGAGAATTGGTTCTTCACCAATAATTCAAATTGCTTTATATTTTTCTAACTTTTCTAGTGATTCTATTATGAAACAGATTCTAACATGGTAGAACAAAATAATGATCACAATCTTAAGCAGTTGGTTGCTCCTAATTTTAATTGTCAACATTTGTGCATTGATCTTTCTAGTATTGATGTTAATTTTGAGCTTAAATCTGGTCTCAATCATCATTTGCCTACTTTTGTGGTATGCCGGGTGAAGATCCTCATAAGCACCTTGAGGAGTTCGATGTAGTCTATTATAGCATAAAGCCAGCCGGGGTATAAGAAGATCAGATTAAGCTGAGGGCATTTTCTTTTTCATTAGGGAACAATGCCAAAGATTGGCTCTATTACTTACCTTTAAGATCAATTACTACTTGGAATGAGATGCAAAGACTTTTTCTGAAGAAATACTTCCCTACCTCTTGAGCTACAAATATTTGGAAGGAAATATCTGCAATTAGATAGCACAATGGGGAGACATTATATGTGTTTTGGGAGTGTTTCAAGAGGTTATGTGCTAGTTGCCCTTACCATCAAATCAGTGAATAACTCTTGATTCAGTATTTCTATAAGGGACTTTTTCCACAAGAAAGAAGTATAGATCCAGTAAGTGGAGGTGAATTGGCAGATAAGACACTGATTGAAACTAAAAATGTGATTTTCAACATGATTTCTAACTCTCAATAGTTCAACATATGAAAGAACCCCAGGCCATTAAAAGTCAGTAAAGCTAGTACTGCCACATTGGATGTCCTACAATTGAGCAAGACATCCATTGTGGTAGTACTTACAAGAAACATCCACGGAGCAAGTGAATGCTTTTGTAAGTTTTCTGGGTCAACCACAAAAGAAATATCATTCTAACTACTCCCAAGTACACAATTCAGGGTGGAAGAATCCTCAATTTGACAATTATAGAAAATAAGGACAAGAACAAAGCTCCTACCAACAACCATTTCAAAGGCAAGTTCAACCATTAAGTTCTAGATCTTTATAGGAAGACATTATAAAAACTATAGGTCAGAATATGGTTCGGTTTCAAAATAGTACCTTAAAATTTCAATAGCAAACAAAAGTTAGTATTCAGAATCTAGAAAATCAAATAAGTCACGTAGCTGCTATTACTAGCCAATTGGAAAATCAAAGTTCAGGTGAACTTCCCTCTCAGACAATTATGAACCCAAAAGATAATGCAAGTGTTATCACCTTGAGAAATGGTAAAGAAATAGAGGCATCATATAAAACTCATGTATTTAAAAATTTTACTAATACCTTGCTTCCTTTGCCTAGTAGGTTTGTTATATCAAAGAAAGAGGATCAAGATAAGGAGATTTTAGAAATGTTCAAAAAGGTAGAGGTGAACATACCTCTCATTGATGCCATAAAACAAGTTCTAAGATATGCCAAATTTATCAAGGAATTATGAACTTCCAAAAGAAAATTGAGAGGAGACGATAAAGTGAGTGTGAAGGAGAATGTCTATAGTCATTCAAAGGAAACTTCCACCAAAGTGTAAGGATCCAAGTACATTTACAATTCTCTTTAAAATAAGTATAACTAAATTTGAAAATGCAATTTTAAATTTAAGAGCTTCAATTAATTTCATGTCATAATCTATTAACACTTTATTAAATTTAAGAAATGCGTGCCATAATTCAACTAGTATACAAATATAATGCTTATCTTGAAGGAGTTGTAAAAGATATCTTGATGTATGTTAACAAATTAGTTTTCCTAGTTGATTTTTATGCATTGAACATGGAGGGAAAACATTCATCTAATTCAGCACCAATCCTTATAGGTCGGCCATTCTTAGACACATCAAAAACAAAGATTGATGTGGATACAAGAACATTGACTATGGAGTTTGATGGTGAACAAGTTTACTTTAATATTTTTGTTGTAATGAGGTACCCTAGTGATGCTTATTCTGTTTTATGTATTGATGTCATTGATTCTGTTTTATCTATTGATGTCATTGATTGCTTATCTCAAAAAGTTCTTGATATGGAAGGTAAGGATGGGTTAGACTTCATTCTTTGCATGAGTTTAGAAGAAAAAACTTTGTAAAATTCAAATTTATTTATATCAGATGAGATAGAAGAAACAGTGCTAGCATTACAATCACTGCAACCAATGCCAAAAAGGTATGTACCTTCAAATATTAAATTGCCAATATCTTAAACAAAATCTCTACCTTCAGTTGTACAAACATCAACCATTAAACTGAAGCAATTGTCGAAGAACTTGAAGTATTTTTTTTGGGAGAAGTAAAAACACTTTCGGTAATCATAGCAAAGAATCTAACCAAGCTTCAAAAGGAAAAGCTTATTCAAGTGCCTACCGACCATATCACAGCTATAAGGTGGACCATAACTGACATTAAGGGTATTAACTCTTCGATATGTATAAAATGAAATCTTTTAGAAGAAGGATCCAAACCATTAAGAGAATCGCAAAAGATATTGAATCCTCCGATGATGGAAATGTTGAAAACAAAAATCTTGAAGTTAATTGATATCGGTAAAATTTATCTAATTTCAGATAGTAAATGGGTGAGTCTAGTCCAAGTGGTACCGAAGAAGACTAGGTTACAGTGGTGAAAAATGAGAATAACAAGTTTTTCCCTACAAGAATTCAAAAAGGATGGCTAGTATGCATTGATAACAGAAAGTTAAATGTTACTACACGCATGGATCACTTTCTACTCCCATTCATTGATCAAATGGTTGAACGACTTATAGGACAATCTCACTATTATTTTCTTAATGGATATTCAGGTTATAACCAAATTGTGATAGCTCTAGAAGATCAAGAGAAACCAACCTTCATATGCCTACAGAAGAATGCCTTTTGTAATTTGTAATGCCCAAGCCACCTTTCAAAGATGCATGGTAATTATTTTCTCTGAGTATGTTGAGCACATTATTGAGGTTTTTATGGAGGATTTTATTATCTATAGGGATTCATTTGATGCATGTTTAGATAATATGAATTGGTTACTTGGATTCTGAATCGAAACTAATCTTGTTCTAAATTATGAAAAATGTCATTTTATGGTTGAATAAGGAATAGCTATGGGAAATGTAATTTCATTTAGAGGGATTGAGGTTGATAAAGCTAAGGTAGAAATTGTGCGAACCCTACCCTACAAATGTAAGGGAGGTTCGTTCTTTTCTTAGACGTGTAGGTTTTTATTGTAGGTTTATCAAAGACTTCAATAAGATTTCAACAAATCTCTATCATTTGTTACCAAAGGGCATGCCATTTGAATTTAATGAGAGATGCAAGGAAGCCTTTGACAAGTTAAAGGAACTTTTGACTTCGGCACCAATCATTTAACCACTTAATTAGAGTCAATCCTTTGAGATTATATGTGATGCTAATTTTATTGTGGGTGCTGTCCTCGGTCAAAAATGTGGTAAAATGACTCTTGTCTTTTACTACGCTTCAAGAACTCTCATTTTAGCACAATGCAACTACACCACCATAGAAAAGGGGTTTTTATCTATTGTGCTTGCTTTAGATAAATATAGACCTTATTTGCTTAGATCTAAAATCATTACATATTTCGATCATGTAACATTAAGGTGTCATTCATCGAAGAAGGAAGTGAATTCTAATCTTATTAGATGGATTCTCCTGCTCTAGGAGTTTGATTTAGAGACCAAAGATAATAAATGTGTAGAGAATTTAGTTGCGGACCATTTGAGTTGAGTTGTAAAGGAATAGGATTCAATAACATTGCAAGAGATATCTCTGGATGAGCAATTACTCACACTTCAAGGTAAGGTTCCATGGTATGTTGATATTGTAAAAAATCTAGTAAATCATGAGATATGTAATGATTTGAGTAAAAATAGAAGGAATAGAATAGTAATTCAAATATTATATTTGGGATGATCATCAATTATGGAAGGTTTTTTGGACCAAGTAATTAGGAGATGTGTGCCCAAGTATGAATGCGAACCTATTTTAAAATTTCGTCATTCTTATGCTTGTGGTGGTCATTTTGGGCCTAAATGAACTTCTAGGAAAATACTTGAATGCTTTTTTTATTGGCCAAATATATTTCAAGATTCGTATATGTTCGACAAGGCATACGAGCAATGCCAAAAACAAGGTAATTTATCCTATAGAGACCAAATGGCTTTATCTCCAATCCTTACATGTGAAAATTTTGATATATAGTGCATTGACTTTATAGAACTCTTTCCTTCTTCTTTTGGTTTTGCTTACATTTTATTAGTTTTGGATTATGTTTCTAAATGGGTGGAAGCTAAAGCCACAAGGAATGATGATTATAAAGTTATTGCAGAATTTGTCAAGTCTAACATTTTTCCTAGGTTTGGAGCATTAGGATCATTAATTAGCGACAAGTGTAGAGAAATCTTTTAAAGAAATACAATGTCACTCACAAGGTGTCTACGGCCTACCATCCATAGACAAAAGGGCAAGCAAAAGCATCAAATAGAGAAATCAAGTCAATCCTTGAGAAAATGGTGAGCCCAAATTGTAAACATTGGAACCAACGACTTGTTGATGCTCTTTTGGCATATAAAATCACATACAAGACACCAATTAGCATGTCTCCATCTTGTCATCTTCTAATAGAATTAGAAGAGCTTAGGCTTGACTCTTATAAGAATGTAGAAATTTACAAGGAAAAGACAAAGCTATTTTATAATAAGATGACTGTTAGAAAGAATTCTTTGTTTGACAAAAAGTTCTTCTCTGCTATTTACGACTTAAGCTTTTACCAGGTAAATTATGTTGTCGTTCGATTGGACCTTTTTTTATTACTAATGTTTGTTCAAGTGGTGGAGTTGAAATTAAAAGCCTACAGACGAACAAGTAGTTCAAGGTCAATGGTCATTGATTGAAACCTTTTCATAAAGAATTCCAAGTGGAAAATGTGGAAGTGATAGGCTTAGAAAACCTCATTATAAAGATTGAGTGACATTTGCTTCAAGCCAATGACATGAAACAAAGGCACTGCTTGGAAGGAAACCCAAAGGTAGTTCATTTCTTTCCATTTGCATTCTCACATTTGTTATTTATGTTAAATGCTCCATTTCTTACATTTGATGTTACATTAGGGACAATTTACGTGTTAAGTGTATGGGTGGAAATCTTTGTTTTGAAGGATCACCACTTATAGTTATAATATATTATTTGTCATCAATTGTATGAGTAATTCCTTTTAATTCCTTATGCTTCATGTGTGTTGTGGTGTGAGAGCTTGAATTTGAGTTTTGAAATATAGTTTTTGCATTCATCATAGCTGATGTACACAATTTTGAGTGAATGATAGTTTTTGCGCTTAATATTCCATTGAGTGTTTTCTTGTTTCACTAGCTTTGATGGCATATGCACTACACTATCCAAATACATCTCACCTTAACCCTTTCCCACATTACAACCTTAAAAAATCCTTTAACTTATGAGTATGCATGGGAATCTTAGTGGTGGAGAATTGAAATGATTTGCAAAGTTGTGGAATGTCATGATTATGAATGGTGTTTGAGTATACCTATGAATCTATCTTCTTTAAACACATTTTGTCCAAGTTTACCACTAAATTGCTTAGTTTCTAAAGGTGATGATTGTTGATTGACCATGGGTAGAGGCATTGAATGTTGAGTTCTTGCTATGATTTTGAAAGTTATTTCTTTTTACTTATGGCTATTTATTCGTAGGAAAAATGAAAATTGTGAAAGTGTTTGGTTTGTTACTTTCATTTTGTTGTTTTGAACAAGAACGGCCAAAAGCTAAGTGTGAGGGAAATTTAATTTGTTCTTAATTATTTATAGATTCACTTCTTAACACTTAATGATTATTTTTGTAAAATGCTTAAGATACTCATTTTAATTCACATTTGATTTTAGGTACAATTTGGAAGCATAAAAGCTAAATTGAGTTAAGAGCACATTCTTTAAGCTAACATTTTGATGTTCAAACTCATTTACCCTTTTGGAACAAGAAGGAGATGGATTAGGGTAAGGATTGGACAACAAATTACAAGAAGAATAATTTAGATTACATCAGTATGTATGTAATTAGAAGACACATTTGAACTTACATGGTTAGATACAAGGCTTTGTATCCATCCGTGTATCTTCACAAGTTTCGCATTTTCCTCACTAGAATAATTTGATAATCGGTTTGTGTATCAAACCTTATACATGCCCAGAAACCTAATTTTTCATATAAATAGAAATTTTTGATGACAAATAAAGAGAGAATAAACTTTGGATTTTATGAAAGGAAGAAACTTACTCTTACAAGACATCCATAAAGGGCTAAACTTCCCTATTCCTATTCAGAGGTGAAATCAATGCCAAGGATCACATCTAAACATATCATCTTTTTGTATCATTGTTCTTACCCTCTTTAAGGATTGTACATGTTATTTTGTTCTTATTTAATTGGGTATTGTATAAGAATGATTTGAATGCTCTATTAGATTGTTTTTATGTAAACCTATTGATAGAATCTTAAATATGATGCGTAATCATTGTGTTTAGATTCATTTATGGAAACTAATGACATTGAATCATTAGAGATAATGTAACATATGCTAAACAACCCAAACTTGTGTGGTTATTGCTTATATTGATTTATTTTCCTAATCGTAATGAGACTGTCTAACTAAATCTAGGTTTTTTTATAGTTAGGTTTAATTAAAGATCATGTTTTGATTAAATACAATTTAAGAGAAAACTGGGATTAATAGAGCTTGTTGTTAATTCATGATTAATAGTTATATGAGAGGTATGAAAATGATAATGCAATGATGTTATGTTTATTTTTGTTTAGACTTAAATTGATCTAAGAACAAAATTCTAACACATTAATCACTTTTGACTATTTTCTATTATTTGCTTCCACAAGTTCAAATTTACTTTTTTCTTAATTGCATCAAGCAAACCCCCTTTTTATATATAAATATAATATAGCAAGGTGAATTGATTTAATTTATTTGGGATCAGCCTAGACTCATCACTAGCTATAGTGTTAAGTTTTGTTATTCTGTGTAGGGCTACAATGCGCTACCAATAGCTGAGCAGATCTTGAATTGTCGAAGAATGACCCTTTGCTACTTTTTACAGATTATGTTACGTTCATATGGATTAGCCCTTATACAACATCTAGTTCCAATGGTTAAAAACTCCTCATGTCAATAAATTTTCAAGTACATAATGATATTCAATTTCGTAACAAATTTTTTTGTCTCTTTTCTTCTGCACCTGAATATTTTGAAAAAAGAGTATGTAAGTTGTAGTTGCTATATGGACCATAAGGTAGGTTTATTGAGCAACATTTTCTTTATGCCTCTAGTTTTTATTGACCAGTATATAGCATACTAGCTAGCTGATAATTTTTAGTTATATTAATAGAACCTTTAACTAAATTTTTATGCTGAATTATTAGCCTACCTTTCTAAAAGTGTTAATTCAAAATTAATGCTCCTTACTTTAGCTTGACATCTCTTTCTACAAGGTAGTGGAAAGAAGCTTCAATTAGTTAAGACTTCTTAAGAGCAAAAAAAGCAGGCACTTAAAACTAAAAATGTTTCACTACATTGTTATGTCTTTAAAAAATATTTGATTGGTGGTAAAAGAATACAAACTACTAGTTTTCCAATGCAATGTTACTCTCTGATCTTGCAGTTCAAATAAGTAGAAAAATTCAACTGGCTTTATATAGAAAAATATTTTGGAGCCATTACAATCATTTTTAAGGTTTTAAAGATGGAGCTCTCTCTTACAAGCTACTGTGGATGGAAATCAATAAGCTAAGAATAACATAAACAATCCCTAGAAAGAGAGAGATTCAATAATAAAAAATGAAGAGAGGCTCAAATGTCATCCTCGACTTCAATTACACCTTTGAATCAAAAGAAGGAAGATTATCCCTCCATAGATCCCAAAAAAGTTAGGTTTTTTCCCCTTCTTGTGTTCCAAAAACAATTCACCCCCATTTTTTAGCTGCTTAAATATCTATTTATATGAAAAATTAGGTTTTGGGGTAGATGCAGGGTTTGATGCACAGTCGTGCATCCAATTGAGCATCATCAAAACAATGCATCTTTTAAAATTATGCACGACTGTGCATCTTACAATGCATCATGAATTCTTCATTTTATGGCATTTTCTTGTCCTATATTAACTCTAATCCATCTCCATATTGTTCTTAAAAGAAAAATGAGTTTTAACATCAATAGAATGGCTCAAGGAATGTGCTTTTAACTTACTTTAACTCTTGAACTTCCAAATTGTACCTAATACCAAACGTGAACTAAAAGGAGTATCGTTAGCATTTCACAACAATAATTATTAAGTGTTAAGGAATGAATGTATAAACAGTTAAGCACACATCAATCTACATACTTGACATTCTATTGAACATTTTGAGATTTATTATAAGAGTTATGATAGAATTATCATCAGCGATTGAGAATAGGAATAGTTCATCTACGAAGTTTAAGCTTAGGATCATCTCCTTCTTACACTTTGAATGAAAATTGAAAGATTTGGTCCTTTCCACCAAATAAAGAGTGGAGTTTTATTTGAAATAGAAAACAACAAACTAAAATACACATAGTTGGTCCTTAGAGTTTTACAAGTATTTATGCTAAGTTGGTAAGTTCTTTAATGACTTATAATCTATCAAGTTATTTCAAAATTCTAATAAACAATTTTTTTCATGGATAGAAAAATGGGAGAAAGGGTAAAACTCCACTCTCTAATATTGAAAAGTATCTTACAACCTATAAAAGAAAGCCTAGAAAAGCATATAAGCAAGAATAGTGAGTAGTGTTTTATCTTGTATCCATTTTCTATATTATTAGTACTTTCATTAAGATGCCCAAATTTATTGCTCATTGTATGTGTTTTTGATCCTATTATATTATCGTGCTACTTATATCAAACAATATACGATAAATGCATAAAGAATGTCCAATCTTCCTAACTATATAAGCAAAGAAGTTTTTGTGGAGCTCATTTGTTACTGGAACCACTCAGATGTGAAGGTATTACATTTTACAAACTAGCTAGATGATATCTAATTAATATAAATTTTTAATGTGTTGCAAATTGCAGAAACAATATTCAAAATAGAAAAAAAAAACTGAAATACACACAACTAGTCCTTAACTAAAATGCACACAATTGGAAGAAGAGATTAACCAAATAGTAGAAGTTGAAAAAGGAGAGAATGAGAAAGGAACAAGAACAAGAGAAAGTTGAATGCTTGGGAATCAAAAGGTAACTAGAACAAGATAAAGTTGATAGAGAAAAAATGACGAAACAAATTTTCTCCCTCATTTAATCTTAGCTTGGATAAGCTAACACCACTTACATAGACACGCTTTATAAATTGTTTGCACTTAGTCAATCAAGAAAGGAATCTTTTATTCCTTTAAACCATGCATATATGTAAGGTGAAAAGGTTTCCTCAGTTCACTATTATTGTACATTATCTTGTTATCTTTTTTGTTGAGAATAATTGTTTATGTTCATGCTTTGTGAATTTGACCATAAAAAGGATTGAATCATCGTGTTATTAAATCCCGGATTATATTATTGTCTTCATTAAAAGAAGGTCACAATAAAGTAGTTAGTATGATGGTGATGATTAGGAGTGAATAAGGAGATATTTGGTAAAGGATTTTAAAGTGCTCATACATATTGGTTTTGTTTAGCCTTTAGATTAATTCACTTATATTTCATATGAAATGGAGGAAGATAATGTAGTGAATATTTTAGTTAGTTATTTTTTGCTTTTGTATTTTGAATATGTTAAAGGTTAAATTTTACAAGTCTTTATCGACTAAATAGCACATATAAATGTAGCTTTTTGGTTGTTTATATTTGGTAGTATGTATACAATTAAGACATATATTAATATATGTACATTGCTTTTAACGTATATATGGGTGTTGCATATTTAATAATAAGATTTTGTTTTACATTAACATATTATTGATAACAGAAAAATAAATTATTGCTTTTTTTGTTAAAAATTATTGTCTAAAAAAATTACTTTATTGCTTTATAAATACTTAAATTGTTGCAATATCTATTCAACATTATCGCTATAATTTCAAACTGTTTTATTGCTTTAGCCAAAATTTAAGCAGCATTATTCATTTTTTGTATAATAGTTTTTTTGTCGCTTTACATCTATAACAACATTACTTTACTTAACGGTATGAATTATGTAATAAATCAAACACACACAAGAGGGGGGTGAATTGTGTGTGACTTAAAAAAATTCAGAAGTTACTTTCAATTCGTATAGAAAACAAATCCTAGTTAACGAATAAAAATAGTAGGAGCCTGTCAGACGATAAAGGTTTTTAAACAACAGGAGCCTGTTAGGTGATAGAGGCCTTCTATGAAATAGGACCTTGCTAAAACGAAAGGAACCTATTGAAAGATGAATATTGTTAAAACAATTTAAAAATAGAAGGCGCCTGTTAAAACTAAAAGGAACCTCTAGCAAGTTGAAAACAGAAAGAACCTATTTTAAAAGTGAAGGAGCATCTTACTAAAATGAACTCACACATAATATAATGTAGAAATATAAAAGATAAGGAAAGAGAGAAAAGTAGAACACAGTCGATTTATACTGATTTGGCTTTTAACCCAAGTAAACTTCTAGCCCCAAGTATTTAACTTGAGTGTTTCACTATAAAATTAAGTAGTAATTTGACGAGCCTCTCTAAGCTCACAAGATTATATTTTTCAAGGTTCTTGAACCTTCCACACTAGTAGTATTTGACATGCCTCTACAAGCTCTCAAATAAAAAAAAAGTTTTGCTTGATATAAACTTCAGTAATCTCTCTCGATAGAGTTTCACTTTCTAATGCACAAGAGAATTTGTAGAAGGATATCACTTTCAAGAATGTATATGCTTTTGGAGAGTTTCAAAAATATAGCTTTGCAAGCTTTTTTATTGTTTAGTTTTTGTTCACAGTTGTATTGGCTTTTCCTTAAATAGGCATTTCCTTAATTAGCCGTTGCTTCACTTGCATCCTTAGTCAATTAGACATATTTAAATTTGAATAAATTTAATGTCATCATTTCTAAAAAATCTTCTAGTAATCACGGGGGGTAATATATGACCATCATAATTAGTAGGATCCTTTCAGATAAACCATTTCTAATAAGGTAAGTTCATAATAAAGGTTCTTGCAAAAAAGAAAATGTATTTCTTATTATTTTATTTCCTTTTGAGAGTAAGACCTTTAATTATACAAAGAAATAAATCCAATTTGAATTTTGAAATATTATACAGTGATTATCAAAATCGTTAATCATAATCCTTGAGCTAACATTATGTTGCCTGAATATAAAAGAAACAATAATTGTACTCATGTTTATGCTTTTGTCTGTTGCCTAAAGTTCTTTTTGTTGTAATTATAATACGAGTCCTTTAAACTCATATTTACTTTATGAAGTATAAAAGTGCACATTTATCAACTTAAGAGCCTATTGGACTCTCTTCTTTAGAAATAGGAAAGGAAAAGCAGATCTTGAACAGGTCTACTCATATTGCCAGATTTAAAAGTCTATCATTGAAAACTAGACCATTAGAAATGAATCATTTTCTTCACATCATGTGATTTTCAAATCCACAAATATAAATAGCATTCATATTAGAACTCAAATACGATCGGTTTCCTATTTGAAAGTGACAAAAGTGCGGGTGTCTTTTTTTAGGAATTAAGCCATTATACTATCACTTTAATGTTAAGACTACGCAATTAGCATTTCTAATCAATAGGTATTATCGTACTTAATGTGTCATATTGACAAATTTTAGGTGTAATTAACTGCGTCTGTAGTAGACCATTTCCTTCTATCTATTTATCGTTAAGTAGAGAAGGAAAGGGCTTGTCGAAGCATAGTCAAATCCTTATGATCTTATTTTTATCTTGCCACTGATAAAGAAAGTTCTAATAGTCTAAACCTAAATTTCTTGTCAAAATATAGAATGCACATTCGTAAGAGATAACAACCATTCTGTCTCTTTCATTTCATGTAAAATAATCAACTTCACGTAAATTAATAGTATATTATCAACACATCATAATGCCATATCTTACCAATTCTTTTCTAGGGTGGTAACAGACCACAAATTTGTGGTCGTGAAGTGTTTGAACTCAAGTGCGATGATCCTAATAACTAGATAGAAAAATTAGAGTAGTGTATGAATATTCTGCAGTATGCAACAACGTGCTCAAACTCTCTTATTATATATATATGACAGAGTACAAATACAAGAGCACAAAAGAATCACAACAGAATGAGAGAGACCCTAACAGAACCTATGAGAGTAATACACGTATGAAGGATAATAACAGAAAGAGAAGGTGCTACAGAATAATACAACTATACATAATGATACAATTTGTTATATTCTAACATTCCCCCTCAAATAAGAGGGTGTGATGAACAGCCCGAGTATAACATCCCATCACCAATGGGAAGGGTAAAATAGTAATTTGGAATAATGTATAAGTGCTTAGAATTGTATTGACATGTTCATGAATACACATATACGTGAATAGTGAATTTTGCACATGTAAATGACTGTACATGCATTCATGACATTTCTCGTTATATTTGTTAATAAAAGTGATTGTTATGAAAAATGTGATTTGTGTGTATGAAAAAAATTGAGTTGGAGAGGGTCATTGAGGTTTGAAATTTTTTAGTGAATTGTAGAAATTTTTCTGGAAATTTCGGGGAAATTTTTCTGGAAATTTCGGGGAAATTTTTCTGGAAATTTCGGGGAAATTTTTCCAGAAAGTTCTGGACTAGGAAAAATGCCAAATGCAGACTGATTGCTTATCGGTAGCAAAAATGACTGTTCAATGGCACTGAAAATTAAGATAAATGAGTTTGGGAATTATTAATTTGAGCCATTGGAAATTTGGGGAGAAATTGGAGTAGAAATTGGAATTGTATTGGAAAGAAACTAAGTAAGGACTTTAGAGTGTGACATGTGGCAAGTGACACATGTCACTTGCCTAACATGCCACCATGTTTGCATAGGTTTCATAAAAATCCTCCTTTCTTTGGTCTTTCACGATGCTTCTTCTTTAACAAGGTTCTTGGTGTTTTTAAGTGAAATTTTCTCCATCATTTCCGTAGCTTCTCCTCTTCCTTGTTTCTTCTTGAATTTGTGATCATCTTTTCCACTCTCTTTCACCTTGTTTTCTCTTCTTTTGGTTCACTAAAAACCTAAACCTTCTACACCCCTCAAGATGATCGTGTATGGTAAAGGAGGATAGGGAGTTTGTTACAACTGTGAAGAATTGAAGAAGTGGAAGCTTAATAGGTAAGAAACATGTTTATCCCATGGCTTTGTAGTTAATTCAATTATTTGTGATGTTTGTACACTTAATTGTATGAGAATTGTGTTGGACTATATTGGGTGTGTGTGTGCGTGAATTTCTTGCCTTAATTGATGATTGATGAGGTAGAAGGTAATAAATGTAATTTAGAGATGTTTTAGAGGTTTTGGAAGTTCATTGATGTTTTAGATTAGTGTAGAAATGTTTGAAGGATTGAGTGTATGTTGCTGCCATTTTGTGGACTCTTGTTCATGTGGAGGTTTTGATTTGGTTGGGATGATATATTGAGTGAATTGAGTAGTGTTTGAGTGGGGAAATGGTGTGGAAGAGTTAGGAGAAGAGTTAGGATAAAAATATGGAAATTGTATTTGAGTATGTTTCAATGATTTAACCATAACTTCTTCTATAATTGTGAAATTGAGATGAAATTTATCTTGAATTAACCTTGAGGAGTTTTGCTACATTTCTTGTGAAGGAAGTACTGTTAAATTTTGGCTTTAAGAGTTTCAAATTTGGACTAGAATGTGAAAAAGGGTGTAGGGATGAACACTAGCTCGAAAACTGCATTTAGTGATCTGAAACTTTGGGGATTTTTCTGGGTTGATTTAGGCAGATTTTTCTAAATTGGTCTCCATGAAAGTTATAGCTTTTCTTGTTAACTTTCTATCACTGCAAAGTATGACATTTTTCGATATAAGGGTTGAAAGTAATAATCTGTTGACCTTTGGATGTTATTCCAAAGATTAGTGAGCTTTGTGTTTAGAAATGTCCATCTGTGTAGGTTTTGTGAGTACTATGCTTTGAGGTAAATTCTGGACTGTTATGGTTTGAGTTGGATCAAGTAGCCTTATTGAAAGTGATAGAGGAATTTCTTATCTTTGTGTAATATGCTATTTTTGGATGTAGGAATTTAAAGTTGTGAATTTTTGAAGATTGGATGTGGTTTAGGGTGAGTTTATGGGGCAGAAACTTTGATTGAGATTTTGACCTAGTAAGAGGCTGAATTTACTTTTACGTTCTTCATGAAAGTTGTAGATTGTGTTTAAATCTTTCCGTTGATATAAAGTATGGAATTTTTGAATAATGGAATAGGAAGTTATGATTTTTAGAAATTGTATTACTGTTTAGGATGAGATTTACAGGGCAGATTTGTTTGAAGTAAATTTTGACCCCTATAGAGATGGAATTTGTCTATGAGTCCTTCATGGGAATTGTATGCCTTTCTGTTATCATTCTATTGATACCAAATTTGTCAAATTTTGACTCCTTAGTGAAAAGTTATGTATTTTGGAAGAAGAACAAGTGTGAAAGAAAAAAAAAGGGTAGTCAGAGTAGGCAAGGAAGCTGGCTCTCACGAGGGCAAGTGCAAGAGCTCACGAGCGCCAGGGAGAGCGCGCTACATGCTCCTCGAGAGCACGTGCATTCAGCGCGCGTCTCGCTGCCGCGAGACCCTCGCGAGTGCGAGCGGCCCATTTTTAATTTTTCCC
>JANIIA010000006.1:42742256-42766075 GCA_027478495.1 Erythroxylum alaternifolium | reverse complement strand
AGTTCAGACAAAGTTCTTTAGTCGGTGGAAATCCAACATAATCCAAGTACGTGATTTTGTTTTATATGCATATGAAACGATCCTGGTTAACATGATCTTTGTGATTATGTTTTATCATGTTTAATTATCTTACAATTGCCAACCCTGCTACAAGTGGTACCGTCCATAAAATTGTCCTAATAATTAGTGAAATTACATTATAGCCCCTTATTATTATTTTTTAAAAAAATTAAAAACCTCTCCATTCTTTCGAACTCACCTACTGTGCCTCTTCCTTCAGCTTATATATAGACTCGATCCAGAAACAAAGAAACTAAAAAACACAGGTATGGGTTCTCTTCCTCTTCGTTGGCGTCCTCCAACTCTATACTGACGATACCACTTTGTGGTCAGACAAGATACATTTTCCTATATTAGTTTATAATGACGAGTCTGTGATATTAAAAGACTATCTCTTTGACAAACAATATGATGTCTATTTGCATCTCTATAAGCCAATAATAGCTTCACTAGTATCCACATTCTCTAATACAAAAATTCCGATCCTAATTTTCACTCACGGTAGTGGTTTATGGGTAGGCTTAAGATTCTGGCCTAATTTTAACAATTGCTGCCTCCAACTAGGCTCCGGCTTGAATGCCATACTAGTGGCTCTAGATTCCCATTTGGTTTCGGAGCACAGGTTGCTGATGCCTGTAGACGACGGAGTTAGTGCCATGCATTGGCTACAAGTTTAAGCTTTGACTGAAAATAGTGATCTATAGTTAGGACCATTCCTAAAGTTTTATAGGCTCATGGCGAAGTAAAAAAAAAAGGCCCAATAACTCGACAATATATCAACAAGTAAATTTTAAAAGGATATTTTTATTATTTAAATTTAATATTCATATATACGTGACCTAATTTATATGTCTACATACTTAACAAAATATTAAATGGTCATAACATCAGCTAATAATATTTTACAAATATTATGATAAGGTCTAAATTATTAAATCAAATATTTTTAATAACTTTTGAATTTAATTAACATTAGTGATTTTTTAATAAAAATTTTCTTTTATAGGAATTAACATAATGGTAAATGTAGTAATCTAATGCTACAAACCTACTTATAAAAAAACAATCAAGCACATTTAACTATTTGCGGTCTTATTTAATTATCAAATATTTTGTTCTTATTTAATTATCACAACATGTTTAATAGAATTATACAAATTTTTGCAATAAATCAAACGTTTATGTAGTCTTTGAATTGAGTAACTTAAATTATTTGATTTAGTCATATTATAATATGACTAAATTATTTGATTTAGTCATATTATAATTAATATGTTGATGTCATAAGATGTAGTAATTTCATTCTACCCTCTTATAAGGTTAGACGTAAAAAATGTTTGACCCTTAATATGATTTTTTTCTACTACATGAATCCAGATGTTAATTTAAATGAGAGTTCCAATAAATGTCGACCGACATCTTCTATAGTTCTTAAATTTGGCCTTTTCTTCTCTTTCCATTAATCTAGTTTTATTGAAGTGAATCCAAATTTCACTTTTCAATTGACCTAGACTTCTATCTTCACTTGGTCAGAGATTAGTTTGTCTCCAGTATCAGATTACAACTCTCCACTAAAAAAAAATGTCCATCCATCTTAAACAATTAACATATAAATATATATGTTATTCGTAATCATCATCATCTCATCATCACCCAATCTGAAATTCCAGAATGAAGCGGGGTCTGGAGAGGTCCTGTAGTACGCAACCTTATCCCTACACAGTAGAGAGACTGTTTCCAGTGAACCCACATGCAAATGAGTCAATATACGAATAATGCAGGTTACAAAACTGGAAAAAAATAAAAAATAAATGAAAAATACCTAAAGGGGGTTAGGTTGTGCAAGTCGGAAAGGCTACCAAATTCAATCCCTCCTTGTCTCGCAATAGGTAAGGTGGCCATCCTCAGAACCCCTAACGAGGTGAACCCTCAGTGACCTTCTGCACCTGTCTTGTAAACTGAACAACGTGCCCCAGCAGCTCCTAGGAACTACTATACTGCTTTTGAATATCTGGTACAATTAATTCGTTACACAGTTAATCCTTTACCCTAATTCGGTCCTTCCAAACTTTTCTATAACTAGACACTACCTCATTTAGTTCCAACTTTGACATATCCTCTTTGATTACTTCCCGTCAGTTCTTGTAAGGCCTCCCTCTTCTCCTCTTACAATCATTAAGAGTTATTCCCTCGCAGCTTCGTACCAGAGCATCGACCGGCCTCCTACGCACATGTCCATACCACCTAACTCTAGTCTCTCTCAACTTGTCGGCAAAACTGGCTATCTGTAGTCGATCTCTCACCTCCTGACTCCGGACCTTATCTCTCCTAGTAATGTTACACATCCCCGAAGCATACGCATTTCTGCCACCAATAACTGTCTTATATACCTACGCTTGACAGGCCAACACTCTGCCACGTATAACATGGTGGGACGAATCACCATTCTGTAAAACTTCCCCTTGAGTTTTAAAGGAATCTTCCAGTCATATAGAACCCCTGATGCACTCCTCCATTTGGCCCAACCTGATCTAATACGATGGACTATATCGGCATCTATATTACCATCACTTTGGATGACGGACTCGAGATACTTAAAACTCGTCCGCTGTGGTATGACGTCGGCCCCAATTGCTACCGCCCCCTCATTCTCCAACTGGTCCCTAGAGAAGTTGCATGCTACATACTCCGTCTTAGACCTGCTCATTTTAAAACCTTGCGACTCTAATGCGTCTCGCCAACGGTCCAACTTGGCATTGACCCCATCCTTAGTCTCTTCCACTAGGACAATATCATCCGCAAATAACATACACCAAGGTACTTCTCCTTGGATATGCTTGGTAATTTCATCTAACACTAAAGTGAACAACAAAGGACTCAGCGCAGAACCTTGGTGGAGACCAACCTTAGTAGAAAATGCTTCCGTGTCCCCTCCTATCGTCCTTACGCTAGTCAACGCTCCGTCATACATGAATACTAAAAATAAAAGAGAGATATGGTAAGTGAAAATTATACTTTAAGTCTAAATTTTAACATAAAATAGAATATATTAAACATAAAAGGGTTAAAATTTATTGCGTAATTCAAAAAAGTAAAAAAAATCAAGTACAATATGATAATCTATATTGTAACCTATATACTGAAACCTGCAAGGCCTATCTTTTGGGATCACGAAGGACTCGTGTACCATATACCTTTTACCAAGTGTCTTTTTCTTGGCATTATCATACTTCAAACATTTCCACCACATGTATAGTCATTTTTTGCTCCAATATTCGCAATTTTTATTATATAAGAGAATATTTTTGTTACAAAATCGGGGTGGACTTTGATCCCCCATGTAGCGAAAGATATAACTTTTTTGTTTGATTTCTTAAAACATGATTAATGCATAAACATAATAAGATATTGAATCATAAGTTCATACCTTATTGTGTAATTTGATCATTTTCTTGTCATTTCCCTTGAACTGCTTCTTAAGTTGGTTGATTGCAACTACAACAATCATATATATGTCTAGCCTTTAACAATATTTACATGAATATGTTGATATAATTCCATAATTAGTGTAGAGAGGATAGGGAAGAAGTACAAGGTTTATTAGAGCCCAAGCTTATTTATAATAAGATTTGGAGCTTTGAGCAATTTAACTAAAATAAAATTATAGTTTTGATTAAACTTTATCTAGAATTACAACTAATTCTGATTAAATGCCAATTGAGCCTAAATAAGATCTAATATGTTATATTGATTCTTATTTATTAAATGTCTTATATTTAATCCTAAAGTTTACAAAACTTTATAATCAAGTTCAACTTGAGTAAATATATTTTCTCTCTTTAATCATTGTTTATATGTGGCCTATTAGGTTTTTAAATATGTTGGCAATGAATATAGAATATAACCTTAAATTTTATTTATGATTAAATAAATTAAACTCCTTTAATTTATCTTTAATTCTCTAATTAGATAAGTTATATCTATAGATCAAAATTAATTAACAATATATCATAACCACCAAAATATTAGGTATGTCAATGTGGTTTTGACTAACCTTTCTATACATACTCTTTTTTTTATATAAAATTTAACTCTTTCAACATCTAATGTTCTAATTAGACATAAAGTACATAATTAATGTTTAATCTATTTAAGTCCAATACTTAGTTCGCTAATATTAATAATTGATTTAATAGATGATATTTGAAAAATATTTTCAAAGTGTTATTCTACCTTGTTAAGGAATTTTCAAAATAGTATTATCTGAGAACAACGGAACATTCTTCGTAATCACTTTAGGGTGATGAATCCTATATTAATCACTCAATTACCTTCAAATACTTCATGTTATATCCAATATCTACCGATTAAGCTACTCTTGACTAGAATATATCATCAGTAGTATCAAAATAGTAATCCCTATGTGAGAGACTTTGGAGATCTTAAGTGAAAGGATAACTTATATAATCATTATAATGAGCAATTCCATAGACATACAAGTATGTTTCAAATACAATTCTTATATTGAATCCGTTTAGTGAACTTGCTCTCTAATAAGCACTCACACATTTCTTTAATAAGTATCTTCACACTTTAGTCTATGAGATCAACTACTTCTTTCAAAAGGAAGAAATATAACATATACTAGTCTTTTTTACGCTTTAATAATGTCTATTCTTAATTGAACATTGACTAAGAACAATTTAGAGATAATATATAAATTCTATATGAATCTAATAATTATGATCTCATTATAATTTCATTTTCAATGTATATTTATCTTATTGACTTTATCATAAAATCTAAATATATATAAGATAAAGAATTCCTTTAAATAACTACATCACTAAACTAAAACCAATCGATTGGCTATAGGACATAAACCAACAATCTTTTACTTACACTAAGCCAATCATTTAAGTATCTAATACCATATCAACATAGGACAATCGTGCTACTGTTACGATAGTGGATTAGTGAGAGAATTCTACAAGATTCTCAATATTCAGCACTTGTTTGAATCTTACTACTTTTTTTCTCAATTATCATCATGATTAGCATAAACTACCAAAATACATATTTGAATCTTTGATGAGGTCTTAACTACTGTTACAGTTCATTACTATTTTAACAATACAAGGAACTATAATAAATTCATTAAAGAACTTCTTGATTTAAATAATTATTTCCACAAAATGAAAAATGTCTTATGACTTGATTAGTAATTAATGCTATGTTAGGACATTTACAATCTTAAAATAATAGTCTCAAGTAAAATATAACTTAAGCAAGACTTACTTCTAAAGATAATATCTATATGACTTAAAACTCAAATATCAACTAATATATAGAATAACAGATATCTTCAATACTTGATAATTATTAGATATCTCAAATAATAAATATTTTTAGTACTTTATCTATGCACTTGGATTTAGAATAGGTAAAAAACTTTCGTATCTTACTTGGACTTAGAATAGGTAAACAAATTTCGTATCTATCTCTATAAATCTAATTCCTATAATAAATATTATACCTTTTCACATTCGTAAGATTTGTTCCTGGACTATTATATATTGATAAATTAAAATATAAATTTTGGTCCTCTATGAGTAGTATGTCCATACACAATCCCACTAAAGAGTATAACTATGCTCCCACTAACATATTTTATAGACATGATAAATTCACATTCATCCTTAGAAACAAACTCTTTGAATTTATCGAGAAAGTAAAACTTTCATCTTTTATAGGCTTTCAATTATACATCAAATATATCAATAAAGGTGTTAGTTTCAATTTTATGTATTGTCATCAAATCTGAATCTTTCAAATTTCATTTTACTCCTACTATTTGTCTTAATAATTATTCTCCTATAAGTGTTTATTGGAGCAAACATTTTTTCAATGAGTAGGTAAGATTATATCTAACATTTTAGTATATCTCATAACTTTTTATTATCTAACTTAGTTCTAAGCTTACTAGATAATATATGCTTCAAGCATCACATCCCAAAATCATTATGTTTGACACTTTCAAAGTCTTACCATTTTATATCCAATACAGAATCTTATTAATTGATATAACTGGAGCTTTTAAAAGTAAATTACTGTACTAGGCTTGGCTATATAAGGAATAAATATTGCATCATATAGTATCCCATGTTTCATTCCTCCCTTCACAAAAATTCATACTATTATAAAATTTAATTATAGAGATATTAGCTAAATAATTTCATTTCTTATAGATAATCAAAAATTTTAAAACTCATTCTTTAAAAAAAATTAAAACTCACCATATAAATCTGATCAAAATGCTTCAACATTCTCAATGCTTAATTTCTACTTAAATTTACATACTTTGAACTTTTTAAAATTTTAAATCAAAATTTGATTTAATACATATGACTTTATCATATAAATCATTAAGAAATATAATGAAATACAAATATTTGTACTTTTATGAATTATTATTACATCTAACGCATAACATGTATAAAATTTAGCAATTTAATACCATCCTAATCTTTTTATTAAAGGTTGATTTGATTTTTCTTCAACCCAACAAGTCTCATAAGTTTTGTACAATTCATAATTAAAGAGGATACATATATCCTTGTGTATAACTTTATGATTCTCGTTATATTAATTCAATTAGCATAGTATAAAAGGATAGTCTCATATCTAACTTTATATTTTTGTCATTTATGTTAAGTCTACCTTTATCCCACAAAGCGAAACTATCTGCAAAAACTTGGATCAACTAATTTTAATCAACAATCTATTTCTTATCATGCCTTGAACATTGTAATAATATTAAATTCAAATTCATTATTGAATACTCAAAATCATGAACTAGAAATATATATAGAGATCATATCATGTATTGACAAGAAAAGTCATGCAATCAAATTTTCTTTTAGTGATCACTGTTATCATATCTAGTCAATAGCTTCAATTTTAGTCCATGTTTATATTTTTAATGAGCTAAATTTAATGGGACAATTATATAAATTGCTATACCTTTCAACTATACTCTATGCAACCTCTTGCATAGTGCTATCATGGTGTTATCAGAGTAAATACATCTTATATGTTACCATAAGTGTATTAGATATTAGTCAATTACACTTTGTCATTTAGATTAAATTAACATCTCTAAAACTTTGCGACCAAAATCCTCAGTAGGGATTATAGAAAAATCACACAATGTGAATATAATTTTTCTATTTAATTTTGAGAATTCTTCTCAAAATTTACCCATGGCTAGGAAATTTGGCTTGCTAGAAATTAGTATAAACTAAAATAAACAAAAGTAATTTCTACTTTAATCAAATATAAATGTAAAAAAAGTACGTAATTGGTATATGCCATGACAACCAAATAAGATTAGAAATTTAATTATGTATTTAGCCATTCTCATTATTTTATTCGAAATAATAGCCTTTATTATTATTTTGAAAAAATTACTCTAATATCTCTAGTGGTCTAAGATCTCATTCAAACTTAATTGATTTTGAGTTTTCTTAACAAACCAACTAAACTTAAATTAGATAGATAATAATTTTATTAATCACATCTTACGTAACTCCTAAATCCATTAGGCGACAGCTCTTATCAAAACTTACCTTACATGTTGGTTTTAACCTTACCTCTAATTTCATGTGATCATGAGTTTGCTCATCCAAATCATATAAATTGAGTTAAGTAGGACCTATTGTTATAAGACTAAACATATTCAAGTTAAAATGACTTTGAGTTTGCTCAATAAGCTTAAAAATAAATGAAACTTTGGTTTTTTTTCTTATAATAATGAAAACAATAATCATGCTCTAGTTGCTTAATTGTTTATACATTCACTTCTTAACACAGTGATTATTGTTGTGAAATGCTGAAGATACTCATTTTAGTTCATAGAAGATTTTAGGTACAATTTGGAAACATAAAAGCTAAAATGAGTTAAGAGCATACTTCTTGCGTGAACCTATTAATGTACAAACTCAATTATCCTTGTGAAAGAAGAAGAAGATGGATTAGAGTGAGATTGGACAAGAAATTACGAGAAGAACAAAATTTTAGCAAAATATGGGAGATACACAACCATGTATATACTTATACCGCCGTGTAAACATTCAGGAGAGATTTTTAGGCCTGCACACTTAGATACACAGCATACATGGTTGGATACATGACCATGTATCCAACCATGTATCTTTATGAAGTTCACATTTTTTGACTTATATAGTTTGATACACGACGGTGTGTCAAACTGTGTGTATGCCCAAAAGCCTAATTTTTCTTATGAATAGAACATTAAGATGACAAATGATAGGGGAATCAACTTTGGACTTTGTGAAGGGAAGAAAGCCACTCTTTTAAGACACCTGTAGAGGGCTAAACTTCCTCAACCTAGTTCGGAGGTGAAATCGACGTCGAGGAGCGCATCTAAGTATATCGTCTTTGTGTATCATGTTTTTGCCCTCATTGAGGATTGTTTACGTTATTTTGTGTTTAGTGAATTAGGTATTGTGTAAGAACCATCTAAATGCTCTATTAGATTGATATTATGTAAAATCATTTCTAGAATCTTAAATAAGATACATAATAGTTGTTTTTGAATTCAGTTGTGGCAACTAATGACATTAGATCATTAGAGATAACATAACATAGGCTAAATAATCCAAACTTGTGTGATTATTTCTTATATTGACTTGCTTTCCTAATTGTGATGTAGTTCTAACTAAATCTAGACAGCTTGTTCTAAGTTGTTCAATAGTTAGGTTTAATTAAAGAGCTTGTTTTGATTAAACACAATCTAAGGAAAAACTGGGATTAACAAAGCTTATTGTTAATTCACAATCTATAGTTCTAAGAGAGGTGTGAAAACAATAATACAATGGAATATGTTTATTTATGCTTAGGCTGAGATCGATCTAAGAACTGGATTCTAACACATTCATCACTTTTGTCACTTTTAATTGTTTTCTTTAATTTGCTTTCCTACATTTAATTTTACTTTTTTTTTATCTTATTTGCATCAACAAACCCCCTTTATATAAATAAATACAATTTAAAAACGTTAATTGATTTAATCTATATAGGATCGACTTAGACTCATCACTAGCTGTAGTTTTAATTTTAGTTATTTTGAGTAGTGTTATGATGAGCTACCAATTTTGGCATCGTTGCCTGAGATTAATATCCATTGCTTTTCTAAATTTATTTTTATATTTTTTTCTATTTTTAATTAATTTATTTTCTTGTTTGGTTTAGTTACGATGTATGACTTGATATTCTCACACTGGCGAACTGAAATTTTATCTATAAATTGAAAGAACTCTTCAAAAATCGAGAAGAAAAGTTGTTGAAAGTTTTGAGGATTTGTCACCATTTAATAGGACAATTGGTTCTTCACCAGGAATTCAAATTACCTTAGATTTGCTTTCTGACTCTTCAAGTGATTTTATTTTTGAAACAGATTCTAACATGGCAGAGCAAACAAATGATCGCACTCTTAAATAGTTGGCTACTCTTAATTTTAACCATCAACCTTTATGCATTGATTTTCCTACTATTGATGTTTCTTTTGAGCTTAAATCTAGTCTGATTAGTATTTTTTATAGTTTTCATGGTATGCCAGGTGAAGATCCTCTTAAACACATCAAAAAATTCCACATAGTCTGTTCTAGCATGAAGTTGGTCTGGGTACAAGAAGAGTAGATTAAGCTGAGGGCATTCCCTTTCTCATTGGGGGACATCATTAAACATTGGCTCTACTACTTACCCTTAGGATCAATTACTACTTAGAATGAGATGCAAACACTTTTTTTGAAGAAGTAATTCCTTGCATCTCGTGCTACAAATATTCAGAAGGAAAAATGTGCAATTAGGCAGCACCACGGGGAGATATTATATGAGTTTTGGGAGCCTTTTAAGAAGATGTGAGCTAGTTTGCCCTCACCATCAAATCAGTGAACAACTTTTGATCTAGTATTTCTATGAAGGACTTTTTCCATAAGAAAGAAGTATGATAGATGTAGCAAGCAGAGGTACATTGATAGAGAAGACACTTATTGAAGCCAAAAATTTAATTTCCAACATGGATGCTAATTCTCAATAGTTTAAAATTTTAAAGGATCCTCAACCCTTAAAAGTCTATGAAGCTAGTACTGCCACATTGGAGCAACATATAGTTGGGTTGACATCTATCGTAAGACAAATAGCTACAAATGGTACTTAAAAAGTAAAAGCATACAAAATTCGCACAATGGTAGGCCATCCAACGAATATGTGTCGAACCTTGCAAGAAACATCCGTGAAACAAGTGAATGCTTTTGGAATTTTTCTGAGTCATCCACAAAAGAAGTATGATCCTAACTGCTCCCAAGCACATAATTTAGGATGGAAGACTCCTCAATTAAAAAGTTATAGACAACAAAGACAACACAAATCTCCTACCAATATTCATTTCAAAGACAAGCTCAACCATCAAGTTCTGAACCTTCATGGGAAGAAATGATGAAGACAATGGCTCAGAATATAGTTCAGAAAACAAAAGCTAGTATTCAGAATTTGGAAAATCAAATATGTCACATAGCTACCATTGTTAGTCAATTGGAAAATTAGAGTTCACGTAAAATTTATTCTTAAACAATTGTGAACTTAAAAGAGAATGCAAGTGTTATCGCCTTGAGAAGCGGTAAAGAAATAAAGGCACCGCATAAGACTCCTCATATGGAAGATGATGAAGAAACTAAAAAGGAACTTGAAATGTCTCCAAAGGAAGCTGAAATGGAAAATAAGGTAAATTCTTAATCTCCTGTGACTAAAAATTTTACTAATACTTTGCTTCCTTTTCTCTGCAGTTTTGCCAAATTAAAGAAAGAGGAGCAAGATAACGAAATTTTTGAAATATTCAAAAAGGTAAAAGTGAACATACCTCTAATTGATGCCATAAAACAAGTCCCAAGATATGCCAAATTTCTCGAGGAGTTATGCACTTCGAAAAGGAAACTGAGAGGAGATAAGAAAGCAAGTGCAGGAGAGAATGTGTCTGCGGTCATACAAAGGAAACTTCCACCAAAGTGTAAGGATCTAGGTACGTTTACAATTCCCCAAGAAACAGGTGGAACTAGATTTGAAAACACAATTTTAGATATAAGAGATTCAATTAATTTCATGCCGTATTCTATTTACAATTCATTGAATGGGGTGTTTGAAAGAAACATATGTCGTAATTCAATTAGTAGATATATATAACGCTTATTCTGAAAGGGTTGTAGATGATGTTTTAATGTAGGTTAACAAGTTAGTTTTCCCAGCTAACTTTTATATATTAAACATGGAGGGCGAACCTTCATCTAATTCAGAACCAATGCTTCTGGGTTGACCATTCTTAAAGACATCAAAGACAAAAATTGAGGTGGATACAGGAACATTAACTATAGATTTTGATGGTGAAAAAGTTTGCTTTAATATTTTTGAAACAATGAGGTACCTTGGTGAGGTTCATTTCGTTTTATCAATTGATGTCATTGATTGCTTATCTCAATTTTTTTTTGATATGAAAGGTAAGGATGAGTTAGAAGTCGTTCTTTGCATGAGTTTAGAAGAAAACACTTTGCATACTTCTAACTTATTTATTATAGATGAAATGGAAGAAATCGTGCTAGCACTGCAATCATTGCAACCAATGCCAAAAAGTTTTGTTTCTTCAAAGATTGAATTACCAATATCTCATATGAAATCTCTACCTTCAGTTGTGTAAGCAACTACAATTGAACTGAAGTAATTATCAGAGCACTTGAAGTGTGTATTTTTGGAAGAAGAAGAAATACTTCCGATGATCATAGCAAAAAATCTAACCAAAATTCAAGAGGAAAAGCTCATTTGAGTGCTTAAAGACCATATCACAGCTATAGGATGGACCATAGCTGGCATTAAGGGTATTATCCCTTCGACATATATGCACCAAATTCTTTTAGAAGAAGGATCCAAATCATCAAGGGAATCATAAAGGAGGTTGAATCTTCTGATGATAGAAGTTGTGAAGATAGAGATTTTAAAGTTGCTTGATGTCGGTATAATTTATCCAATCTTGGATAGTAAATGAGTAAGTCTAGTCCAAGTAGTATTGAAGAAAACTAAGATTACCGTAGTGAAAACGAGGATAATGAGTTTGTCCCTACAAGAATTCAAAATGGATGGCGAGTATGTATTGATTATAGGAAGTTAAATACTGCTACACACAAGGATCCCTTTCCACTCCCATTCATCGTTCAAATGCTTGAATGACTTATAGGACAATCTCACCATCATTTTCTTGATGGATATTCAGGTTATAACCAAATTGTGATAGCTACAGAAGATCAAAAGAAAACAACCTTCACATGCCCATTTTGTATAGTTACCTATAGAATGATGCCTTTTGGATTTTGCAATGCCCCATCCACCGTTCAGAGATGTATGGTAAGTACTTTCTTTGACTATGTTGAGCACTTTTTAAAGGTTTTTATGGATGATTTTACTATCTATGGGGATTCATTTGATGCATGCTTAGATAATCTGAATTGTGTACTTAAACGATGCATTAAAACTAATCTTGTTCTAAATTCTGAAAAGTGTCCTTTTAAGGTTGAACAACAAATAGTTTTGGGACATGTAATTTTATCTAGAGGGATTGAGGTTGATAAAGCTAAGGTGGAAATTGTACAAAACTATCCCTACCCCACAAACGTGAGGGATGTTCATTCTTTTCTTAGCCATGCAGGTTTTTATCGTAGGTTTATCAAAGACTTAGTAAGATTTTGACAATCTCTATCTTTTGTTACAAAAGGACGTGTCATTTGAATTTGATGAGGGATGCCAGGAAGCTTTCAATAAGTTGAAGGAACTTTTGACTTTGACATCAATTATTTAACCCCCTAATTAGAGTCAACCTTTTGAGATTGTGTATGACGCTAATAATTTTGTTATGGAATTTTTCCTCGGTTAAAAATGTGATAAGATGACTCATACCATTTACTACGCTTCAAGAGCGCTCAGTCTAACATAATGTAACTACTCCACCACGGAAAAGGAGCTTTTAACTATTGTGTTTTCATTAGATAAATTTAGACCTTATTTTCTTGGTTCTAATGTTATTATATATTCTAATCATGTAGCATTAAGGTATATTTTATTGAAGAAGGAAGTGAAGACAAGGCTTATTAGATGGATTCTCTTGCTCCAAGATTTCGATTTAGAGATCAAAGATAAGAAAGTTATAAAGAACTCATTTGTGGACCACTAGAGTCGAGTTGTGAAGGAGGAGAATTCAATACTATTGTAAGAGTTATTTTTAGAGGAGCAATTACTCACGCTTCAAGATAAGATTCCATAGTATGCTGATATTGTAAACTGTCTAGTGAATTAAGAGAAACCTAATGATTTGAGTAAAGTTGGATGGAATAAAATAAAGAGTTATTTGAAATATTATATTTGAGATGATCATCAATTATGGAAATTTTGTTTCGATCAAGTAATTAGGAGATGCGTGCCAGAGTATGAATGTAAATCTATTTTAAAATTTTTCCATTTGTATGCTTGCAGTGGTCACTTTAGGCCTAAAAGAACTACTAGGAAAATACTTGAATGTGGTTTTTATTAGTCAAATATCTTTCGAGATTCTTATATATTCTACAATGCACGTGAACAATGCCAGAAATAAGGTAATATATCCCATAGATATCAAATGCTTTTATCTCCAATCCTTTCCTGTGAAATTTTTGATGTGTAGGGCATTGAATTTATGGGACCATTCCTTCATCCTTTGATATTGTTAACATTTCATTAGATGTGGATTATGTTTTTAAATAGGTGGAAAATAAAGCCACAAGGACTGATGATACTAAAGTTGTTGTAGAATTTGTGAAGTCTAACATTTTTGCTAGGTTCAGAACACCATGAGCATTGATTAGCGACATGGGTACTCATTGTGGCAATTGATTGGTGAGAAATCTTTTAAAGAAATATTATGTCACTGACAAGATGTCTACAGCCTACCATCCAGGGACAAATGGGTAAGTAAAAGTGTCAAATAGAGAAATTAAGTCAATCTTTGAGAAAATGGTGAGCCTAAATCGTAAAGATTGGAGTCAATGACTTGATGATGCTCTTTGGGCATATAGAATTGGATACACGGCATCGATTGACATGTCTCCATACCGACTCATTTATGAAAAGACTTGTTATCTTCCAGTAGAAATTAAGTATAAATCTTTTTAGGCAGTTAAGCAATGTAAAATCAAGATGGACGAGTTGAGTGAACAAAAGAAGTTGCAATTGCAAGAATTGTAAGACCTGATGCTTGACTCTTATAAGAATATGGAGATTTACAAGGAAAAGAAAAAGCTATTTCATGATAAGATGATTGCTAGAAAGAATTTTGTTATTGGACAAAAGTTCTTCTCTATCATTAACAACTTAAGCTTTTCCCAAGTAAATTACGTTCTCGTTCGATTGGACCTTTTGTTGTTAATAATATGTTTCCATATGGCACAATTGAAATTAAAAACCACAGACGAATAAGAAGTTTAAAGTCAATGGTCATCAATTGAAACCCTTTTGTGAAGGATTCCAAGTGAAAAATATGGAAGTGATAGGTTTAGAAAACCATCATTATGAAGATTAAGTGACATTTACGTCGAGCCAACGATATGAAACAAAGACGCTGCTTGGGAGGCAATCCAAGGGAAGTCCATTTCTTTTCATTTATAGTCTCACATTTGTTACTTATGTTAAATGCTCCATTTCTTACATTTGACGTTGTATTAGGGATAATGTAAGTTTTAATTATAGGGGTAGGGATCTTTGCTTTCATACATATTTTTGAACTTGTTTGTTGCTTATGTGCATTTCTTAGGTGTCATCAAAATTAAATAAACAAACAAACATTTTCTCTTTTTTTATTGCTTTTAAGACTATATAGTCACACTTAGAGAGTAAATTGACTAGAGAAATTCATGACAACTTGAGCATGTACTTTTACTTTTGTGATTTGTCAATATACATTATCTTTAGAACAGTAGTGACTAGTGGTAGACACAAGACAATGAGATTTTAAGCCTTTACAGACTGCCACTTCCATATCAGTCTCATTATCTTTTGTTTATGTGTGACCTTTATGATATGACTTTGCTTTGATTTTTTATTTGAGACCATATTTTTATCATATGCAATAACATGAAAATGATATAGGCATTCATTATTTCGTAAGCTACATTAGCTAATAGTCTTCCCTTTGATATAAATTTTCCCTTGTTAAGCCCCATTGAGCTTTATTTTCCTTTTTTTATGTTAACCACATTACATGCCTTAAATCTATCCAAATGTCCTACCCAAGCCTTAACGATAGTGGAGAATTTGTTAATTGTTGATGATTATGGATGGAAAAAAAATATAAGTGTGGGGTTATGCATATATGTGACTTATTTATAATTACAAGGATGTCATTTTTTGTCTTATTAATGAGTTCCATTGTTGATTTAACTTGTTTCAATTTTTATTAAAAAAAGAAAAAGAAGAAAAAGTACTTAAATAAAAATATCAACGAGGAAATGCATTTGCTTTACAAAGTTATTTATGATTAGTTTTTCCTTCTAAAGGTATATGGAATGGGTGATTTGAGTATGATGTATATGAGACAGATGTTGATTTGAAGGGTCACCACTTATGGTTATAATGTATTATTTGTTATTAATTATATGAGTGATTCCTTCTAATTGGTTATGATTTATGTGGTTTGTGGTGTGAGAGCTTGAACTTGAGTTGTGAAACATAGTTTTAAGTAAATGTTGGTTTTTATGCTTGATGTTATATATATGTTACTTTCGCTTCACTAACTTTGATGACTTTTATGCTACATTACCTAAATAAATCTCACCTTATCCTTTGCCCACATTACAACCTTAAAAATTCCTTTGATTAATGATTATGCATATAAATCCTTAGGGTGGAGAAATGAAATGATATGCAAAGTTATGGAACGTCATGATCATGAATAGTGTTTGAGTGTAACTATGGATCAATGTTATTTACACACTTTGTACAAGTCGACTACTAGATTGCTCAGTTTCTAAAGATAATGATTGTTGATTGATAATGAGTAAAGGAATTTAATGGTTAGTTCTTACTATGATTTTGAAAGTTATTCTCTTTACTTATGTCTATCTATTATTAGGAAATATGGAAATTTACTTATGGCTATCTATTCTTAGGAAATATGGAAATTATGAAAGTGTTTGTTTTGTGACTTTGATTTTTTTGTTTTACCCAAGGACGGTCAAAAGCTAAGTGTGGGGGGAATTTGATGTGTGCTTAATTATTTATACATTCACTTCTTAACACTTAGTAATTATTATTGTAAAATGCTCAAGATACCCATTTTAGTTCATATTTGATTTTATGTACGATTTGGAACCATAAAAGCTAAAATGAGTTAAGAGCAAACTCCTTGAGCCAACCTATTGATGTCCAAACTTAATTATCCTTATGGAAGAAGAAAGAGATAGATTAGAGGGAGGATTGGACAAGAAATTACAAGGAGAACAAAATTTCAGTAAAACCTAGGAGATACATGGCCGAGTATATACTTATACGGCTATGTAAACATATGGAAGAGATTTTTGGACTTACACTCATTTACATAATGCCTAAGTACTCCTCCAATAGACCATTGATCCTTTCTGTTTAGCCATCAATCTGTAGGTGACTAGCCCACTGTGAGTTGTGCATCTCCTTAACAGCTATTTCAGTAAGCTACCAAAACTCAACACTTACACTTGACTACTCTTAGTCATCAACAACCCATCATCATCGAGCCAAAACTTACACACAACAACTTCCTTAGCTTATGAGATTAGCTTACAATATGTTCTGTTTAATGAAGCTGCGACTTTGATTTGCTCCAACAGGTTTGACTCCACCCTTATAATGGTATATAAGGTCGCAAATACCTCCTTTCGACTCAAGGTATCTGCCACGTTATTGTGCCTCCCTAGCTTAAGCTCCTACACATAGTCATATTTAGCAAGAAACTTCTTCCACTAGGCTTGCTTTGGGTCCTGAAAAATATATTAGCAACGTTGTTTGTACAAACAACGAATCTAGTCCCCAAAAAATACACTCACCATATCCTAAGGCGATACACCACTATAAACATCTCCTTCTCATATGTCCAGTACCACTGTTCTGCATTGTTGAGCTTTTGACTCTCAAATGCCACGAGATGAACATTATATACTAGGACTCTAATAATGACTTTTTTGATGCCTTTATTTGTACCTTAAATGAAAGATCAAAATTTGGCAGTTTCAATATCAATTCGGATGAGGTAACAACTTTAAGTACCTCAAATGCCTCCTGACATGTATCCGAGCAACACCATTCTTGCTTTTTCTTTAGCAAATTTGTCAATGGCATTGCTTTCTTTAACTATCCCACTATAAATTGCCTATATAGTTAGCCAGTCTGAGAAAGCTCCATAACTTTCATACTGTCACAGGAATCTGTCAGTCAACTATTGCCTCCACCTTATTCAGATCCATTTTGACCTGACCCTTTCTTACCAAGTGACCCAATAATCTAATCTTTGACTATGCAAACTCACACTTATCTACCTTCACGTAGAGCTTGTGTTGCTTTAGCTGCTTGAACACTTTCTTTAGGTGCTCCACATATTTTGTCATGTCTGTGTTGTATGCCACAATTTCGTCGAGATACACCATAACAAACTCATCTAAGAAATTGTATAACACATCATTCATCAGGTTGCAAATTGTCAAGAGGTGTTATTTAATCCAAATAATATGACTAGAAATTTGTATGATCCATTCTAAGTCACAAACGTTGTCTTCTGTTCATCGCCCTCAGTTATCTGCACTTGCCAGTACCCACTCTAAAGATCCATCTTCACGAAAACTGTAGCCCTTGATAATTTTTCCATCAAATTTTGAACTTAGGGAACAAGATACTTACTTTTGATTGCTACCTTATTCAAGGCTCAAAAGTCTATGCACATTTAAAGTGTTCCATTTTGTTTCTTTTGAAATAACAACGGGGCAATGTATAGGGCTTTGGAAGGTTGGATGAACTCTACCTCTAACAACTCACCAAGTTGCTTTTGAAGTTCTCTCAACTCCAACGAAGACATTCTATATGGGGCCTATGTAGGTGGGATGAATCCAGGAACAAACTCGATCCTGTGATCAATCTCTCGACGAGGGTGAAGAGTCTTAGGCAACTTTTTCAGTGTCACATCCCGAAACTGCCTCAACAAACTTACAGTCGCATTAGGGAGTTTCATCATATGGTCCTCATCAATCTACCATATGACAGTGAGATAGGTCTCTATGCCTTTCTTCAACCCTTTCTCAATGTTCATGGTTGACACATGTGCTACCGTTATTGTACCATTTTTTGTTCCACCACCGAATCTACAACAATTAACATAAAAGGAATTTTAATCAAGTATGATCATCATACCTTCCAAACTTGGATATAGCACCACCTTTGTTGCATTCAAGAAATTGATCCCTAATATTAGCTCGAAATATTCAAGTGGTATAACCATACAGTTGAACTTGGTATGCTAGCTCCCTATGCTCACTGGGATGTTTTAAACAGATCATGCCACCGTTTGTGCCTTACCCATGGGGGTCTTTGACATCTTAAGTCCCAACTTGTGCACTATCTTTTTCACCATCAAAGAGTACGTTGCACCAGTATCTGTCATTGCGATTACCTCTTTCCCATTAACTTGTATTCCCACACATATTAGCTTGTCAAAAGGATTGGTTTCGTCCTTAACCGTATTCAACAAGGCGATCAGATTCATTACTACTTTCGAATTTTCCTCTTCTTCTTCGACAATTGGGGCATTTAGCTTCTCCTTCCGCCAAAATTCTCTCACAAAATGTAGACTGTTGCATAGGTAACAAACAAGTTTGCCCTTTTTGGAGGATGTACTCCCACTCTTAAAGCCACTATGTTGCTTGCCTTTTTCATTAAAATCTCCCATATTAAAGTCTTTCTTCTTTTATCCCTCAGTCTTCTTCTGTTGGGCTAGGCCTTTTGACTTAGAAGAATTTGAGGAGCTCGCCTTATTTTCCTTTATCACTCGAAAGTCCATCAAAGAATCAGTAGCCATGATTGCACCAACCATATCCTTCACATTTTACCTCCGCAACTCCATTTACACCTATGGTTGTAACCAAGACAAAAAGTTGAAGAGTTTGTACCCTTTTGACATGTTATTAATATCAAGCATTAGAGAGCTAAACTTGTTAACATACTCTCTTACTAATCCATCTTGTTTTATCTTCTTCGAGGCATCCCTCTCAAGCCAAAAAGTATTTATAGGAAGGAATTGATCCTTAGCTCCTTCTTTATCTTTTCCATGTGTCAATGGGAGTTCTACTCGCACTAATTTCCACAGAGGTCCTTATTCTCTACCAAAGCTTGACATCTCCATCCAAATACATGGATGTTGTATTGACTTTTTCATTATAAAGTATTTTAGCAATCACAAAGTATTGCTCCATGTCCTATAGAAAGTTCTCAAGTTCCTTTGTGTTTCGAACACCCTCAAAAACTTTAGATTCTTGCACCTTCACCATGGTGCTCTTGACATGTCCACCCTCTTGTGTTACAAGAGCACACCTTAGGATCATCATCTTGAACGCAATATCCTCTTGTGCCTTCATCAACTCTGCTATTTGATACTACAATTATTTGATTTATTTTGCCAACATCTTCATTCAAGTATTGTAGGAAATGACCTCCTCCTTCCCTTGAGGAATTAGCCCAATGCGTGCCTCCACTCTATTGACACAATAAATCAAATTGCTACCTCTTGCTATCTCGAAGTGTGGCTCTAATACCAGTTGTTACAAAGGTCTTCTAATCACCAAACTTATACTGCAGGTTATGCCTACTCCTTTACACAGTAATCTAAACTAGATCCATTTAAGCAACAATCAACCTTCCCACATAATCGTCAACTAACTAACTTATTCTTGAATGCCTCATAACCCTTGCAATGTAAACTCTCACACTTTTATATGAAACTACAAAAGAACTAGAATATTAATGGCAACAATAAACAAGAAAGAGATAGAAAAAAATGCTAATCTTTATTACTTCCCTTAAAGTATACAAATGAATGCTCCTTTAATCTCTGTGTTACTTTATACAAGAAGAGCAAGGCTTAAATGAGCTATTTATAAACATCTTTAGCTTGATGGCTAAGTTAGAATCTTAACAGAACTTTACTACTTAGATCACATCTTATCTTATCAGATTACATCATCTTATCCAATTAGATGACATCCCCATCTAAATAGGACTTTATTTGATAGAATCTAACTACATCCCAACTAAGAAGATAAAGATAACATCTATTTAGGAATGACCCATCCTTATTTGCGAAGATCTCCAGTATCTTTAGATGATCGTCCCACATGGTCTTTATCCTTTAGAGCTAGTGATCTTATCTGCCACATCATCCAAGATCTCCTCATGCTATTTATCTATTATTGATGAGTCATCTGAGCCCAAAGCCTGTGATAGCATACTGGTCTGATCCAATGCTTACCCATGTCAAGTTCATTAGCCATGGTTCATTTATTTAAGCATACACTAGGTCCTTAGTCTATCAAGAACCTAGCCTTAGTTAATTTAACTCATACAAGATCTGAAACTTTACCAAAACTTACTCCAAGCTTGATCTAACTTGCTAAGTTACCTTGGAACTCTTGCATGCCACGACCATATGTGTGATCCAACTAACCTTCCACTCAAAGCTCGTTTCTAGCTATCTGTGAAGTGTCTTCATATGTTAAGGGGCTAAAAGAGATCCCCATTAAATTATTACAGAGTTTCTAAAACCCAGATGTTAACAATCCTAAAAATATTAAGACTTCTATTGAAAAATATATTTTTACTCTTCAACTTTTTTAGATAAATATTTTTTATTCATTTTAAATGTAATATGGTTTTTGTTTTTAGGGCTAGTGATAAGGTTTATGATTTCATTGTATAGTTTATATATCTTAAGAATAATCATAACAAATATATTAGGTGAAACATGGATTCATATTGTAGAAAAAATTATTCAAGTCATTATCTAATTTTAGTAATTAAGTTTTGGGGCTTTAAAATTTAAGCTTTTCATAGTTCACAATTTGAATATAATTCATTATAGGTTAAGTATTTCAATTTTTAATTAAAAATTAAAATAATTAATAATAAAACAATAATCAAATTATAGAATTAAAGATAGCTGTGATACCACTATTGGGAAATCGAGATATGATCTGATCATGAACGCAGCAAAATAATGATATAACTTTTTTATTTTATTTTTTAAAAGTCAAGATCACTTTAATCTTATAACACAATACTGCACAAACATATTAAGACATGAATCATAGATTCATACCTTATTTTGTAGCTTGATTATTTTTATTTCCCTTAAATTAATTATCAAATTGGTTTATAGCAACCATTGTAGCCGTACACGTGTTTGACTTCTAATATTATCCATATAAACTTGTTGAAAGAACTCTACAAATGGTGTAGAGAGGATAGGTAAGAAGTGATAGCTCCATTAAAGCCTAAACTTATTTATAATATTATTTGGACCTTTTAATATTTTAATTAAAATAAAATTCTAATTTCAGTTAAAATTTAATTATAATTATATTTAATTTTAATTAAATACTAATTAGGCCTAAATTTGGGGAAAGATCAAATATGTCTAAACCTTAACCTAAACTACTCAATGTATATAATATGGATGGAAAGGAACCAAAGATTGTTCAATAAGGGGAGAAATGAAAATCATGCCTTAGCTCATATGATTCATTGCTAGAATAGAGAAATCTTGGTTGCTCACTAAGCAACTAAAAATATAAGTCATTCTCTTAGAAGAAGACAAAATCTTTAATATTTAAGCTTTTGATTTCTAGAAGCTCCTACGGATAACAGTTAGAAATTAATATATTAACAGTTAGAAATTAATGTATTCTCACTATCCTTACTTGGCACAACTTTGTTATGTCTCCATTTGATGCCTTTTATGGCTTATCAATGAATTCTTTTAATTTTTAAAAAAGATATAATATTTTATATTGATCTTTATTTATTAAATATCTCAAATTTAATCCTAAAATTTTTGAAACTTTACAATTAAGTTCAACTTAATTAAAGTACCTTTTTTTTCTCTCTTTAACCATTATTTTTTATGTGTGACCTATTAGTTTCATAAGCATATTGGCAATGGATATAAATTATAACCTTAAATTATATTTAGGATTAGATAAATTAAACTCCTTTAAGTTATCTTTAATTCTCTAATTAAATAATTTATATCCATATATCAAGATTAACATTTAGCAACACATAATGGGGACTTAATTATTAGGAATGTCAAAGTGGTTTTGACTAGCCTTTTTGTGCATGATTTTTTTGTATAATTTAATTCTTTCATCATACAATGTTCTAATTAGATTTAGAGTATAAAATTAATAGCTACTCCATTTAATTCCAATCATGCTAGTTTTCAACTGTTAGTAATTAATTCAATTGATGAAAATTGAAAAATAGTCTCAAAGTATCATTCTACCTTGGCCTAAGATTTATCAAACTAATACTAATTAAGATCAACATAACATTCTCCCTAATCATTTTAAGGTGATGAATCTTATATTAATTACTCAATAACCTCTATATAGTTCATGTTATATCCAATGACTACTGATTGATCTATCTTTGAGTAGAATAAGTGCTAAGTAGTATCAAAATATTACTATCCCCACTACAAGAAAACCATAAATTAGTGATAGAAAATTACTGACGGACTTAATTTCGTAGCTAATTACAGACGAAAAATTGGTATCTGTTGATAGAATTGTCGTGAAAAATTTCATTTTATGATGGACAAAATTATCGTCAATAAATATGGAGGGAAAACATTCATGTAAATTTTTTTGACAAAATATAGCGACAAAAATGCCATATCCGTCAGTAAACTAGGCGGGAATGCTTCCCGCAATTAAATAGCATCGAAATGTAACCGATGGATATAGTTCCATTGGTGAATTGCACGTGGTTTAATAGTTAACGTTAGTTTTTTACTGACGGTAATGTATTTTGTCAGTGATTTTTCGACGGTCTTTCCTCTCTGTCATTAACTTCAGATTAGTCGTTTTAAAAAATTGAAACCAGACGACGTCCTTTCAGTTAAGGGTTAAATGCACCCCGAACCTTCCCCTTGGCTTTCTCTGCTGTTCTTCTCCATTTTTTCTCCTCTCCTTGTGTTGCCATCCTTCTCCTCTCCTCGACGTCGCTGTCCTTCTTCCTCGCTCGTCTGCAGCTTCTCATCTCAAGGCCATCGTCGTCTGTCGCACGTATCTCTTCTATTATTTTCTACAATGCTACTGGCTTCTTGCTTATAATCCTATGTTGCTCTCTGCTTTTCGCTTTGTCACTAACGTGGACTGTTGCTGCGTCGTTTTATCTGTCCACTTGTTGCTACATTTTTGCTCCTTTTTGGATGCTTGGCTGTTGGCTTGTTTCCTTTTTACGATGCTACGTAGTTTTTGCCAACGGTGTAACACCCCATTCCTGCTGGATCCGAACCCGATATCGATGGTGATACCCGAATCCGTGCCCTGTGAGGATGGCATGTCACATCACTTACTATTTAAAAACTCGGTATA
>JANIIA010000006.1:42728794-42742156 GCA_027478495.1 Erythroxylum alaternifolium | reverse complement strand
TTAAAAATCTTGTGATTTATAATTACTGGTTTAATTATTCAAATTCGTATGATGCCATGTGGAGTACTGTAGTGATCACACGTAGCGCTTCCTTACCTTAGGATACGTGTCGGAACGACCTACGGGCGTCCTGGTGCGTACCCTAAGGTGAGGGGGTGTTACATCGTAGGTTTATTAAAGATTTCATTAAGATTTCAACAAATCTCTATCATTTGTTACAAAAGGGCATGTCATTTTAATTTGATGAGAGATGTAAGGAAGCCTTTGCCAAGTTAAAGGAAATTTTGATTTTGACACCAATCATTCAACCACCTAATTGGAGTCAATCCTTTGAGATTATATGTGATGCTAGCAATTTTCCTGTGGGTGTTATCCTCGGTCAAAAATGTGGTAAAATGACTCTTGTCATTTACTATGCTTCAAAAACTCTCATTCTAGCACAATGCAACTACACCACCAAAGAAAAGGAGTTTTTATCCATTGTGCTTACTTTAGATAAATATAGACCTTATTTGCTTCGATATAAAGTCATTACATATTCTAATCATGTAACATTAAGGTATCTTTTATCGAATAGGGAAGCAAAGCCAAGGCTTATTAGATGGATTCTCCTACTTTAGGAGTTTGATTTAGAGATCAAAGATAAGAAAGGTGTAGAGAACTTAGTTGCATACTACTTGAGTTAAGTTATGAAGGAATAGGATTCAATAACATTGCAAGAGCTATTTCTAGATAAACAATTACCCATGCTTCAAGGTAACGTTCTGTGGTATGTTGATATTATAAATTATCTAGTGAATCATAAGATAGATAATGATTTGAGTAAAGTTAGAAGGAATAGAATAGTGATTCAAATATTATATTTGGGATGATCATCAATTATGGAAGGTTTTTTTTTACCAAGTAACTAGGAGATGTGTGCCCAAGTATGAATGTGAATCTATTTTAAAATTTTGTCATTCATATGCTTGCGGTGGTCATTTTGGGCCTAAATGAACTACTATGAAAATACTTGAATGTTGTTTTTATTGGCCAAATATATTTCAAGATTCCTATACGTTCTACAACGCAAATGAGCAATGCCAAAAAACAAGGTAATTTATCCCATAGAGACCAAATGCCTTTATCTCCAATCCTTACATGTGAAAATTTTGATGTCTAAGGCATTGACTTTATGGAACCCTTTCCTTCTTCTTTTGGTTTTGTCTACATTTTATTGGTTATGGATTATGTTTCTAAATGGTTGGAAGCTAAAGCCACAAGGAATGATGATTTTAAAGTTGTTGCAGAATTTGTCAAGTTTAACATTTTTCCTAGGTTTGGAGCATTGGAAGCACTGATTAGCGAAAAGGATACTCTTTTTTGAAATCGATTGGTGTGAAATCTTCTAAAGAAATACCATATTACTCATAAAGTTGTCTACGTCCTACCATCCATAGACAAACAGGCAAGCAAAAGCATCAAATAGAGAAATCAAGTCAATCCTTGAGAAAATTTTAAGCCCAAATTGTAAAGATTAGAACCAACAACTTATTGATGCTCTTTTGGACATACAAGACACCGATTGTCATGTCTCCATATTGATTAATTTACAAAAGTTCTTGTCATCTTCCAATAGAAATTGAACACAAAGATTTTTAGTCAATCAAATAATGCAATATGAGGATGGATGAGATGGGTGAACAAAGAAAATTGCAACTACAAAAATTGGAAGAGCTTAGGCTTGACTCTTTTAAGAATGTAGAAATTTACAAGGAAAGGACAAAGCTATTTCATGATAATATGACTATTAGAAGGAATTTCTTTGTGGAAAAAAAGTTCATTTCTATCATTTACAATTTAAGCTTTTCCCAGGTAAATTATGTTTCCATTGGATTGGACCTTTTGTCGTTACTAATGTATTTTCACGTAGTGCAATTGAAATTAAAAGCCTACAGATGAACAAGTAGTTCAAGTTGAATGGTCATTGATTGAAATCCTTTTATGAAGGATTCTAAGGGGAAAATATGGAAGTAATAGGGTTAGAAAGCCTCATTATGAAGATTGAGTGACATTTACGTCGAGCTAATGACATAAAACAAAGGCACTTCTTGGGAGCCAACCCAAGGGAAATTCATTTCATTTCATTTACATTCTCACATTTTTTATTTATGTTAAATGCTCCATTTCTTACATTTGATGTTACATTAGCGACAATTTAGTGTTAAGTGCTGGGGTGGAAATCTTTTTTTCATCCATGTTTTTAAGCTTGTTTGTTGCTTATGTATGTTTCTTAGGTGTTTTCAAAATTAGTCAAATAAACAAATATTTTCTCTTTTTCTATTGCTTTTAGAACTATATAGGTCATAATTAGAAAATAAATTGACTAGAGAAATTCATGGCAACTTGAGCATGAATTTTTACTCTTGTGATTAGTCAATATACATTATCTTTAAAAGAGTAGTAGTGACTAGTGATAGGTCAGTTAGATTTTGAGCCATTATAGACTGACATATCTGTATTAGTCTTATTGCCTTTTGTTTATGCTTGACGTTCATAACATATACATCCTAACTTTGCTTTAATTTTCTATTCAAGACTACATTTTTATCACATGCGTTAACATGAAAATGATATCGGCATATTATGTTTCATAAGCTACATAAGCCAAATAACTTACCTATTATTATAATTTTTCCTTTTGATGAGCCCCCTTGAGCTTTATTTGTCTTTTGTTTTTGTGTTAGCCGCATTATAGGCTTTAAACCTAACCAAATGTCCTACCTAAGCCTTAAAGCTAGTGGAACATTTGTCAATTGATGATGATTGTAGATGTATAAAGTGTAAGTATGGGCGAGTGCACATGTGTAGGTTGGTTATAATTGTTGGAATGTTTTTCTATCCGTTATCAATAAATTCCAATGTTGATGTAGCTTCTTTCAATTTCATTAAAAAAAAGAGAAAAAAGAAAAAGAAACGAATTTAAATAAAATTATCAAGGATGGAAAGCATTTATTTTGCAAAATTATTTATGACTAGTTTTTCCTCGTAAAAGTTGTATGAAATGGGTGATTTGAGTATAAAGCATATGAGGTAGATGTTGTTTTAAAGGATCACCACTTATGGTTATAATATATTATTTGCCATCAATTGTATGAGTAATTCCTTTTAATTTCTTATGCTTCATGTATGTTGTGGTGTGAGAGCTTGAATTTGAGTTTTGAAACATAGTTTTTGCATTGATCATAGCTAATATACACAGTTTTGAGTGAATGATAGTTTTGCGCTTGATATTCTGTTGAGTGTTTTCTTATTTCACTAGCTTTGATGGCTTTTGCACTACATTATCTAAATACATCTCAGCTTAACCCTTTCCCACATTACAACCTTAAAAAGTCTTTTGATTCATGATGATGCATGTGAATCTTAGTGGTGGAGAAATGAAATGATTTGCAAAGTTGTGAAATGTCATAATTATAAATACTGTGTGAGTGTACCTATGGATCTATCTTATTTAAACACATTTTATCCAAGTTTACAACTAGATTGCTTAGTTTTTAAAGGTGATGATTGTTGATTGATCATGGGTAAAGGTATTGAATGTTGAGTTCTTTATACGATTTTGAAAGTTATTTCTTTTAACTTATGGCTATATATTCTTAGGAAATGTAGAAATTGTGGAAGTGTTTGGTTGTGACCTTCATTTTGTTGTTTTTTTCGAGGACAGTCAAAAGCTAAGTGTAGGGGAAATTTGATATGTGCTTAATTATTTATAGATTCACTTCTTAACACTTAATGATTATTTTTGTGAAATGCTTAAGATACTTATTTTAATTCACATTTGATTTTAGGTACAATTTGAAAGCATAAAAGTTAAATTGAGTTAAGAGAACATTCCTTAAGCCAACATTTTGATGTTCAAACTCAATTACCCTTGTGGAACAAGAAAGAGATGGATTAGGGTGAGGATTGGACAATAAATCACAAAAATACAAAGAATTCAAATTACAGGACCGTGTATGCAATTGGAAGACACATTTGGACTTACATGGTTAGATATATAGCTGTGTATCTTTACAATTTTCACATTTTCCTCACTTATACAATTTGATACGCGACCTGTGTATCAAACCAGGTACATGCCAAGAAAACTAATTTTTCATATAGATAGAACATTTTTATGACAAATGAAGAGAGGATAAACTTTGGACGTTATGAAAGGAAGAATCTTACTCTTACAAGACACCCATAAATGGCTAAGCTTCCCCATTATTGTTCAAAAGTGAAATCGACGCCAAGGAGCGCATCTAAACATATTGTCTTTGTATATCGTTGTTCTTACCCTCTTTAAGGATTGTATACCTTATTTTGTGCTTATTGAATTATGTATTTATAAGAATGATTTAAATGTTCTGTTGGATTGTTTTTATGTAAACCTATTGCTAGAATCTTAAATATGATACGTAATCATTATGTTTAGATTCATTTATGGCAACTAATGACATTGAATCCTTAGAGATAATGTAACATAGGCTAAACAACCTAAAATTATGTAGTTATTGTCACTACAAGAAAAATGTTGTTTGGCAACGGACATTACCGATAAAAATTTTGTCAGTAAGTCAGGTTAGCGACAAAATTTACCAACGGATAAAGGCATCGTAGAAACAACCATAGGTAATAATTTCTAACGAATAATAGAATGTCCATCGCTAAATTTATCGAAGGACTATTAATGTACAGTTAGTAAATATATTGACGGTTGTTTATCGATCGTTGGTAAATTACCGACAATCAATATTTTTCCATCGGTAGATTTATAGACGGTATTATTTATTCTATCGGTAAATTTATTACAATATTACCGATGGTTATGTTTGTTCCATCGGTGAGTATATCAACGATTATTCTGCGGCAAATCTAGTTAGTAAATTTGGCAACAGAATTGATTATTGTCTGTGATTACCGACGATTTTTTGTTTTCCATCATTAAATAAAATTGATTTTACTAGTGGACATTTGTTGTTCCGTTGGTAAATTAATCAAAAAAAATTTTAATTATACCATCAATAAATTTTATTTGATGATCTTATAGTTGATGCATAATTTAAACAGTTATGAATTATCTTTGCAAAAGAATTTGTTTTGTTTATACATTTAATTTTTTTATATAGAAAGTTGATTGATGATATAAAGTTAAAATTATCTTAATTGATAATAAGAACATTAAATTGTACATAATAAGTATTTGTAAATGATTACAAACACATTATTGATTTAGTGACTGCGGATGCTCTGATAAGCCTTACAGAAGCTGCATCAAGAGTTTCAAGCTTATATACTGTACTAGGGGTTTATTATGTAAAGAATTTGTCTTATTTATAAAACATATTAATTCCTTGTGTTAATACTAAGTTTGCATTAATCACATCGAAGTTGAAGTATTAATCGATCAAATTAATGACCTACAATTGATTTCAAACTATGGTACGTGGCATTGTTTACATATGTGAATCAAGAAAACAAGTTCTCATTGTGACTCCTAGGGTTTTGAAATTTTTCACCGATAAGTCTTACGGGAGTTGCGTTACGGGTTTCCAGCCTATATACCGTCTTAGGGGTTTATTATGTAAATAATTTATCTTGTCTATAAAACGTATTAATTTCGTGTGTTAACACTAAGTTTGCATTAATCACATCAAAGTTGAAGTATTAATCGATTGAATTAATGACCTATAATTGTAGCACCCGACTCCCATCCGACTCGTGCACATACGCCCGTTCGACGTCTATACACGTGCCCGACGAAAATGGCATGCTAACTTCATTACTTTCATATATCACATAGCATCATAAATTAAAACATAAATATCGCAATTTCTAAAACCTAAAAATTTCTCATTTCATTTCATAAACAATATATACATTGTAGCTTTACATTAACATCCATATGTGTACTATAACATACCAATATCCCATATTAGGGGCTAAGACCCCAGAATAGTATATACTCAGAAATTAGAAGTGCATTTCATGCATTATATGACATATTTAAATATGTGAATTGTGTTGATATTCATGAAATAATTGTACATGCATTCATTGACATTTTTTGGGTATAAATGATTTTTAATGTGATTAAAATGTGAATTGTGGATTATTTGACTTGAAAATTGAATTGGTGTGTAGTAAAATTGATTTAGTATTTTTGGTGATATTTTAGAAATTTATCAAAATTTTAGGATATTTTTAGACTAAGAAAAATATAGAAATAAAAGACAAATAGAAGTGTGACAAATGGAGTATTGACTATGTAACTATGTGACCTGTAAACTAATAACTAAGAGACAAATGGTAGCTTTAAATAGGTGACAACTGGTGGACATGCATTGGAGACATGTGTCAAGACCAAAAAAGGACACCTAAGTCATGTTTTTGGTAAGGAGATTTCTGCAATTCTTTGGTTTGTTCATCATCAAAACACCAAAGCTTTCTCCTTGCTCTTCATCACCGAAACACCTAGCTGGGTATTTTTGTGTTATTTAACTTATCCACGTTACACCTTGCAAAGTCTTCATCCATTTGAGTTTTTGTTTATTGTTACTAAAATCTCTTATTTGCTATCCATATTTCTGGAATTTTACAAGCTTAAGACACGTAAGTTATGCTTTGAGGTTTATAGTAGAGATTTTCATGTTTGAAAATGGATGCATGCGTGAATGGTATAGTAAGAGGAATGGATGCATGCATGAGTGATGTAGGAAGAAGCAATTTCTAAGATATAAGTAAAGTGATGAAGGAGTTAAATCAGTAGAAAATGTGCAGAAAATGTATAAATGATTGTGATAATGGAAGTTAAATAAAGATTAGTGAAGTGCAGAAAATGTGGTATGTGCAAGTATGAATTAGGTTCTGTTTTTGCATTGTGATTATTCATGAATTTGTAAATTGTGTATAGAGATTACTGAATTGAAAATTGAGGTATAGCTGAATCATCAACTTGAAAGGATAGAGAAATGATAGAGAAGTAATAGGACATTGACAATGAATTGTGCTGGAGTAGGTTATGTGCAGTGTTTCACTGTACATACATCTGTAATTTGGTCATAACTTGATCTACGAATATTCAAATTTCATGAATTTTATTTGGAGTAAACTAGGGACATATGGCTACATTTTTCATGAAGGAGTCAAATTTTTACTCTATCCTTAAGTGTCATGCAAATTGGCTTGAAGTTGAGAATTGTGTTTTATCTAGGTATGAGAATGGTATGGAGCATTTTGATTATAACTTGCATGATACTGAACCAACATGTATGAATTTGATGTCATTAGAAACGTAAAACATAGAGGAACGTTTGATTAGAAGAAAATGTTGCCTAAAAACTTCTGTTTCTAGGTCAAAATGGCAAGAAAGAAGGAAGAAAAAGCAACAGGTCACGATCATGCATCAGCACGATTGCGACCCTGGTTGAAAATGAAGGAAGTCGTGATCGTTCATCAGCACGATTGCGACTCTGCTGATGAAGGAAGAAAGTCATGATTGTGCACATGCACGATTGTGACCCAATAGGCTTTATCAAAGAGTGATTTTTTGGGATGTTTTCAACCTAATTCATGTAAGGATGTTACTATACTAGGCATGTAGGTTTAAATGAGCTCTTAAATGAATATAGTTGATATTAAATGATGGGATTAAAGTGAGTAAAGAGTATTAGAGATTAAAGAATTTTTGGAAGTTGTTGAAATTGCTTATAAAGAGTATTAAAGAAACATACCTGAAAAGTTGTCATTTAACATGCATAATACATGATATATTCATGAATGTGCTTATGATTGACAATTTATCTAAATGTGTAAATCTTGTATATGATTGCATTTTATAGAAGAACACATTAAGAGACCATTTCTAGACATTGTCGGGACTTTAAAGCAATAAGCTAAAAGGAGCAATTGAGAGTAACCTAAGATGATCTCACCTTGATTGTTTGTTAAATTATGTACTGAATTAATATGATTTCTATGTATTGAATTCCAGACATTTAATGTCTGAGGTGTTTGACGCATGAATAGAACATTGGAAGTGCTACTTGAATGTGAACGTCATTGACTAAATGATATGTGATTGAATAGATGATTCTCAACTATCATGATGAATGCAGGACTAGAAGTCCGATGATGAATGTGAATGAGAAAGAATGCGAACGTGACAAAATGAATATGCATAGTGCATTTCATTACATGAATGCATGAAATATAAAGGCAGTTGTGACCAGAGTTATTAGTGAAAAAGAACTTAAAGCTCAAACATCTATGATAAGAGCCTATGGCTCAATGTGTATAAAGAGCCCTGTATCTCCAATGGATAAGGGACAGTATGATAGAGCTCGGAATCTACAACAGATACAGGACAATGAAAAAGAAACTCGGTCACAACAACGTAATTAAATGAAGTTGAGTCTCATAAGCATTACATATACATATGATATAAATAAATTGAATGATTACAATGTTTTGAGGACTTTTATTGTATGATATGTGTGACTGATTATCGATGATTATAATCTGCAAAATTGCAATGCAATGATGAATTGTATGGATTCTGAAATGTGTTCTATGTGATCAAAGAGTTTCCTGATAATACATGACAAAAATTGAGATGATGTGATTTATGTGATGATATAAATTGTGTGTTACATGACAAGAGTGAACCATCGAAGATGGTTACTCAACTGAGTTCGCAAAACTCAATCAAATTACAATGTTGACAATTTCAGGTTTGAGATAGAGCGATGGCTTAACTGCTAAGACTGCATTTTGGTACAAGTTATGGCTTAAAGGTCAGTCAGCTGGGGATAAAAGATTAATCTTTAGTTTTTGGTTTATTTCCTCATTTATGTAGCATACTTTGTAAACTGAACTATAAGTTGTGATAGGCTGATAATGTATACGTATGAATGATGGATCAAATTCTACCTTGTAAATTATGGTTTATGATATAAAGTGAGGAAAATTTTTGGATTTTAGATGATGTGTTATTTTTTTTATTTTACTTATGAAGCCATGTAGTAAAGTGAAGGTGAGATAGTTAACACACCATTTATATCGGGCATTTGCACGTGTATCTGTAGGGCGCACATGTATGTGTCAGATAGGAGTGGGGTGTTACATGTACATCCTCAAAACTAATCAGAGTTCACATCTATGTATACAAAATATGCTACATACATAAGGAAATATACAAAAATTTATTTAAAACCTTAAGTCCCAGCTGACCGACCTCTAAGCCATGTCATTTACCAAAAAGTTGTGCTAGATTCCTTTTATGCGGTATTAGCAACTAAGTCGACACTCTCTTATCTGAAAAGTCAACATACAATTTTATTGAGTTTTGTAAACTCAGTTGAGTAACCATCCTCGACGGTTCACTCATATCAGACATATCACATCAATACATATAACACATAATTCACAATATTTAATTTCTCATGTATCATCATAAGACATTTTCTACATATATGTTTACATTTTTCAATCAATTTGATTTCACATTTCAGTTGTAAACATTCAAATCATATAATTCATATGTGCATTCAATGTTCATGAGACTCACAATTGTTTATATTATTGTTGTGACAAAATGCCTTTTTCACTGTCCTATATCCATTGTGGATACCGGGCTCATTAATACTGTCCCTTATTCGTTGGGGATACAAGACTCATTATACATAGTGAGCCTCTGGCTCTTACCACAGTATGAGCTTTAAAGTCTTTTTTACTGGCAACTACGGTCACAATTACCTTTACGTTTCATGCAATCATGTAATGAAATGCATCATGCATATTCAATGATTACACTCATTTAGTCACACTCACACTCTTTCTTATTCACGTTTGTTATCAGACTTTTAGTCTGGCATTCAACATTGAAGTTAAGAATAAACAGTCAGTCATATTCACATTCAAGTAGAACTTGCAATACAGTCCCGAATATAGAACTCCTCGAACAATCAATTGTCCGGAATCAACACAATCACATTCACATAATAATTCAATACAAAATGTTAAAAAAAATAATTCAATGTGAGACCGTCTTAGGTTACTCATAGTTTACTCCAGATAGTTTATTGCCTAGATGTCTTGAAAATGTTTGGATGCGTTTGATCTAGTTGTTCCCCTATAATAGGTAATCACATATTTACACATTACTTCTTTGCACCTATCACAAAAGTAGTCACCTATGTGTTATTTATGATGTATGTTCAATGACAATTCCGAATATATTTCCTAAATTCACATCTAAAGATCATTCACATTTCATAAATCAAATATGTCTAAATTGAATCTAAGTTCACACCTCAATTGTACAAGATTATTCTAAGTTCATTATTCTATCATTCATTAAAGTTATTCAAGCATAAAAAATCACAAAACATCTATTTTATCATTCATTTTTACTTAATACACATCATTAATCTTTTTGAATCATTTTAGTCATCATAGGACCTCTTTCATTCTTATATCAATACCAATTTTCCGATTTGAACACCTAATGTATAACAATTTATTCTTAAATTTATATCCTCAATTAATATCCTAAACATAACACTCATTTTATCACTTGTTCAAGCATCATTTTAGGCTCAATTCAAGCTTCATTCAAGCCTAATTGCATCACATCAAAGAACCTAACCAATTGCTACTTCAACCCATAAGTAAAAGAAGCATATTTGATGTTTAACCGATTCCCACGATCGTGGGATTTATGGGTAGAAATTTTCTACCTTCGTTACGCATTCCCATTTTCCAATTTTTCCAACTTTGTTTTCAGGTCAGTTTTGTATTACATTTATGACCTAGAAAATGAGGTATTTATGCAACACCTTCTCCTAAAACAATAGTCCTATATGTCTCAAGTTTCAAATTAAACAAAAATCATTCAATTTGGTTCATTTCTCCATGATTTATGCTCAAAATACCACATACTATGCACGGTCAAAATTTTGGCTCGTGCATGATTGAATAATTAGTGCACTCCAAATTGTAAAACTTATATATCTCAATTTCGATATCCAAAAATTACAAAATTTATGCCCATAGAAAGCTAAGAAAAAAAAATACAACTTTTACTAAGATATCTTTGATTGATTCAGCCTACATCAATACAATTTATTCAATAAGAACAGGGCACGATTTCAATTAAGGGTAGTGCTGCAGCCTATTCCAGAACTCAAGTTCAAGCTAAATTTCAAGACTCTTAAAGATATAATTCAAATTCAATTCCTTCATCACAATTGTATCCATATGTTTCTAGTTTACTCTAAATCAAAATTCGTCCAATTTGCATATTCACAGATCAAGTTATGGCCAAAATACTACTATCTGTCTAGTAAAAACACTCCATCTGTCAAATTCCAGCACACTTCTTCATCATTTTCATCCTAGTTCACCTCTTTTGCTTAGTCTATCTTTTATAGCTTAATACACCATCATTTCCTCTTCATTCATAACTCCATTTCAGCTCAATATTATACTCAGACAAATTAAAATCCAAGATTCATCAAAAACACCAAAACAGAACATATTATTATACACTTTCAACTCCAAATTCCTGCACATATTCAACTCCAATTCTCATTCTTTATTTCACTTCTAAATATCATCTTAATCCATATAAATTCAAGACATCATCATATTTAAAACTTCCTTTTTCAAATTTAAACATCCCCTAACTCATTATCATAATTGAAGCATTTATCAAACAATTCATGAATACATTAACTCATTACAATTTAAAGCATGATCTCATTATTCATACCTACACCCGCGTTAAAAAACATAAAGAATTTCATATTCAAACAAAACCTCAAATTTCTCATCATAATGTCCCATTTATGCTAACCCATAAAGATCAACATGTAACTTACTTGATTTAGCTCCAAATCCTTCAAAAACACACCAACCTAGCTTTGTTGATAACCCACTTACATCACCATTCCAAGGTCGGAGGTTGGATTATCTTGTGAGGAAATGAAAGAGGGTGCAAGATGATGGTAACAAGTGAAGGTGAGAGTAAGACTTGCATTGATGGAGGTGAGCACAGGTTATGGAAGTGAAGAAAAATAAGAAAAGAGATGGAGAAGAAAGCTACGAAGAGAAGAAAATATAGAAAAATACAAATAACTAATTTGGTCTTTCAATAGTAAAGAAACGTGGGAGATAAGACATGGTTTGGCAAGTAACACATGCCACTACCCACATGTCCATTCTCTATTAGTTTGAATTAGGTTCCTTCATTAACTAGTCCATTTAACTCCAATTTCTAATCCAATTGTCTCTAGATTTCAATGACATATGTCATTAAATCCAACTGTCATTAATAAAAATTTCCACCACCAATGGACTCTTAATTCTATTTCTATTTATCACTTGTCCTGTCACTTGGCATTTTTTCTAGTCTAAAAATACCCAAAATTTCAAAAAATTTCTAAATATCACCAAAATTTCAAAATCAATACCTATACACACCAATTCAATTTTCAATACATAAAACCACAATTTAGATCAAAATTCACATTTATAAATCAATTATACTCAAAAAATGTCAATGAACGCATATATAATCATTTTACTATGCAAAAATTAATATTCACATGTATATGTATGCTATATTATGCATGAGCATGAAATACACTTTCTAACTTCTCAGTAATCTCTCATATACCGTATTCTAGGGTCCTAACCCTTAACATAGGATAACGGGATGTTATAATAAAACCTATAAAGAGGGCTGCTAGAAATCAACACTTATGGTGCATGTTTTTGCATGGCTGAATGTGAATTTAATGGAGTGATGGCTTGGTGATGAAAGGTGGACAAGTAAAGAGTAAAACTACAGCACAGCAACGAGCTAAGCAGCAACGTCTAAGGAGCAGAAAATACAAAATGACACAAACATAAGCAAAATCACGTAGCAGTTAAAAGAGAACATGATAAAATATGGTAAGGAAGAAAACGACAAATCAATGCAAATGTACAAGTTAAAATTACAAAACGACAACATCCAAAAGGCAGCATAGATAAGGAGCTAAACGTCACAGTAAATGAAGCAAAACGCAGAAGAAGAAAGCAAGTAAGAAGTAATGCAATGTAGTAGTCAAGATAGAAACGACAACACATGAGGAGAAGGAGGAGCAGATGACCAAAATAGCAGTGTAGGAGGATAGTAGAGGAACAAAATGCAGACGACGTCTACGTGTCCAAACGTTTCACGTAGACAATGTCTATGAAACACAAACATTTCAAGACATGGGATGTGTTTTTGGCTTAAAATAGACAGAAGCAAAATAAAGAGGAGGCTTTTAAATGAGACATGAATATTAT
>JANIIA010000006.1:42713338-42723797 GCA_027478495.1 Erythroxylum alaternifolium | reverse complement strand
AATGTATGTGATGCCATGTGGAGTTCTATAGTGATTGCACGTAGCACTCCCTTATCTTAGGATATGTGTCGGAATGATCTACAGGCGTCCCGATGCGTACCCTAGGGTAATGGGGCGTTGCAGTAAGTCCAGTCCAAATGGTACCAACGAAGACTAGGATTACAATGGTGAAAAATGAGAGTAACAAGTTTGTCCTTATAAGAATTCAAAATGGATGGCTAGTATGCATTGATTACATAAAATTAAATCTTGCTACACTCATAGATCACTTTCCACTCCCATTCATTGATCAAATGGTTGAACGACTTATGGGAGGATCTCACTATTGTTTTCTTGATGGATATTCAGGTTATAACCAAATTTTGATAGCTCTAAAAGATTAAGAGAAAATAATCTTCACATGCCCATTTGGTTCATTTGCCTATAGAAGAATGCCTTTTAGACTTTGCAATGCCCCAGCCACTTTTCAAATATGCATGGTAAGTATTTTCTCTGAGTATGTTGAGCACATTATTGAGGTTTTTATAGATGATTTTACTATCTATAGGGATTCATTTGATCCATTCTTAGATAATATAAATTTCATACTTAAATGGTGAATCAAAACTAATCTTGTTTTAAATTCTAAAAAATGTCATTTTATGGTTGAATAAGGAATAGTTTTGGGAAATGATAATTTCATCTAGAGGGATTGAGGTTGATAAAGTTAAGGTAGAAATTGTGCGAAACTGACCCTACCCTACAAATGTAAGGGAGGTTCGTTCTTTTCTTAGCCATGCAGGTTTTTATCATAGGTTTATTAAAGACTTCAATAAGATTTCAACAAATCTCTATCATTTGTTACAAAAGGGCATGCCATTTGAATTTGATGAGAGATACAAGGAAGCCTTTGACAAGTTGAAGGAACTTTTGACTTCGGCACCAATCATTCAACCACCTAATTGGAGTCGATCCTTTGAGATTATACGTGATGCTAGTAATTTTGTTGTGGGTTCTATCCTCGGTCAAAAATGTGGTAAAAAGACTCTTGTCATTTACTACGCTTCAAGAACTCTCATTCTAGCACAATGCAATTACACCACCACAAAAAAGGAGTTTTTATCTATTGTGCTTGCTTTAGATAAATATATACCTTATTTGCTTCGATCTAAAGTCATTACATATTCTGATCATGTAACATTAAGGTGTCTTTTATCAAAGAAGGAAACGAAGTCAAGGCTTATTAGATGGATTCTCTTGCTCTAGGAGTTCGATTTGGAGATCAAAGATAAGAAAGGTGTATAGAACTCAGTTGCAGACCACTTGAGTTGAGTTGTGAAAGAATAGGATTCAATAACATTGTAAGAGCTATTTCTGTATGAGTAATTACTTCGCTTCAAGGTAAGATCCCATGGTATGCTGATATTGTAAACGATATAGTAAATTATGAGATACGTAATGATTTGAGTAAAGTTAGACATAATAGAATAGTGATTCTAATATTATATTTGGGATGATCATCAGTTATGGGAGGTCTTTTTGACCAAGTTATTAGGAGATGTGTGCCCGAGTATGAATGCGAATCTATGTTAGAATTTTGTCATTCATATACTTGTGGTGGTCATTTTGGGCCTAAATGAACTACTAGGAAAATGCTTGAATGTTGTGTTTATTGGCCAAATATATTTCAAGATTCCTATATGTTCTACAAGGCATGTAAGCAATGCCAAAAACAAGGAAATTTATCCTATAGAGACCAAATGCCTTTATCTCCAATCCTTACATGTGAAAATTTTAATGTATAGGGCATTGACTTTATAGAAAAAAACCCTTTCCTTCTTCTTTTGGATTTGTTTATATTTTATTGGCTATGGATTATATTTCTAAACGGGTGGAAGCTAAAGCCAAAACGAATGATGATTCTAAAGTTGTTGTAGAATTTATCAAGTCTAACATTTTTTCTAGGTTTGGAGCATTGATTAGCGACAAGGGTACTCTTTTTTGTAATCGATTGGTGGGAAATCTTTTAAAGAAATACCATGTCACTCACAAGGTGTCTACAACCTACTATCCATAGACAAATGAGCTAGCAAAAACATCAAATAGAGAAATCAAGTCAATCCTTGAGAAAATGGTGAGCCTAAATTGTAAAGATTGGAGCCAATGACTTGTTGATGCTCTTTAGGCATATAGAATTGCATACAAGACGCTGATTGGCATGTCTCCATACTGACTAATTTATAAAAATTCTTGTCATCGTCCAATAGAAATTGAGCAAAAATCTTTTTAGGCAATCAAACAATGCAATATGAGGATGGATAAGTTGGGTGAATAAAGAAAATTGCAACAGTAAAAATTGCAAGAGCTTAGGCTTGACTCTTATGAGAATGTAGAAATTTACAAGGAAAAGACAAAGCTATTTCATGATAATATGACTATTAGAAAGAATTTCTTTGCTAGACAAAAATTTCATCTCTATCATTTACGACTTAAGCTTTTCCCAGGTAAATTATGTTGTTGTTGGATTGGACTTTTTGTCATTACTAATATGTTTTCACGTGGTGTAGTTGAAATTAAAATCCTATAGATGAACAGGTAGTTCAAGGTCAATGGTCATTGATTGAAACCCTTTTATGAAGGATTCCAAGTGGAAAATGTGGAAGTGACAGGGTTAGAAAACTCATTATGAAGATTGAGTGACATCTGCATCGAGCTAATGACATGAAACAAAGGCACTACTTGGGAGGCAACCCAAGGGAAGTTCATTTCCTTTCATTTACATTCTCACATTTTTTATTTATGTTAAATTCTTTATTTCTTACATTTAACGTTACAATGGGGGCAATTTAAGTGTTAAATATGGGGGTGGAAATCTTTGTTTTCATGCATGCTTTTAAGCTTGTTTATTGCTTATGTATGTTTCTTAGGTGTTTTCAATATCAATCAAATAAACAAACATTTTCTCTTTTTCTATTGCTTTTAGGACTATATAGCGCATAATTAGTGAATAAATTGACTAGAGAAATTCATGGCAACTTGAGCATGTACTTTTACTCTTGTGATTAGTCAATACACATTATCTATAAAAGAGTAGTGACTAGTGATAGATAAAAGCCAGTGAGATTTTGAGCTTTTATAGATTGACACATCTATATCAATCTTATTGCCTTTGTCTATGTTTGACCTTCATGACATATACATCCTAACTTTTCTTTGATTTTTTATTCAAGACCACATTTTTATCACATGAGTTAATATAGAAATGATATAGGCATATTTTGTTTCGTAAGCTACATCAGCCAAATAACTTATCTATTATTATAATTTTTCCTTTTGATAAGCCCCTTTGAGTTTTCTTTGTCTTTTTTTTTGGTGATAACCACATTATAGGCCTTAAACCTAACGAAATGTCCTACCTAAGCCTTAAAGCTAGTGGAACATTTTTTAATTGATGATGATTGTAGATGTACAAAGTGTAACTATGGGGGAGTGCATATGTGTGGGTTGGTTATAATTGTTAGAATGTTATTTTATATCTTATCAATGAATTCCAATGTTGATGTAGCTTCTTTCAATTTTTATTAAAAAAAGAAAAGAAAAGTATTTAAATAAAATTATCAAGGATGGAATGCATTTGTTTTGCAAAATTATTTATGATTAGTTTTCCTCTTAAACGTTTTGTGAAATGGATGCTTTGAGTATAAAGCATATGAAGTTGATGTTATTTTAAAGGATCACCACTTATGGTTATAATATATTATTTGTCATCAATTGTATGAGTAATTCCTTTTAATTTCTTATGCTTCATATGTGTTATGGTTTGGGAGCTTGAATTTGAGTTTTGAAACATAATTTTTGCATTCATCATAGTTGATGTACATAGTTTTGAGTGAATGATAGTTTTTACACTTGATATTCCATTGAGTGTTTTGTTGTTTCACTAGCAATTCTGAGTGAATGATAGTTTTTGCGCTTGATATTCTGTTGAGTGTTTTCTTGTTTCACTAGCTTTGATGGCTTTTGCACTACACTATCCAAATAAATCTCACCTTAACCCTTTCCCACATTATAACCTTAAAAAGTCCTTGATTCATGATTATGCATATGAATCTTAGTGGTGGAGAAATAAAATGATTTGTAAAGTTATGAAATGTCATGATTATGAATGGTGTTTGAGTATACCTATGGATCTATCTTATTTAAACACATTTTGTCCAAGTTTACCACTAGATTGCTTAATTTCTAAAGGTGATGATTGTTGATTGATCATGGTTAGAGATATTGAATGTTGAGTTCTTTCTATGATTTTGATAGTTATTTCTTTTTACTTATGACTTTCTATCCCTAGAAAATATAGAAATTGTGAAAGTGTTTGGTTTGTGACTTTAATTTTGTTGTTTTGACCGAGGACAGTCAAAATCTAAGTGTGGGGGAATTTTGATGTGTGCTTAATTATTTAGAGATTCACTTCTTAACACTTAATGATTATTTTTGTGAAATGATAATTTTCATGAAATGCTTAAGATACTTATTTTAATTCACATTTGATTATAGGTATAATTTGGAAGCATAAAAGCTTAATTGAGTTAAGAGAACATTCCTTGAGCCAACATTTTGATGTTCAAACTCAATTACCTTTGTGGAACAAGAAGGAGATGGATTAGGGTAAGGATTGGACAACAAATCACAAGAAGAAGAAGTATTCAGATACACGGCCGTTTATACAATTGGAAGACACATTTGGACTTACATGGTTAGATACACGGCTGTGTATCAATTCGTGTATCTTCACAAGTTTTACATTTTCCTTACTTATATGGTTTGATACAAGACCTGTGTATCAAACCATATGTATGCCCAGAAACATAATTTTTCATATAAATAGAGCTTTTTGATGACAAATGAAGAGAAAATAAACTTTGAACTTCATGAAGGGAAGAAGCATACTTTTACATGACACCCATAAATGGCTAAGCTTCCCCATTCCTGTTCAGAGGTGAAATCGATGCCAAAGAGTGCATCTAAACATATCATCTTTTTGTATCGTTGTTCTTACCCTCTTTAAGGATTGTATACGTTATTTTGTGCTTATTGAATTGGGTATTGTATAAGAATGATTTGAATGCTCCGTTGGATTGTTTTTATGTAAACTCATTGCTAGAATCTTCAATATGATACGTAATCGTTCTGTTTAGATTCATTTATGGCAACTAGTGACATTGAATCATTAGAGATAATGTAACATAGGCTAAACAACCCAAACTTGTGTGGTTATTACTTAGATTGATTTGTTTTCCTAATCATAATGCGACTGTCTAACTAAATCTAGAGAGCTTGTTCTAGGTTGTTTGATAGTTATGTTTAATTAAAGATCTTATTTTGATTAAACGCAATTTAAAAGAAAATTGGGATTAATAGAGCTTGTTGTTAATTCGTGATTAATAGTTATAAGAGAGGTGTGAAAATGATAATGCAATGATGTTATGTTTATTTTCGTTTATACTCAGATTGATCTGAGAATTGAATTCTAACACATTCATCACTTTCATCACTTTTGACTATTTTCTATTATTTGCTTCCATAAGTTCAATTTTACTTTTTTTTCTTAATTGCATCAAACCAAACCTCCTTTATATATATAAATATAAAAGGTGAATTGATTTAATCTCTGCGGGGTTAGCCTAGACTCATCACTAGCTATAGTGTTAAGTTTTGTTATTCTGTGTAGGGCTACGATGCACTACCAATAGCCGAGCAAATCTTGAATTGTTAAAGAATGACCCTTAGCTACTTTCTCCAAATTATGTTACGTTCATATAGATTAGCCCTTATACAACATCTAGTTCCAATGGCTAAAAACTCCTTATGTCATTAAATTTTCTAGTACATAATGATATTCAATTTCATAACAAATTTTTTTGTCTCTTTTCATCTGCACATGAATATTTTGAAAGAGGAGTATGTAAGTTGTAGCTACTATAAGGATTATAAGGTAGGTGTATTGAGCAACAATTTCTTTATGCCTCTAGTTTTTACTGACCAATATATATCATACTAGGTAGCTAATAATTTTTAGTTATATGAATAGAAACTTTAACTGAATTTTTATGCTAAATTATTAGCCTACCTTTCTAAAAGTGTTAATTCAAAATTGTTGCACATTGCTTTAACTTGGCATCTTTTTCTAACTAGGTAGTGGAAAGAAGCATCAATTAGTGAAGACTTCTTAAGAGCAGAAAATGCAGGCACTCAAAACTGAAAATGTTTCACTACATTGTTATATCTTTAAAAAAAATATTTGATTGGTGATGAGAGCGCACAAACTATTAGTTTTCCAATGCAACGTTATTCTCTAATCTTGTAGTTCAAGTAAAGAGAAAAATTTAGCTGGCTTTATGTAGAAAAATATCTTAGAGCCATTACAATCATTTTCAAGGTTCTACTGTGTATGGAAATCAATAAGAAAAAAATAACATAAATAATCCATAGAAAGAGAGAGATTCAACAATAAACAATGAAGAGATGCTTAAATGTCATCCTCGGCTTCGATTTCACCTTTGAATCAGAAAAAGGAAGATTATCCCTCAGTAGATCCCAAAGAAGTAAAGTTTTTGCCCTTTCTTGTGTTCCAAAAACAATTCACCTCGCTTTTTAGCTGCTTAAATGTCTACTTATATGAAAAATTAAGTTTTGGGGCAGATGCACAGTTTAATGGACAGCCATGCATCCAATTAAGCATCACCAAAACAATGAATATTTTCAAATTATGCATGACTGTGCATCTTGCAATGCATGATGAATTCTTCATTTTATAGCATTTTCTTGTCCCATATTCACTCTAATTCATCTCTTTCTAGTTCCACAAAGAAAATTAAGTTTGGAAATTAACAGAATGGCTCAAAGAATGTGTTTTTAACTCATTTTAATTCTTGAACTTCTAAATTATACCTAATATTCAAATATGAACTAAAATAAGTATCGTAAGCATTTCACAACAATAATGATTAAGTGTTAAGGAATGAATGTATAAACAGTAAGCACACATCAATCTACATACTTGATATTCTGTTGAACATTTTGAAATTTATTATAAGAGTTGTGATAGAATTATCATCAGCCATTGAGAATAGGAATAGGTCATCTACGAAGTTTAAGCTTAGGATCGTCTTCTTCTTGCACTTTGAATGAAAATTGAAAGATTTAATCCTTTCCACCAAATAAAGAGTGGAGTTTTAATGGAAATAGAAAATAAAAAACTAAAATGCACACAGTTGGTCTTTAGAGTTTTACAAGTATTTATACTAAGTTGGTAAGTTCTTTAATGAGTTATAATCTATCAAGTTATTTCAAATTTCTAACAATTTTTTCATGGATAGAAAAATGGGAGAAAGGGTAAAACTCCACTCTCTAATACTGAAAAGTATCTTGCAACTTATAAAAGAAAGCCTAGAAAAGCTTACAAGCAAGAAAATAGTGAGTATTGTTTTATCTTGTATTAATTTTCTATATTATTAGTACTTTCATTAAGATACCCAAATTTATTGCTCTTTGTATGTGTTTTTAATCCTATTATGTTATTATGCTACTCATATCAAACAATATACAATAAACGCATAAAAAATCTCCAATCTTCCCAACTACATAAGCAAAGAAGTCTTTGAGAAGCCCATTTCTTGTTGGACCAATCAGATGTGAAGGTATTATATTTTACAAACTAGTTACATGATATCTAATTAATATAATGCTTTAACATGCTACAAATTGTTGAAACAAATATTCAAAATAGAAAACAACTAGCTGAAATACACACAACTGGTCTTAAACTAAAATTCACACAATTGGATGAAGAGATGAACGAAAAAGTCGAAGTTGAAAAAGGAGAGAATGAGAAAGGAACTAGAACAAGAGAAAGTTGAATGCTTGGGAATGAAAAGGAAACTAGAACAAGATAAAGTTGATAGAGAAGAAATGACGAAACAAATTTTCTCCCTCATTAAATCTTAGCTTGGGTAAGCTAACACCACTTACATAGACATGCTTTATAAATTGTTTGCACTTAGTCAATCAAGAAAGGACTCTTCTATTCCTTTAAATCATACATATATGTAAGGTGAAAAGGTTTCCTCAGTTCACTATTATTGTACATTATCTTGTTATCTTTTTAGTTAAGAATAATTGTTTATGTTCATGCTTTTTGAATTTGACCATAAAAAGAATTGAATCATTATGCTATTAAATCTCTGATTATATTATTGTCTTCATTAAAAGGAGCTCACAATAAAGTAGTTAGTAGGAAGGTGATGATTAGGAGTGAATAAGGAGGTACTTGGTAAAGGATGTTAGAGTGCTCATACATATTGGTTTTGTTTTGCCTTTAGATTAATTCACTTATATTTCATATGAAATGGAGGAAGATAATGTAGTGAATATTTTAGCTAGTTTTTTTTTGCCTTTGTATATTGATATGTTAAAGGTTAAATTTTACAATTCTTTATGGACTATATAGCATATATAAATGTAGGTTTTTGGTCATTTATATTTCATAGTATGTATGCAATTAAGACTTACATTAATATATGTACATTGCTTTTAATGTATATATAGATGTTGCATATTTAATGACAAGATTTTGTTTTTACATTAACATATTAATGATAACGGAAGAATAAATTATTGCTTTTGTTGTTACAAATTGTTATCTAAAAAAATTACTTTATTACCTTATAAAAACTTAAATTATTGCAATTTTTATTCAACATTGTCGCTATAATTTAAAACTATTTTATTGCTTTAGTCAAAATTTAAGCAACATTGTTCATTTTTTGTATAATAAATTTTTTTGTTACTTTACACCTATAACAACATTACTTTATTTAATGGTATGAATAATGTGATAAAATAAGCACACGCAAGAGGGGGTAAATTATGTGTGACTTAAAAAAATTTCACAAGTTACTTTCAATTTGTATAGAAAACAAATCCTAGTTAACGAGTAAAAATAGTAGAGCTTGTCAGACGATAAAGCTTTTCAAATGACAAGAGCCTGTTCGGCGATAGAAACCTTCTATAGAATAGGACCTTGCTTAAACGAAAGGAACCTACTGAATGATGAATCTCGTTAAAACAATTTAAAAACAGAAGATGCCTATTAAAACTGAAAGAACCTTGTAAGTTGAAAACAAAAGGGACCTATTTTAAAAGTGAAGGAGTCTCTTACTGAAATGAACTCACACACAATATAATGCGGAAATATAAAAGATAAGGAGAGAGAGAGAGAACAAGGATGAATTCAATTTATACTGATTCGACTTTCAACCCAAGTCAATGTCCAATCCCTAATTATTCAACTTGAATGTTTCACTATAAAATCAAGTAATAGTTTGACGAGCCTTTCCAAGCTCACAAGATAATATTTTTCAAAGTTCTTCAACCTTCCACACTAGTAGTATTTCACTAACTTCTATAAGCTCTCAAATAAAAATGTAGTTTTGCTCAATATGAGTTTCAATAATCTCTCTTGAAAGAATTTCACTTTCTACCGCATAAGAGAATTTTTACAAAGATATCACTTTCAAGAATGTACATGCTTTTGGTGAGTTTCGAAAGTATAGCTTTGCAAGCTTATGTATTGTTCAGTTCTTGTTCACAGTTGCATTGGATCTTCCTTAAATAGGCATTTTTTCAATTAGTCATTGCTTCACTTACATCTTTAGTCAACTGGATAGATTTAAATCTAAATAATTTTGATGTCATTTTTGTCAAAAAATCTTCCAGTAATCATGGGGCTAATATACAACCTTTATAATTAGTAGGACACTTTTAAATAAATCAATTTTAATAAGGTATTTTATAATAAAGGTTCCTGCAAGAAAGAACATATATTTCTTATAATTTTATTTTCTTTTGAAAATAAAACCGTCAATTATACGAAGAAATAAATCCAATTTGAATTTTGAAATATGATACAGTTATCATCAAAATCGTTAATCATAATCCTTAAATTAATATTGTGTTACCTAAGTAAAAAAGAAACAATAATTGTACCCATGGTTATAATTTTGTCTTTGTATAAAGCTCTTTTTGTTGTAGTTGTATTGCAGAGTCTTTAAACTCATATGTACTTTATGAAGTGTAAAGGTGCACATGTATCAGCTTAAGAGCCTATTCAACTCTCTTCTTCAGAAATTGGAAAGAAAAAGTGGATCTTGAACAGGTCTAGTCATCTTGCCAGATTTAAAAGTCTATCATTCAAAAGTAGACCATCAGAAATGCATCATTTTCTTCACATCCTATGATTTTCAAATCCGCAAATATAAATAGCGTTCATATTGGACCTCAAATACGATCGGTTTCTCATTTGAAAATGGAAAAAATACTGGTGCCTTTTTTGGGAATTAAGTCAATCTACTGTCACTTCAATGTTAAGACTATGCAATTGGCATTTCTGATCAATAGGTATTAATCGTACTTAGTGTGTGGT
>JANIIA010000006.1:42623550-42640691 GCA_027478495.1 Erythroxylum alaternifolium | reverse complement strand
GACAAACAACATTAAAAAAAACAAGAAAAACCCACAAACAAAATCGAGTAGTGGTATAATAAGGAGCTAAGTTATGCTAGTAGGATCCAACTAATAAAAGAAATGCTTTGTAATATGCATAATTATTAGATCTCACACTTAAAACAGATGGCCAAGACATAGAGAAGCTTCTAAGAAACTTTATATGGAATGGTGATCCATACAAAAATTCATGTGTCAATATATCATAGGAAGATATATGTTGTTCCAATAAGTAAGGTGGTATTGGGATCAATTTAATCCAGGCATCATATATAATTCTGCTCACTATACTGAAGATGAGAGGGAAAGTTATTGATGCATTCAAGTGAATTATTGGAGATGAGAAAAACACCAGCATTTGGTTTTTATAATCTGGATTCATCTTAACCTTTCCAATTTAAAATATATGCTAAAGCCGTAAGCCAAGGTAAGTGATCTTATAATTGATCAAAATTGGAGCATCAACTTTAGAGGAGTTGAATGGCTAGTAGGTGCTCTCCTAATTACAGACCGCAGAAAAATAGAGAGAACAGAGCAATTTGGGAACCTTATGCTTTAAGGAAGTTTTCTAATAAATCTGCCATGGAAGTTCCATAAGACTCAAACGCCTGAGAAACAATAGCGTGGGATACCTTGGTTTCTTGTAAACAATCCTAGATATGATGTTACTACATGGCTAGCTTGTCGGAACATATTGTCAAAATGGATACAATCATAAATTCAGCTTCTACTAATTATAGATGCTCTTTATGCTATTCACAGTTGGAATATAGGAACCATTTGTTCTTTTTATGCTTCTAAACCAGACCATTATAGACAGAATCAGGAATGCTTGTAATACCAGTGACACAAGTGACCAATGGGATGAGTTGATTGATCTTCTAATTACGCGTAAGCTACCAAAAGGAAACTATAAATTCCTTAAGCTAGCTTTCTATACTGTAATCTACGTAACCTGGCAAGAGAGGAAAAGGACGAAATTTAAATTGCAATAACTCAGCATAGATCAATCATAATAAGCAAGACGAAGGAATATTTCAGCCTATGCTTAAAGATAAAACTAGTTACAACTGAAGTTGATCAAAGGTATAATAGATCCTTGATAGTTGAACAACTAGAAGAGATGTGGTATGCTAAACTTATAATCCCAATGTATTACCACTCACTTATATTATCTCTTGCTTTGTATGATCCAATTTACTACTGTAATATTAAGCATTGGTTTTGGAATACAATACTTTTAATTTTTTTAAAAATAAAATTTAACTAAACTTAATTTCAGAATAGTTATATGAAAAATTTTATAATTATTTTACAAGCGGGATATTCATATTGTGAACCTTCCATTGAAAATTTATAGCATTTAAGTGGTCTATTGGGCCCAGGCCCCAGTGACGGAGTTCTATGTTTGTGAAAAGATTCGTTGCAAGTCCCAGAGAACAAATTATGTGCCTATTTCTTACAACAGTCCGGAAACACTTAGCGGCAAAACTCCTGCGAATTGTATCTAATTAATGCCTGCCACTCGAAAGCTAACTTCTTCGATGAGTTCATTACGTGCAGTGCTTTACATGTTCTCTAATCGTGTCTACCTAAAGTGCCCAGCCATTCGGTTTCCCGTGCAAAGTATGTCGGTCAAAGAACGTTCTGCGTTACTTTTAGTTTCCGGGAGGTTTTTATCACTACGGTTGTTTCTTTTGTCGTGATTCAGGGGTTGAATTGCTTGCTAGTAGTTCTTTGTCGTCATTTTATCTATTATCACCGTGTAAAGAGAATCGGAGTGATTATCAGGTGAATCTAAGAAGGATATGGACGTTTCCTACTGTCTGTATGGGCCGCCGTTCTTGCAAAATCGCTGGAAGAAAGGTCTTTATATATCTCGCATTCTCTCAGATTCTTTGAGATTTCAATTAGTTAACATTCATTGCCCTTGTCCAGTTGTTTTCGATGTTTAATTGTCCTGTCAATGTTTTGCTTTTAATGGCATCTGCGTGTTTGATAAAATGCACGATCCAAAATGCTTGTTTTCTAGTTAAAGCTTTTGATGGGATATAGCGTTTCAATATTTCCTTATGAGTTTCATGTCAAGCTTCTGTTAAGATTAAAAAGGTTTTTTTTTTAATTTTTCCTGGATTCAAAGATTTTTTTTTCCATTTTCACATGTTTTTGTTGGTTTAATGAATATTCGTATATTAGATTCAAATTGTACTTGGATATGTGCTATTGGTTTCCTGAGATGGCTTTACTGATTAAACGCATTATGCCATTTAGCTACCGAAGTTCATTTCACATGCATTCATTTCTCATTGCATGTGCCTGGGATCAATAAGTTGGAATTCTCAATCATGAATTTAGACTATATCATTGCATGTGCCTGGGATCAATAAGTTGGAGTTCTAAATCATGAATTTAAACTTTTTTTTTTCTTTTTGTGATATTCTGAGCATGCTTTCCGGCCTTCTCCCATACAGACGAGCCAGGATGCAAAGAAGGCTAAGTTGCACTCAAAGATTGGAAAGGAAGTTGTATCTGCGTAAGTTTATTGCTCTTAAATTATGTTCTGGCTAATAATTCGCTGCATGTCAAACTCAAACACAGGTGATTTGAGTGAAGAGATATCTTGATCAACTTAGTGTTCGTTTATGAGTGTTTCTGCTTTTCTGTTTTTGGTTAGTATAAAGAAAGGAGGTCCAAATCCAGCATCAAATATACTATTGGCTGCTGTGCTTGAGAAAGCAAAGGAGCTTGATGTGCCAAAGGAAATTTTGGAGCGCAACATTAAGAGGGCTTCTGAGAAGGGTCAAGAAGCATATATTGAGAAAACATATGAGGTTTGTATGAGCACAATCCTTTCAAATGATGCTCGGAACAGAAGGAATAATTGTCTTGGATATGTTTCCATACAATGATTCATCGATTAAAAAGAAGTTTGCTTCACTTTTAGGTTTATGGTTTTGGGGGTGTTAGTATGGTAGTGGAGGTGTTGACAGATAAAATAACTAGATCTGTGGCAGCTGTTAGAGAGGTGGTAAGAGAATTTGGAGCAAAAATGGCAGATCCAGGATCTGTGACATTCAAATTTAAACGTGCCAGGGTTGTGAATATAGAAGTCACAGATGCTGATAGAGATCAGCTACTAACTATTGCTTTAGATGCTGGTGCTGATGATGTTATTGAACCTCTGATATATGAAGATGATACTCATGAAAATAGATCAGAAAGGTAATTACTTCCCTTGATCATTTTAAAATTTTTGGTGTCCTATCTGTTCAACTGTACTTTTATATCACCATGTTTTACCAATGTCATTGTGAATATGTCGTATCCCACAAAACTGCTTGGTAGTGCTTTGTTCTGTGTGTCCTCACTCATCTGGAACTGATCATACCAAATTTCTGATGCTTAAGGTTCACACGTTTGAATAACTAAATTAACATTACTCGTTTTAATTTGAATTTCCTGTAAAGCTTTTTAATCTAATTAGTGTAGCAGTTTGTTGATTAAATGTCCCTTTATAGTTGATGAATCACAGTGGATGATCAGAAAAGATTGGAAAAGTTCAATTGTTAAGCATTTTTTCTCGAGTCATGGCTCGAAGACATGAATATTAGCCCTTGTTTCTGTAAGATGAATATTGTATATATTGGTCAATTTGTTGCTCGTGAACATAAAGTTATCTCGCTTCCTTCAATGATGTTTGGTTGTCTACATTTTGAAGTTTAACTATCTGTCAGAAAGTTTGATTTTATGTTCTTCCACTAGTTAATGAATTCCTTAATTTAGCATTGTATATATATCTTTGCAAAGTTCTAATTCTGTTTTATCAACTTTCATTTGTTGGATAGCTACTACAAAGTCGTGAGTTCAGCCGAGAACTATCCCACAATAATATCTAAGCTACGTGAAAAAGGAATTAAGTTTGAGACTGATAATGGTTCTGAGCTTCTTCCCATGACAGCTATTGAGGTATATCTGCATATCATTTGTCTTTATCTTGCTTCCTAAAAATTTTTTTCCTAGTTGTGAGTGCTAGAAGTTTGATTTCTTGATTTCCTTATGAGCACCTACATTAAATTGTGGTCTGATTTTAACATGTGGCTTTGCTTATTCGATCTTGGGATATGATAGCGTGCAATGGAAAACCTTCTTGCTCCACGTATTGAAAATGTTATTATCTTTTTGCCAAATTTCCTTAAAACTGTCTAGAAGGCCCACCTCATGAAAAACTCTCCCCAACATTAATGCACAAAGGTATTTCATGCAGGAGCAGTTAGTTTAGTTTTCCTAGTTAATATTGGATTTCTTACTATTTAGTATTTCTTAAGTTATTTGGATTCCTAGTTATCATAGGATTAGCAGATTACTTTTTAATTAGTATTTCATTTTCCTATTAGGAGTTGGATTAGGTCCTATACTAGTATAAATAGGCTGCCTATGCTTGATTTTCAGGATGTCTTTTATCAATCAATAAATCTTATGATTTTAGAGGTTTTTCTACAAACCCTAAGCTCTATTTACAAGTTCCAGCTACAATCTGCATCAATTATAGCCTATTCTATTCTACTTATCTGTGTTTTTCCTTCCCACACTACGTCATAGTTGATATGAAGATTCAGACTTTGGAATGTGATTAATATTTTATGAATTTGATTAATATTTTACCATATATTTGAAACAAAAATTAACAGGGAATTACCTATAACACGATGGAGCAATAACATCAACCAACTCTTTTGCTGGTAGGCAGAAATAGGGAACCTGTTTTATTAGAGATTTGAAAGAAGATGAAAAAGCAAGAAAAAGAGAATTATATAAAGATGAAGGGTTATGGGGTGTAATACCTCTTCAATGTGACCATCCAAGTGCTTAAAATGAACCTATGAAAGACAAGAAATGAATGAATGTTTTTTGTGAAGAATAATCTACTTTTAATGTTAATGTTCACCAAAATGGTTTTATGGATCCTCCACTTCCATCATGTTCCAGACACTTCGTGGAGGTGGGAATTATATGAAGTAAAAGCAAGATAATTGGTCATAGAGCAGGCATACTGATACATTTCTAGACAAGGAAATAAGTATTTATTTTTTTTGCAAAATCAAAAAGAATGCCTACTTTTTATTTGAAGGGCAAAGAGGAGAGGAGCTAGTGTCCATTAGAACATATTGTAGGAAGAACAGAAGTCTTGAGAATGAAAATTGAACGGCAAACCTTGTAGTCTTGCATAAACTCATAATGGAGAACAGTTTCCGGTGCATTACTTGAAGCCTTCAAAAATTTATCAAGCCCTTCTCGAGTTCCATTATCAACTGTTGAAAAAGAAGTAAAGGTTGAATTGTGTTCTTAAAGAAAAAACAAGATAATGGCCATTTATTGTATGGCCTGCTAGAGACATATAAGAAATTTAAATCATATATTAACATGATAATTCAACTGATTACAAGATCTAAGTTGATAGAAACTTCTTAATTACCGCAATTGGTGCCCAATACATAAAGTTTGTCCAAGTTCAAATATCGCTCCACAGATCTTAATGCTGCAGCATAAGAATCAATCTGCATTACAATAGTATGTAACAAATAAAGAAGACAACTAAACGTAATAATTCCATGTTGAAAAAATTGATTGTACCCTGCACTTGGCAACCCACGCCACAAAAAAGAAGACGTTTCACACCTGCTGCCTATTGTAGGAAGCAACTTGTCACTGTCTCAATCCAAATTTTTACCCAAGGACCAAAACTAAGCACAACTAATACCTGTGCAAGCTACATGAACCACACAGCTCACATATACTACAGCATCTTGTTACCTTAACTGTTTAAGTAAATCACTGCATCCAGATAAGAAAATGACTTGGATCTTCCAAGCACATAAAATTAAAATAAAAAACGGCAACAAGTGAGGGTAGCTAAACTATCATTGTATCTCTGATTTCCCAGGATAACCTTTGCTAGTTATCAGGTCATAAGCTCTTCAAAAAACTTGTAAAAGGTTGAGTTGCCAGATGATTTTGTTCATTTATGATTTTTATGATACTAAAACCACATTTCAACAGTAATAGCTCAACAGAAACACAAGCATCCATTGACAGTGTTTAAGATATACTAAATAGATGATAAAAAAAGAAAGGTTAAAAAGGATGAGGATTAAGGAGATCCTAAATGAGGGTCAAAGGCATCTTCTGTAAGATGGAAAAACACATAATACAACAAATCTGTGAACAGCATGTTCTTTTAGTCCACTAAACACCTCCATTTATTCAATTCATATATCTGGATCCTCTTCTTTGCTACACGCATTTCCCACTAAAAATGTGGGATGTTGGGCATTGAAAATCTTGATCTTAGATGGACCATGACAGAGATTTAACATAATGAGAAAATCAAATTCATAGGATGACAAAAAAGTTCCCCACATGAAATTATGAGGATGGGGAATCTAAAATGCATCATTGGCATTTTAAAATGGTTGAGAATCCTTTTTATTTTTCTTTCAAAGATGTTCAACTATTAATAGCAACTTTGTCAACTTCAGAAAGTTGGTAGTCCAAATTCATAATAAGAATCACCAGATTGGTTATATATCAAAGACATGAGTTTGTCTGCAGTAAGTAATTGGACACTACATGTACATCAATAGAAAAGAAAAACATTATATGCCTTCTAGGAGAGTAAGGAATTTGGCCCAACTGCATTTCTAAATCCCAATGAGTAACTAGACCAATTGTCTCAAGATGATCTTTAAACTTTCCACAGAGTCCATTTTGTTATCTAAATTTCATCTTTCACTCATGCACGTGATGCTTGAATCTATTCATGAGAGTTATGTTTAGGATTATGCAGATTTGTGGTATAGAAAGTCAAAGGATGTTAAGTGAATACCTCGACCAGCGCAAGGGTATTGAGATTAGGAGATAAAGTTGGCTTGACACCTTTAGCAGCAAGAACTTCTTCTGGTGTTCTATGAAAAAGAAGGCAGAATGAAAAAAAAAATCAGGAAGGAAAAATATTTAACTACTGAAGGAAAGTCTCAATTGAAATTGTATTGTATACTGCAACCATCCACACTGTCATAAAGGAAAAAAAAAAGAAATAATTAATCATAACCTGGCTAAGATAGGCATCGGTGAGAGTCTATCTTTGGGATCACTGCATTATCAGGTAAATGAAAACAATAAAAACATTAAATTTTAGAAGAATCTGCTGTCAATTTTATCAACCATGACTTTCTTTATTATGAACCTGTAGCAGCACCTTTGTACACATATAACAGCCTCAACCATGCCAGATTTTAGCATCTCAATAGCAATAGTAGTCACTATTCCAGTCCACTGAGCCCCTGCAATTAGAGCATATATGTTTGACACAAATTAAAGCCTTAAAGTGAAGCAACTTAAATGTATTGAACATTAACCGCTTCAGAAAACATGGATTATGATTAGAGGAGCTGCCAGCAGGAATTCTTATGGAAAATGAGAATTTAAATGCAGGGACAAAACCTGGAGAATTAAATTATACAATTTTTTTTCGTAAAATGAAGGAGAATATGTAAGAACAAATGACATCAAAGAAGTGGAATTTCTGTTACATTTATTCTAATGAGATATTCATATCCCAAAGAGGTTGACAATAAGTTCTTTCATAATTCACTATTTGTCCCTCTGTTAGTGGTGCTCAGTAAATGAATAAATAGCTCTACAAACAAATAGATAGGATGGGGTTGGAAAATGGAGAGATTTGTAGAAGTTTCTACCTTTGATCACCACTTTGTGGAAAATCATTAAGTATGAATACTTTAGATACCTGTGAATAGAGATATGGTGGACAAGTGAAACTATAGTTGCCACTGAAAATAATATGCATTTGATATTAATGTTGTAATTAGCCAGTTGAAACTAGTTTTCTATTTGAAGCAAATAGCCTACAGTTAGTTAAATTTGACAAACTAATTCCAGGGTTAATTAGATTTCTAGTTAGAAGCTAAAATCAAAGCAATTAACCATCGCTTGTTACAATGAGTTCTCTCCTTTCAAGGACATTCACATGAATGTATGAGCAAAGTGCTCTTTTCTAGTTCAATTATCAAAAGAGCAAATGAGGTTTTCTTGATAGCTATAAAATTGAGAAAAAATAGTGAAGTGTTAGAATTGTTGGAAATTGAGATTTTTTTTTCTAAAAACCTATTATAACAGAGGGTAGAATAGTGTCATAAATCATAGCAAATCAAATTGTTTATAGTAAACATAATAAGTGTACAAAAAGGCCAAATAATGTACACCTTCTAATTAAAAACGTACCTTCTACTGGCTCAGTTTTACGAGCATACATGAGTTCCTCATGAACCCCCATGTATGTCTCATCTAAAGAATTAGTCTTCCTCCCTCTACCATGGACTACAGGTTCAAAACTCTGTATGAGAAGATTAAAATAGGCAACTTTAAAAACATATGAGGAACACCTTCACAAGATGAAATTATAGCTAGGCATATATATCTTAGAATATGTAGCCGAAGGCATAGCATTTATTAAACTAGTTTAATGAAGAAACTTTTCAGTATTGCCCTTCATGGAAAGTTATTACCAAAGTCAAAGTAGAAAATCAGGTAACCTAGTGTTCTTCTTAGCGATAAGTATGTTAATTAATTCCACTAAGCATATTATTGCCAGCATAAAACAATAGCCACATACATTCTAAAACTTTGAAGCAATTGCCATTTACTGGAGCAACTTATCCAATGTCTGTACCATATCATAATAATCGTACTTTTACATGTCTCTCTCCACATTGTTCGATAAAAGTTTAAATTTTAAAATGCCACTCATAAACTGAAGGCTTGCTCGGAAAGATTTGAACTCCATGCATGATGCATCATTTTAACTCATGGAGGAAAGATAACTAATTAATTTTTTGCATTGATAGTCTTATCTGCATGCCAATTTAGAGCATAATAACCTATAAAGATTGCTGAAACAAAGGAATTTGATAGAGCAGCATTCAATTTTCTAGCTGCGCATACGCAAATTCACAACGAATTACAAGTTCAATAATAATTACATCAAAATACATGAAGACATGGAAAGAGAAACAAATGAGTCATTATAAATAAAGTACTTACTTCAATTCTAGACATTCCATCTCCAAGAAAAGCACAAGCATTCTTCACATGTGCAATGTAATATGTGTCGCACAGCCCACACCGACTAACAATAACACGAAACCCCAAGAGGAAGACAACCAAAACGACAAGTATTTAGGAAAAGAAGAGATAAGATGGCAAAAAATGATAATAGAAAAAACAAAAAGGAATGGGGAAGTTTTAATCGGAAACCTGCAATGGTCTTTGGCTGGATAAGTGCCACCAGGTGGAATGGGCTTGGAACGTTGCCTCCAGTCCTGCCTTAGCTTCATAGACTTGGAATCTGTCTGACATACAAGTAGTTAAAGCTAAAGCACGAGCTTTATGGAGAGAGATTGGACTAGTGGGTACCTTCGGAGGAAGAAGAAGAAGACGAGGAGGAGCAGGAAACTATGGGCAGTGACAGGTTGCCGATTGCAGAAGTTATCGAAGTTATCACCATGGTAATCTCTGTCTGGATGACATGGCTGTCTCTGGATATGCACCACATCTATATACAACGTTAAGGACCCCACTAAATGTAGTCCGCTCAAAGTAAAATTTCTTCATAAAATTTTAAGAAAATTTTATGAAGAAATTTTCTTAAAATTTAAGAAAATTTCTTAAATTTTAAGTTAGTTCAATGGTGAGAGGCGTGCAGCTAGATGCAACAAAACCTTGAGGTCGTGGACTCACCCTTGACCAAAGAGGACAATACTGAGTAAGGTTGGATGCCGCGGTATGTCCCGCAAACACACGCCGCCGACCTAAGGGCGGGGTGTGGGGTCCAACATTAAGTCTATTAATAATAGTTTTTGGACATTACAATAATTTAATTGAAATTAAATTATAATTATAATTTAACTTTAATTAGAATTATAAATAATTCTAATTAAATACAAATTATGTCCAAATAAAATTCAATATCTTATATTGATCCTTATTTATTAAATATGTCATATTTAATCATAAGATTTTTCAGATTTTACAATTAAGCTCAGCTTGATTAAAACACTTTTCTCTCTTCAACCCATTCTTTATGTGTAAATCATCAAATTATAACCCATTCTCAAATATATTAGCAATTAATTTAAATTATAATCCTAAATCATATTTAAGATTAGATAAATTAAACTCTTTTAATTTATTTTTAATCCTCTGATTAAATAATTTGTATCTATAGATCAAGATTGACATCTAACAAGGCATCATGACCACCCAAATATTTGAGAATGTCAAAGTAATTTTGACTATCTTTTCAATGCGTGATTCTTTCGTATAATTCAATTATTTCATTATATAATATTCCGATTAGACATAGATCATGGAATTAATGTCTACTCTATTTGAGTCAAATCATGATATTTCTCCAGCAGTAGTAATTAATTCAATTAATGACATTTAAAAGCTATTTTAAAATTATACTTTCACCTTGGCCAAGGATTTTTTGAACCAATAATAATTGAGAATAATGAAATATTATCCCTAATCACTTTAAAGTGATGAATCCTATATTAATCACTTAACTACCTCTATATATTTTATTCTATATACAATTACCATTGACTGAGCTATCCTTAATTAGAACAAGTCATAAGTAGTATCAAAATATAGTAATCCTTATACAAGATAACTTGAGATCTCAAGTCAAAGAATCACTTATATAATCATCATAATGAAAATTTTTATAGACATACAACTAATGTTCCAATTGGAATTCTCATTTGGGATCAGTTCAGTGAATTTGTAATCTAATAAGCACTCACACGTTTATTTAAAGATCTTCGTACTTTAGTCTATAAGATCGACTACTTCCTTTGTAAGAAAAAATGTAATATGTGCTAGTCTCAGTAGTAGGAGCTATCATTTACTTAAATTATGGATAGAAACCTTGTTCCTTTTCTACTTTAAAAGTAGGCAACATTTAAATGGTTTGGAGTAGAAGTTGATACTCCATTTAACTTTGTTCAAGTAAAAGTCGAGGCACAAACATCAACAGAGTATCAAGACAAATTTGGATTATTACATAGCGAATACACAATATTGTAGCTCATTCTATATGTTCCATAATCGCCATTATAAATAAGCTTAAACTAAATATACATACATGACCATTTATACCTTTACATTTGTCCTTTACAATAGTTGCAACATTTGAAGGTTAAAAATCTTTAGCTAAAGGAAATTTAGCGCAAGGACTTATGGCACTTTTGTAGGATAAGTTCAACCAGCCTAAAAATTAGCATTGAACTCAGTTACGTAGATGTTCTCCTTACCTTTTGTTGGGGCTTGATGTAAGATTGGATATAAAATTGGAAGAAAAACTTACTATAGACCTTTTAGCATAAACTACCTTGCATGAGTTAGAAACAAGTAGCGAGGGAACAATCATTTCAAACCCTCAACTATTACCCACCAAAAATAGATGAAGACCATCCTATAGTAACATTAAAAATAAAGATTTTACAAGATGGATCACAAGTATGGGAAGCCAAATTGGTTAGCTTCTTCATCGATCCTAAACCTTCATTTCTCATGATCTCAAACTGGGGTCATAAAAATTGGAAAAGTAAGGGCTTGTAGGAGGTTCTCTTTACTAATAAACTAGTCCTCTTTAGCTTCACTTCCAAGGCAGAAGATGTAGAAGTGATAGAGAAGTGACCTTGTCACCTTTATCAACCTAGTATTTCCTACAAAATTGGGAACCAGGTATAAGTCTTGATAAGTAAAGCATGGAAACATTCCAATACATATGAATATGCATAATGCTCCTCTTGAGTACTGGACAACTAAAGGTTTAAGCATGTTAGCTAGCTAATTAAGTAAACCAATGTGCATGGATGAATACAAAACCATAAAGAAGAGGTTAGGGTCCATAAGAATATGTACAACTATTAAGGTAGCTAAAGAACTCCTAGACAACATAAAACTAATGAGACTAGGCCTAAATAACTCCCAATATGAAGATGCAATATTGGTAACCTACTAATAGAAACCTTCCGTTAAAGTGCAAGGAAAAATGTGGAAGGCTGTGGTGAAATTATTCAAGAAAGGAACTTACAAAGAGCTGTTAGGAATAGAAAATAAGGACAACGCCAAGGAGAGGTGCAACTTAAATGAAACATCTAATGTTAAGGCCCCAACAATCTAGGGGTAAGTGATAGAAAATTCAAAAGAAGGTGTTACGAATGGAAAGGAAAATGCTTCACCCTCTGAAACTAACTAGGGAGGAGGCAATAAAGAACTTAAGAGATTGTGTAATTACACTATAATCTAATAGCAACTAAAAACTCACTTAGAACATTCCAATAAGCTCCCTGGGATCTAACACATTAGTGGAAGTGTTGAAGAAGAAGTTTTTAAGGGTGAGTAGTAGAAAACAACAAAAAGGTGGGCATTTAAAGGACCAAAGGGTAACTCCTTTACCAAATGACAATTAATATGACAAGCAAGAGGGTTAAACTACACAAGAAAGAAATAAGCTTCTAGTGATTTTTTCATGGAAGAAAAACCAATAGTTTTTTTCATTTTAGAATCCAAAATAAGACAGGAAAAGGTAGGGATCCTAAACTGTTTAAGGTCTCATTAGAATTTGATATCAAATCATCAACATTACCATTATAGGAGGGTAATTGTAGCTTATAATACTGGTAGGGTACAAAAAAGGCAAATGGTTGTAAATGATCAATTGATCCACCCAAAAATACAATTCATCCATGAAGGCCATATATGCTGTGGAAATTTTTCAATAATTCTAACTTGGAATTTCAAAGGAAGATATTACAGGAATATAGACTTACAAACTTAAGAATTAAGGGCAATCTATATAATTGGAGTAACAAAAAAGAAACTCCAATTACCATATTAGAAAGAAACTAGATAGGGCTAATATAAACATTAAATGGCTAGCAAAATATCCACAACAGAAAAGCTTACTTTTTGCTTCCTAAGTTCTTTGATCATACCCCAGCCAAGATTTAGGAATTATTAAAGTTTAAGATAAGGAGTTCTCCAACAATTTCTTAGATCATAAAGATGGGTTCCTAGCTATAATTCAGAAGGGGCTGGATCTTTAAATCAAAGGTAACGAGTTTATTTATAGACAAAAACTAAAGATTATTATGGGTGCTTTGAAGGAATTAAATGTTATGAGATTTGGTAACATTAAGGGGGTAATAAATAGAGCAAAGGAGGATCTAGACACCACACAAGAGGAATTAGGTAATAATATAAGGAAGGAGATGAGGAGGAGGAAGGAGGAGGACTCTCTTAGTAGGTACTTGGACATTATTTAGTATTATTACACTCTGCTTAAACAAAGGGCACTAGTTAATTGGTAAAAGGAGGGTAAAACGAACAATAAGTACTTTTTTTATGCAATCATTGGCAAGAAAAATGCTAATATAGCAACTTCCATAATAACTCGACAGGAGCATGCAATTAATCATCAAGCTAATTTATTAGAGGAAGCTTTTAATCATTTTAAGAAAACTTATAACTCCCCTTATAAATCAAAATCATTACCATAATTCTTAAAATCCTTTAACAACCCACAACTCAAAGGTGAAGATATAGGATTGTTAGATAGCCCTTTCAATGCCATAGATGTGGAAAAAGTAGTGTTTAGGATGAATGCTTATAAAGCCCTTGGCTTGGATGGTTTCAAAGTATACTTCTATCAACAAGCACGATTTAAGGTGAAAAAACTCATAATTGATACAATCTTAGAATTCATAAAGGGGAGTTGTTTAAAGAAATTAAAGAGACATTTATATGCGTAGCCCAAAAGGTCCCAACCCTTCCACTTACAAAGATTATAGACCCATATCCTATTGCAACTCCCTATACAAAATCATTTCTAAGTTTCTAGCAAGTATATTCAGGAAGTTGCTTAGGCATATCATTAGTAAGAATCAAGGAGCCTTCATTTAAGAAAGGATGATTGGGGATAACATGCTCATTGCTCAAGAACTATTTAAAGGGTACATAAGAAGGAACTCCCTAAAGAATTATACTATAAAAATTAACTTCAACAAGGCTTTTAACAAAATCAAATGGGACTTTATCTTATAATTATTAGAAGTCTTAGGGTTTCCTTGTAAATTTATAGGGTTAATTAAGGCATACATCACCACTACCTATTTTAGTGTGCTTGTCAATGGTGAACCATCCAAATTTTTCAAAAGGAAAAAGGGCTTAGGTAAGTGGAGCCACTTTCCCTTACCTTCTTATACTTCGTAAAGAAACTTCAAATTCTACATTAAATGTAAGAAATAAAAAGTATTCATCTTATACTTTACAGATGATTTGTTACTTTAAACTAATGCTAATGTTAACTTTGTGAACTTATTTATGTCTTCTCTTAAATTTTCTCTAAAGCACTTAGATTGAGAATCAACAAGCATAAAAGCCACCTTATCCTTTCAGTTAGCGATCTCTTAAAGGCGACTATAATCTCACAACTAACTAGGATAGCGGTTAAGCAATCCCTTATCACATATCTAGAACTACCTTTGGCCACCAGAAAATTGCATTTCTATATATATGTATATATATTGGTCCTCTCACATCTTCCTTTCAAAACTGTTGTTTAAGACCTTAGAAATGATTAACGTCTATTTCTTTAGGTTACCCATAATGGAGGAAATTCTAAAGACAAATTCAAATGGAAGGAATTATGTATAACAATTGAGGAGGGATGACTCGGCATCACTCCTATTAATATAAGTAACAAAGTGCTTCTAAGGAAGAGAATTTGGAGAATCATGATAGATAAAAGCTACCTTTAGATGAATTGGATACATAGTGCTTCCTGAAAGGGAGGAGCTTATAGGGCCTAGCTTTAAAACCAAACTACTCTTAATTCCTTAACCAAATTCTAAAGATGAGAAAGTTCTTTATGTTAATTATAACTTTTATAGTTGGAAATGGAAGAATGACATCTTTATGGTTGGACAATTAGAATGGAAATGGACCCCTCATAAGTAACCAATTGGCTATCCAAGTAATAGTAAACATCCCTAAAGATGCTAAGGTATGTAGGTGGATCAATATAGACCGTTGGGATAAATTCCTAAAAGAATTAGAACACTTAATCCCTTAATACCTTATAATCAGAGCTTGGATGATCCATACAAATGGAACAATGAAGTGGATGGAATTCAACAACAAGGTTTATAGAGAATGGATAAAACCTAGAGGGGCTAAGATTAAATGGACCAAAATTAATATGGAATAAAAGCCTCATACTAAGAATTTTGTTCCTACTATGGATGGATATGAAAGCATGACTCCCTATTATGGATAGAATAAAATTCTTAAACTTGGTTGAAAATTGCCCTTTATGCAAATAAGAGCAAGAGATCATCGAGCATCTATTCTTTAAGTGTCACTACTCTTAAGAAGTGTGTCACTATTCTTAAGAAGTGTGTCACTATATAAGGTGCCTCTACTAGTGGCATTGTACAACCAACAAACTATCAGAAGCAATTCAATGCATATATGAAAATAGACACATTATAAGCATGGATAAATTAGCCTACCTAGCTAGCATCGGGTTGTGAAACAAGAAATATGGATAAAAAGAAATAAATAATGTTTCAATAGGAAGGAGACTATGTAGTTAGAGAAATAAAGGAACAACTCGTCATTCATAAAGAAAACATGCACTACAATTCAAGACTAACTAGTAGTTAGAGACTATAGATTCACATAAGCAATCACCCTAATAGAAGCAGATCATAGTCTAACTAAAATTTCTAACAACCAAATATAGATAGAGAGAAGAACACACTTGGTTCTACTACAAACCTATGTAATCCTAGAGTTTGGGGGTGCAACTTTGAGCCAGGGAATGCTATAAGAAAACAGATTAAGAAGAATAAGAGGTCAAAAGCATACAATTGAAGGGCATAAAACTTAAAAGTACACTTGAACTATAACGCAATCATTAATAAGAAAAAGGAACATCCAACTAATGCCATCATAAGCTCCTCTAGGAGAAATTGTAAAGCAGTGACGAGTAGACCAAGTACAATAGGAGAGCCAAAGAAAAATGAATAAAATGGACATGTAGCCTTACCCATGTACCAAGGGACAGGGTGTTGACCATGCAATCCATCTACCAAACATGCACGTGTATAAAGTTATCTAAAGATGTTATGTTTTACACGTTAGTTAAGTAATGGAAAATTGGATGCTCAAAAGGCTTATATGGTTAGTGTGTAACACTCCCCATATACCATATTCTTTTATTATTTTTAAAGTTTTTTGTAAAAGTACCATCTAGATATTTGATTATGAAAGGAATAATAGGATTATACTTTAATAGAGCTAATTCATAGCTCCTTAAATTCTAAAATTACTTTCCCTTTTCACCTACCTAAAGCTCTAATCTAAATGTCTTCGCCCTATATGCCTTCTTGTCTGTAATGTCAACATTGAAGTCCCGTAAAAATGCATCTTTAAGCCCTGTAATATTCTACGTAGCATAATCTCAAAAATATGGGGTGGGAGTATTTCTTTGCAATCCAAAGCATCTTACATTTTATGTTCTAGTATTCTCTCCCACACTCACAGTTGGATTGAAATGTAGACCCATGTTTTGTTAGATCTTATTTGGAAATTTGATTTTAATTCGGTTTAATTGCAATCCTAACAAAATTTTAATTGAAATTAAAATTTTATTTTAATTAAATTACTAAACTTGAGATGATTCAGATTCAAAAATGATTCAAAAAATGACAAGAAAATGATTAATCTTCATAATAAGATCTAAATTATGATTAATGCTTTATTATATTTTATGCGTTAATCATGTTATAAAATTTAAGTGATCTTGAATTATTTCACTTTGTAGAATCAAATCCTGCGTCAATTTTTCAATTCTACATGTGTGAGCCAAGACTTAGCTCAACCAATTGTTATCTCTATTTAGACATACGCATGTGATATACACCAATAAATATGACTAGCTAGACCTGAAAATGAATTAATTTATTTAC
>JANIIA010000006.1:42607155-42619849 GCA_027478495.1 Erythroxylum alaternifolium | reverse complement strand
ATATTTAATTGATAGTAAATTAAATAATATATGTTTTTGTTTCATGTTTCAATTCTACTTGATTGTTTCCTTATCACGAACTCTTGTTGCAAATTATAATAATTTGAGAGTTAAGGTTATTTATTGTTCTTTTTGTTGGATGTTTTGATATAATTATTATTTATTATATAATCAAAATTGAAATTGCAATATTTTAAATACTTAGTATTGTTTCTAATTTTATATTTGTATGATGATGATTATCTTTTTTCATAAAACTTGTGGTTATTATTTATACGTGAAATATCTTAAAATTATTGTTATTTCATTTTAATTGTGATTATTATTTATTATTATGATTTGTAGAGTCAAGGTTAAAAATATAGAGTACAACTGTACAATATGACAATGGACTATTTTGTAAATTTTTAAAAAATTCAATGACTATTTTATAAATTTAAAAAATTAGCCGAAACGGTACCTGGTATTGACCGATACCGATATAGTATCATACTGGTACGGTATTCGCAACATTACTTATGATAATTCAACAATTTTGAAAGAAAAAAAAGAAGAGTATAAGCAACTTCCAAAGTGAAACAAATAATAATGACACCTTTGGTTAAAGATCAAGCATTCTACATCCTCCTTGTTTGTTAGAGAAGAAAACAAAATTAGAAGTGAGGAATTTGGTAGTTGCAATGTCTGTATCCCCTCAAAGTGATTTTTGAGAACTTATATTTTTTTTAGTGTAACAGAAATTTAATAAATTTATAACACAAAATTATGAATATAGTTTGGAAATCATTTTCCCTTTCACAGGCCTAAGTAACAGAAACTTTCTTGTTAGCTGAAAACGGCCAAGTGACATGTATCGATGCAAGAAGTCAAATGTCTGTAGCCAATGCCGTTGCCCCATCACCGCGCATATCCAGATAGCTAGCGTTCCACAAATGGTCTACATTGAAGCCAAAGTTAATCTATCAACAGCGGAAACACAACTTGATGAGAAGCTCTTTTGGAATTAACTATAAACAGTGGTTTAAGAAAAGATGGAAGCATTAGTTGTGATATCAACGTTGGTTGTGATGAAAAGAAGTGGTAAAAAGAAAAGAAGAGAAAGATGCACAGCATATGTCCATAACCTTCTATATTAAGTTCTTGGCTGAATGTCACTATCTAACATATTTAGGTTGATGGGTCAGTTCACAGTAAAGTCAGCCAGCGTCTGGGACTCCTCATTGGCCTCCTGCATAGTTAACCTACTGGTGTGGATGATTGTTTGCTGCAACGAATTGAAGACCATCAAGGCTAATAGTATGGCAACCGCTGAGCAAGATTTGGTAATATACTAAATAAATAAATAATGATAAATGTGATGTTGAAACCAACATTCTTATATCTTAATATAGACCAACTGTTAGTCCCTTCATAACTCAATTTGTTTTGTTTTACGCATAATTGCTTATTACTAACCAAAGTTAAAATTTATGTGATCGGGTTGATGGGGGCATCATCAACTAAGATGGAGTAGATCATGGCCATGAATAAAGGCTTGGGATGTTTGTCAAATTGTCACATGCCCAAAGAAACATAAAAGGAAACGCCAAGCAACCAACTTACTTAATGTGTATCTCAGATGTACTGATAACCATAAGGTCAAATAAAGTTCTTGAAATCTTTGGACAAGGAATTCAAGAAAATTCACTCCAGGCTAATAGTACCTCTTATATAGAGGAACGTAAGAAATGCAAAGAAGTGTTCCCATCTAACCTTGAATAAGCACCAAATATTTATATTCCAAGTGTACAATTGTAACAATGAATTATCAACACTTGAAGAAGAAAGGAAAAAAGGAAAACATCAAGGCAGTTCTCGCTGTGTCCCAGAACAACAGTAACGGATACCTTTCTGAAGTCTGAACGGCTCGCCCAGCCTAGAATTTCATGACTTTTGGAGCGAATCTCAAAAACCTATCCAAAGCATTGGGCGCAAACTTTCTTGCAAACAAATAGCAAATATTAGTGGTCTTTCCATTGTACTCACAAGTGTTTTTGTTCCTCAGCGACTCCAGGAAATCAATGGTGACATTTACCCTTGTGAACCTACGTGGATGAGGTCCGCCCAAGGACCAGTCAACCCATGTTATTGTCCTGTTTGAGTTCTTCTTCCAAAATCTTATACTTACAAATGTTGGCAAGTAGTGCTCGTCGCTATAGCATGATCCTATGCAGAAACTCTGGAACTCTGGAAAATATGTCCTGTCGGACACAACCTCTATGGCAAGGTCACGGTCTACCTCAAACCACTGCGACCCTTTTCGCCATTGGCGAAGATAAATGATGGGTCTCATTAGTGGGCTATAGCGGCCACGGCCCACCGGGCTGTTCTGGTCGTAAACCTCGATAAATGACCGTTCGGAGCCTGTCAGGTATGAGTAAACTGTGGAGAAGTTGAATAGGGGAACACATGCCTCTGAGAGGAGAACAAAACGTTTGTTTGAGAAGTCCAATAGTGCATTGGCTAGTAGGCGGCGTTCAGCCTCTATCATTGAATTCTCTCCCCAGCGAACTTCCTGAAATGGAAAACCAACAGTCGAGTTTTTTTCTTTTATGTTATAATAAATGAAGGAGAAAAGCCCCATACGATAAAATAAGAACACCTACATTACCATTAGAAGATGAGAAAGTCAAAGGACAAACAACGAAATCGGAGGTTAAATTTTGAATTATTTATTGATGTAAAAAAATAATGATAAGAGGTTCTTTTTCTAATATATTTCCATTTGTTGTCTGCTACACTTGAATTTTGTTGAGATTTCAATCTGAAGCCTCCAAGTTAAAATCTGGTAAGTTAGCGGCTACGCCATAATAGATAAAAGAAAACTAATGGTTCCTTCTGGACTCCAATCATCAGACGGTGATTTGTTCTATGAGCTCAAGTTCCAAAGATTGGAAAGGAGACATTTTAGTTTAAGCTCATTCTTTTTCCAAGTCATCAATTTTCACGAATGGTCTTCCTGTTATACTTTTGTGGTTCTGAAGGTTTGATTCTTATCTTCGTCTCCTTTGCATATTGGACAAACCTTGACGAAAAGAATGCTGAAAAGCACGAATTAAGAGTCTAGAAAGGTGATGGGTAGCAGAGTAGGAGAAAGGGAAAGGGTAGGATTTTGTTTTTGCTTTTGGAAAGGAGTAGAATCAAAGCAATGACATGTACCTAGAAATGATAAGCAAGTTCTACGCATGGTTGTTCCTAGAGAATACCATTCCCATATAATTTCCTATCTAATAAAATGAAATGCGCAACGATAGTGTTGTTTGATTATTGGTATTAGAACTTGTTTGCATTATCTACTAAGGTGATCAAGAACTAGACAGTTTTGTCTAATTAAAACAATTAAGAGTGATTCAGTATCCCTAATCTAATAATACTAGTGGTTAATATAATTGTAATCGCCACAAAAAGAATAATTGTCAAATCATCTCAGAGCCACGGAAGCATAAATTGGCATATTCAATCTGAGGATGTTTCTTTATAATTTGACATTTCCAAGATTCTATTCGCCCATTGGTGTACCTCAATGTCAACCTCTTCCCGTTGATAGTCGTGTCCTGCAAGCTCACAATTACGCAATTCCAATTCCAACTGGCGAAAACTAGAAATAGTAAACATGCGCGTACTAGTACAGGTTGATTTAGCCAGGTCCTATCTTATAACATTCTCCGTCCGGTGAAATTTAAGCAAGTACTACTATGTTCAGCACATAATGATTTGTGCTCACTGTCACTAATTCTATGTAATTTTTTTTGAATGTAGTCATTTTACTGAAAATTGCATTATCTATAGTAAAAAAGTTTAAAATGAAGTCCTCTTATCTTTCTTTTTTTTTTTGGGAAATTGAACTCTTATCTTTGCTTCTGTAAAAATGGAAAGTTTCTTGTAAATGTGTTTTCTTTAAGCTTGATAAGTGGCACCCTTATATGCAAAGTAAATCAAGAACGGACACTCAAAAAGCAAATCAAGAAGGAATGTAAGGAAGAAGGTATGCAAATTAACATAAAGCTGATTCTCAGTTTATTATGCTAAAATTAATGTTATATATATATATAAAGCCAATATAAATTTTCCTTTCTGTTACAGCGATAAGTATCCAAACTATTATGGCCTACATGGTGCATAAAATGTCATGAATGGAAAGTAATTGAGACCGAACCTGACTCGCTACCCTCCTGTCGTAAAACACAGAATTTTCAGGCACTGTTCCATTGAAGTTTGGACTAGTGTGCCAATAGATAGAATACAATCCTTCATGCCCTCTAAAGAACCGTTCCCACAAAGGAGCAAATGGTAGAGGCCCCCTAATCAAAAACAAGAACGCAACTTTTGGGACGACCTTAAATGGGAATTCATGAATACGAGGAACCAGCGATGCTCGCCATAACAACTCTTTCAAGTCCATGTCGTGTGACGTGTTGGGCAGCCTCGTAAACTCGTTTAGGCCGTTTCTAATTGTGATTGTGTTTGAAATGTTGGAAGCTGGAGGAGGGGTTAGAGAGCTCAAAGATTGTGATAATAGAGGGCTTTGGATGGAGAATTGGTTGAGTTGGACGCTAAAAGAGATGTCTTTGAGAAAGAAACTGAGAGTGAAACCGAGGGCTAAACCAGAGCCAAAGATGAGTAAATAGAAGATTAAGTTGTGGATTTGTATTAGGGCCTGAACAAGATTGAATGGTGCTTGTGAGCGCAGTTGCTGCTGAGATTGAAGTTTCTTCATTGCTGTTGAAATATGAAAGAGATGAGAGCGAAGCCTACAGAGAACCAAGGGAAGGTTTTGCACCATGGAATGTAATAACGCTTGACATTCATAGAACAACTTAATTATGGGCTCAACATTAAGTTATGTTTTCTCATTAATGGTTGTTTATGGAGAGAGAGGGAATCTTGTAAGCTCCATGGAAGTTGTAGCTAGTTTGCCTAGTCAAAGGTGATTTATCAAATAAGCTCACTGTAGTATACCCATAATTTATGCCCATTCTCAATGCTATAAGTAGTTCTTTAGAGGGTGTAATCCCGCATCTGAAGTAACACAAACAAATACCTAAATTAAATATTTTATATTATAATGAGTGTATGTGACTATTTCTATATAAATACTGACATGTTAATCTAAATTTAAATATAAATTCCCTTGAAATCTGAAAATGTAAAAAATTTATAATGGATTTATAAATTAATAACTCATGACAATTTGATAATTTGTAAATATTAAAATTTTATGCAAACACGTAATTAAAATAGTAATAATAGAGTTTCATTTAAATATCAAATCCTTACAATTATATAATTTATATAAATGTTCTAAATGTCATATATTTAAGATATTTTCCTATTTTTAGTTGTAAATATCATTATCTTCGCTAATTTATATAGTTCTAATGAACCAAAATTTAAAAAAAAGGAAGTTAATAGTTCGATTAGTATTATTATTTCATATTATTCATTATTAAATTTCAAACATAGAGATAATTTTTATTAAATTTAATTTTTAATTTGAGAAAAATATTAAATTCTTAACTTATATAAATTTGTCCATTGTATAATAGTGTAAAACACATATACCTTCTTTCTGATTTAAAAAAATTTAGAAAAACTCCATAATCTTAAAAACTCTTATAATTTTAACTTAAAAACCCTTATTTTAGACTTTGATTAAAAAATATTGATGAATCAAACACGTATGAATATCATACATGAATTAATCAATTGTCACTTATCTGATAGTCCAACTTAACTCTTAAATTCGATTTATACTAATTAAACTTAACTATATTTAATTAGTTTAGTTTAATTTTAAGATCTGAATTGAATCATCATATAAGTAAAATTTGATTAGTCTATATGTGATATTTATGTTACTTGTATTTCATCATTATTTTAACTAAAGTCTAAGAGAAAGATGTTTATAGAAAATTAAAAACTATAAGTCAGTTTTTTTCCCAAATTTTAAAGGTTAAGAATTTTTTTAAAAGTAGGGGAACTCCATATCTTCTACCTTATATAATAATTAATTGCACACAATCAAGCTAACTAATAAAATAGAATTATTTGCTAAAAGTAATTGAATTAAAATTTTTCATATAAGTATACGACTTTTAGGAAAGTCTAAAAGTTTTAGAATGATGAACTTGATTATGTATATAAAAATAAGCAAGTAATATGAGAATTGTTGAAATTTTCAGAAATGATATTTTATATCTTACCTAAATTCATGTACATGTCATTTAAAGAATCTTACATTTAATACGCTATTAGATGAATCTTACTTTTAAATTCCTTTTTGATTTTATTCAATGCATTTATTAGTCATCAAAAATTTAACTTAGCCTGAATGAATGTAGCATTCTGGTCAACTTTTAAATACATAAACCTGATCTATCTATTGATTATACGTATCTATTCATACGTACATGTATAAAAGTTAAAATTATATTCTTTAAATTATTTTTTAATTACCTTAATATATTTACTACTCTTCAAATTTCTAAATGACTTTAAAGCAAATATAATCCTCTTATCATCTTTTTAGATGTAGTACTATTTATTATAAACAATATTACGTATTAGTTAAACATATACAATAGAACTATTTAAATCAAATTATGCCACATTTTGATATTTGGAGCATGTAACTCTATTTATTTAAATGACTATTAAAATAAAAAGTGCAATACATTGTATTATATTGTGAATCTTATTTTATTGTTATATTTATTTTAATAGCATAGAAAACTTTTTAATTAACATAAAATATATAACAATAACAACATTTTAGTAGAAGTTTCACTAATACGCAGGATCTAGGGAGCTTCAAAAGTATTCATTCTCCCCCTAATTGATAGAGAGACTATTTCTGGTAGAACTACATGACAAAAAAATAAAAAAAGATACATCTTAAAATAATAAAGCAATAATAAAAATTAAAAATAGAAATAACGTACAAATAAATTTTACTTATTATATATTTTGTTATGCTTCTAATCTCACCTTTGAGTACTCAATTTAAAAAGTAAATTAATGTAAGAAAATAAAGTTTTTAATGCTAAATTTTAATATGAAATAATGAATGAAAAGTAATATAAATACTTAATATATAAATCGACTTCCTCACAGTTGTTTAAAATGAATCAATAGCCAATTCATGTTCCTCTTTTGTTACTCCATATATTTTCCTATTTCAAGTGGCCTTACTTTTTGCGGGAAAATTAACAAGTTACCATGTTAATCAAAATCAAATTTACGTTTTCTCTAATAAATTGTGTCTCCACATTGTTTAAGTACATATAATAAGATATCAAATATTCATTCGATACATAAGCTTCTGTATAGAACCTTCAATTTTAGCTCCATTGAGCACGTAATGGTTAAGAGAGTCAAAAAGCTTAAAAAGGTATAAAACATTAGCATTTCTTAATATATATTACAAAAAAACAAAAATGTAGAAGTGAATACAAATTACCTTTCAATCGGAAGTATCTGTTGAAATTGAAATAGTTCATAAAGTTTTGTATTGTATGGTAAGTAAATTGCCAAATGGATGGTAAATCAAAGAATGATGATGCAAGCTTATATAGAATCAAAATTGTCTTTTTTCATTTTTAAATTTTTTTTAGTTTCTGAGTCTTATAACATAATTTCTTAAAAAATTACCCAATTGTGCCTAAGTTATAGATACATCCTTCGACAAATACCCATTTATTCTAACAGGAAGTAATTGTTTCAGAAGTATATGATAATCATGGCTTTTTAACCCAAAAGCTTTTTCCTCATTAGCATTGGGACAATGGGCTATATTAGAGGCACAACCATCAAGAAACTTAATTGATTTAAGAAATTAAGAAAAATTTTATTTCTCCTTTTTGGATATAGTGTAACGTGCAAGTAGAATCATGCATAACTCATCATCTCATCTTGTCAAATGCAAATTTTTGCTTATATTCATGTCATCCAAGTCTACTCTAGACTTAATTATGTCTTTTTATTTGCCATCAATTCTCATCAAAGTACTTAAAATATTCTTATAAATATTTTTTCAGTAAACATGACATCAAGATTATGCCTCAATAGCAATTCTTTCTAATATGACAAATTGAAAAATATGTTTTTTTATTATAATTAAGATTAAGAGAAGTTTGCTTTCGCTTTATACTGTTTGGGTGTTTATAAATTATAAAACCTTGTAAATGCGATAATTGATCAAGCATATCATCACTGACAATTGCAAAGAAGTTTCACTATGTTCTACTTTTCTATTAAACAATTTGCTTCTCCACCATCTATGTCCATGTTCTAAGTAATGACGATGTCCCATATAACATATTTTATTTCATAGCCTCATTGAATGAGTTTGATGATTACATATAGGATAGGACATATACCTTTTAGTACTCTATCCAGACAAATTGTCATAACCTGAAAATTCATTTACAATCCACAAACACAGCCATATGCATTTTAATTTTTTTTACCTTTAACAACATAATTTTCTAATCTGATATCCCAAAGATGTTTTAAATCGTCAATTAGTGTTTGTATGTATATATCGATATCCTTATTAGGAGAAGTGGGTCTTGGAAAAAGTAAAGACAACAAGAAAAAATGATCCTTCACACACTTCCATGGGGTAAATTATATGGCACAAGAATTGATGGGCAAATGTTGTAAGAAGTACTCAATGGATTAAATCCATCAGAGGCTAACCTAAGTCGAACAATATGACAATCCTCTACAAACCGTGGAAACTTCCCATCAAAATCTTTCCTTTGAGTTTGATGGATGATGCCTAATGTTATTATCAATATGTTTGTTTTTATGCCACCTCTTATATATGGTTTTTTTATTGCCATAAAATCCTTCGTAATCGTGGCTTAATAAGGAAGTATCTAAAGATTTTGTAGGGTATCCTTTTCCCTTTTTTCATCATCTACTTGCCATCTTAATGTAACATAAATAAGACATTTTTTAAGATCTTTAAACTCCTTCCAAAAGATAGCGTAATCATACTTACAGGCATGATATATATATATATATATATATAAAAGATCCCTTAAAAAATTTTTGCTTCATAGTAAGACTTAGCAATTTATGGGCAATTGATAATACATCATTAACCAACTCAATCACCATGTCAAAGGATTTGTTACTCCACATATTATATACCTTTAAGTGTAATAACTTTACAAGAAAAGACAGTTGGAAAAAATTAGAGCACCCTGGATATAATTCTCGATAGTTGGGAGAAATTAGAGCACCCTGGATATAATTCTTCTTATGTTACTTTTAATAATTTCTCAAAATTATCTTGTGTAATTATACCTAATGTATTAGGCAAAGTATTATCATCCATAGTCTCCATATAATTCTTCACATCCTCTAACCTTTCTATAATTCCATCACCTACAACGTCATTATTATCAGTATCATCTACATCATGATTGTTATCATCATCATCGCCTATATCAAGACTTCTAACATTACTTGCTTCAAAACATTCACCATGATAAATCCCTTGAGTATAGAATTTATCTATGCCTTAGATTAGCAAGTGATTATACACAACATCTTGACTTTGATTATTGAAATTTAAACAATCTATGTACGAACAACGAATTTCACATTGTAAACCCGTTTGATCTTTTACAAATTTCGTAAAGATCTTCACTCCTTCTAAGTATTGACTGGACCATTTCTGACGAGTCATCCAACTTTTGTATATATAGCTATATAGTTACTGGAATATGAATGATTAGAGGTTGATTGGAACATAAATGACATTTGGATTAAATCAGGAACGTTAAAGATAAAGTAAGGTATAGAAAAGGGTAAGGTAATATGGTCAACATCATCACAAGGGAAGCCATTCAAAATACCAAAATAAAAGCAAAAATAAAAAAAGAGCAATATTTGGATAATTTAGATTTAAGTAGGATATCCTCTAAAATGTCACTATATATTTTTATTTCACCATAATTTAATGAACAAATACAGTTTCTTAAAATAATAAGAACACCTAATTTACAATTCTATTTTTTGTCCAAAAAATCCCTACACAATTAGTTGAAATTGCGTTCTATTCAAGATAACCTAAGAATGCACTATTTTGTTTTATCAATTCTCATGACAAGTTTTACCCTAACCTACAAAGATCACGTAATCCTCTCACGAATGACTTACTTAACCCTCCCACTTTGTATTCTATCTAAACATATACTCTCTTAATGTCAATGTATGAATCAAATATGGCCAACACATCATAGGACAAGCCATTTCACTTATAGTTTTTGGTACTTTAGAACGATAATTATCAAAGATGTTTTTTCTGTGTTCTTAAATAGAGATGGGGGATAATATTGAATAAGTTTATTCAATGGAGATGCCAATCTATGTTATTAAGGAAAGATAGAGAAAAACCTAGAAAAAAAAGAATTGAAAAAGGTTCTAACTAGAAAATTGAGTTTAGAATCTAATTGTAAAATAAAAAAGGTGTTGTCTATTTCTGAAAGAGTTTTATAAATTTGAGGATTCAGAAAATAAAATTGAAAGTGATTTTTAAAAGGATTTTGAAGTAATAGAAATGAAATATATGGTTGAATGCCTAAGAATTTGTTAGTTAACGTAAATCTTAAAATTAAATGCTGAGAGTGATAACAAGGAGTTGAATAAAAATTAAAGCATCTTGATAAATGCCTAATAGTTTGTGACTTTTGCCTAGTACTTAACATGAAATTGCCTAAACTAATATTCCTCTTCTTCCAAATCTTAGATACTAACCTACCAAAGAAGATTCTAAAGTTGATAAATTCCTCCTTAGACATTCATATTATTTTAGTAATTTTACTTTAAACTGATTGAATTCAAAAGCATCAAATATGAAATCAACAAAATAATTGCCTAAATTAGAGGAGAAGACCAATAACAAATACAAAGCATAGACTGCACTTAAATGTATCAATTAGGCACCTGAGTAATCAATTGAGGTACTTTGCAAACTTCCCAGGGTAAGCAATCTTCGCAAAATAATAATCAATCTTCCCAGAACAAGGCCACACATAAAGGAGTAAGGTTAAAAAAACAACATTTTCTACAAAATCTTCATAGTTTATCATTAATTAGCTTTAACACTACACCAAAAAACATGTGTAAAAGAAAACCCATAGAGATTTCGTTTTTAATAACTAAATCAATTAAAAACATGATCGATTTAAGTGGATATAATGCTCATTTTTCTACAAGTTCAGCATATCACGTAAAATGAAAGTCTCCAAGATAAGGCCTAGGCCTCCAATGAAACTGTTCTCATACCCAAACATCAAATGTCTTAAGGATTTATGTGCTTTTATTTTCCTGTGTCCTTTCTCTACTCTTGTTTTAGTTTATTTAACATGTCTAAAAGGCCTTACCTAAAATCTATTTAGGATGTTGCAACATTTTTTCTACATATTTGAGAAGCCATGTGTCAAGCCATATCAATATAGGTAATGATGTTATTGGATCATCGACATGTTTAAAATAAAAATCCTATAAGCTACTATTCTAAAAATTTATCAAATCCAAAATATTTTGAGAAATTATCAAATTTTTATGGATAATTTCCTATTTCAGCTTTAGAATTATTCATGTAAATATTGCAAGAGGAAAAAAAGTTACTAAATTGATATAAAAAATCCCCTTTACTATTCAAAGTGAAATGATGTTGTAAGAACTTAACTTTTCCCAGAAATATCACCCATAAATCCCCTTTAATCCTCAAATAAGATCACATATAAATAGCAAGTAAACCACCATAAGACCTAGAAGTCATCCTACTATACATTACCTATCTTATCAGAACTCAAGAAACAAGCTTTAAGCTGAACAAAACCTAATAAGCAAGGCTTTTAATCTATCGAGTAATGTAATATATAAAAGCAAAGTTTCAAGTAAGTCAATAAAAAAAGGTAAGTATTATCAATGGGACCTGCCTTACTTGCTTGTTCAATGCAAAGTCTTTGTAAGCTAGCCAAGATACAAAACTATAATTGTAACATCTCGTTACCTATGTTAAGGCTAGAATAAATAATTATGAGAAATTTCTATGAAATTTGGAAAATACACCTTATACATGAGTTATTTGTGACATGCCCATTTTTGCACATTCATATGATTATACATGGACTCATTGACATTTTTCGGGTACAATTGAGTTGTTAAATGTGATTAAATTATGTTTTGGTCATTTTGGTGTATTTCGGATATTTTAGAATGTTTGGAGAATTTTCAAAAAAATAAAAAATAAAAAATTGACATTTGGACCAATCCTTGAGTGACATGTGGCAGCATAGTTATGTGACAAGTGGTACATGGGAATAGTGACAAGTGTCACACATGCAATGTCACAAAAAAAACAGGTGGCAAGATTCAAAGGAAGTCTCTGCATTGTCTCCACCGAAACCACCATCTGCATGTGTTTGTGTATTGTCCTTCCACCACTGAAATCACTTATTGCTCTCCCCATTTCTGGAAATTTTTCTGAAGAAACAAGTAAGTTATGCATCGTTGTTGTTTGTAGATGTTTCACTTTAATCTTGAGTTATGATCTAGTTTAGAGTAAGTTGTGTTTTAGTTTTCTGGATATTATGTGGATGATTTTGATGATGTTTTAGTGTTGGAAGTGAAT
>JANIIA010000006.1:42553646-42568941 GCA_027478495.1 Erythroxylum alaternifolium | reverse complement strand
TGAGATGTGTTTTCCTACTTTCACTGATTGACCTCACTTGTACCTGTTTCTAGGGTTTAACCCGTTACATGGAAACGAGATGTTACAGTATAATCATATCATTATGAGACAGATGTTGGAGCCAGTCTGAAAAAGAGTGCTTTCACATTAGCCAATTCTGAAAAACCTAGAGAAATCGAGAGATTAAGGAAGGAGATAAAGGAAGAGAATCATAGCGAGGAAGCTTGATGCGATATACTTTCTAGAACAGGTGGTTTCTTGCTATTATTGCCTCTGCAATTCCGTTCCCGACATATTTTCCAATTATTTCAATTTTATTCATGTATAGAATTGAAATAGGTGTTGAGAATAGGTTGTGTTGAATGTTGAGTTTTTATTTATACTCACCTTTGGGATTTTGATTTTTGAGATTAATAAAGTTTGATTGATTATTTTTTATTGATTTAATTGTGATTTAATTATGCTCTTAATAACTCGGCAGTAAACTGATAGGGTGAGCTGAGTGAAAATAATTAAATTAGGGTAATGAGAGTTAGGTGATTTGATAGGTAGAGAATTGAATCAAAACGGTAGAATCGTGTAACGAGAGATCGAGCATAGGTTCCCGGTAGGTTGTTAGACAATTTAGAACTAATTTAGGTTTTGAGTCAATTGTGAATCGAGAGATCACAATTCAATAATTTAAATTAGGGATTATCAATTAGGGTTAAGAATTATAACTTGAGAGAGAATAATTCACCCTAGGACTGTCTAGACCCTTAGTTTAATAATTGCATATTTGATTAGGTTTTCGTTAATTTCGGATTAAAACTCCTTTTTCTCTCAATTGATAGTTTCTAGGTTGGTTTGGGATTAGTTTGTGTAACTGGTTATCTTATTTAGATTTCTGCAACTCAAATCTTGAAATTAATTGTTTGATTGGTTTATTTTCTGCATTAGTTTATTTATTTTGAATTATTGTAGTTTAGTACAACCTTAGATTTTAGGACTAGTTTAGCCCTCCTTGTAGGATCGATAACTTAGGTACTATGCGAATGACCTGTGCACTTGCGGAATTTACCAAGATTAATAAATATTAAAACTTAGCGTATGTAACCTTATGATCAGGTATGAAATGTGTGAGTTGTTTCAAGCTAATATCCTTATTGAGAAGCTACCTACCTCATGAAATAAGTATAAAAACTAGTTAAGGCATAAGAAGAAAGATATGAAGCTACAAGAGTAAATAGGGCATATAAATATTGAAGATGCCAACCGTATATAGGACAAGCCCAAATCATTCACACCTTCTCCTATTATTAAGGCTAATGTCATTGAACGTAAAAATACATGGAACTCCAATAAGAAGGTTGGACACAATAAGTCTTTTAACAACAATAAGCATAGTCAGTTTAAACGTAAAAGGATTGATGGTCATTGTTGGTAATGCCATAAGCCAGGACATCCTGCTGCTTTTTTCCATGCTAGAATCAACCATGCGAAGAAGGAACAAGGACAAAAACCACGACAGTTTGTGAAAGGAAACCAGAAGGGGTACCAACAGAGTAACCAAAAGAGCTTTGGTATGCCTCAAGCTAATATGGTCCAAGCCGGTGATGATGACAAGGAGATCGTTACTGTTGTGGTGTCCAAAGTCAACCTTGCTGGAAACTTAGTCGAGTGGATCATTGACATAGGAGTCACACGCCACATCTGCACTAATAAGGACCTGTTCAAAAAGTGGAAAGATGCTATTAATGGTGAATTCGTGTACATAGGCAACTATAGCAAAGTTCCTGTCCAAGGAGTTAGGAAGGTCACTCTTAAACTCACTTCTAGAAAAGTTTTGACTTTATTTTTTCTTGATGTACGGAAAAACTTGATTTCTGGTGCGTTGCTTGACAAAATTGATGTTAAACTTACTTTTGATTTTAATATGCTAGTTCTTACTAAGAATGAGAACTTTGTTCGTAAAGGGTTTTGTTTTTGGACCCCAAATTTTTCTTAGAATTTATTTTATTAAATTAGCAAGCATGAATATAAAATAAAATTCTTGAATTAGCAATTTTTGGAGTTTAATTAGGTGTATAATTAATTACGTGTGGTTGCATGGATTAAAAGGAAGAGTTAGAATTAAGTTAAGGAGTTAGAAGGAATTAGATTAAATATGGAAGGGTAAGCTTGGAAAGAAAAAGGTTTGTCTTAAACTAATAAGAAAAGAAGAAAAGAGAGTTGTGTATAGTAAGAAAGAAAAAGAGAGAAAGTTGTAGAAGAAACTAGAAGAAGAGAAGGAGAAACCAAAGCATAGAAAGGAGAAGAAGGAAAGAAAGAAAGAGGAGATAAGAAGTCGAAGAAGAAGATTCAACTGAGCTTTAGGTAACTCTTTATCTATTTTCTTGTTTTGATAGAAGAAGAAAGTAGAGAAACTAGGTTTCAATGTGCTGAAAATGAAGAGAGAAAGAAGAGGAACAAGAGATTTATGTTCTCAGATTTTCCTGAACTTTTAACTTGATATTAGTTCTTCTAGTTAGATAAACTAAAAGTGGATTAAGTCTAAGCTCATTTTTGAATAATGGAACTTTATGGAAGTTCTATTCGTATATATGTTTGAATGAAAAAATGTTTGTTTGAAGCGAACTAAGAATTTCAAAATTAAAAGCAATAGGAAGAACAAACTTGAGCTTGGAGTTACAAGTAAATAGGTGGGTGATACGTTTATAGTCATTATATTGATGAGTTGAATTATTTGCTTGTATGTGTACTTAAATGCTTGCTTTTATTCATTGTGAATCTAGAAAAAATAATCTGTGATTGAAATTATGTTTTCTTTAAAAGACTATTTCTTTTGGTATTAATGAGAAGAAGAAAAACACAAATTTCATGAAAATATGATTATGATATAAAATATGTAAGCATAAAAAATTTGCTTGTATGAACAAGAGAGATACTATTTTATTCGTCACGTGCACGTTGACCTATAGCCTTCTCCAGGATGCCCGCTTGTGGTATATAAACTTTGAAAAATGGACTTATTTTATTCATGGTGTAAACTTCGGTTTCGCCATTGCGTTCTATGGGATTCTCTCAAACCATTATATGTGTGCATTTTGCTTTAAATTGCTAAACACGACATATGATTGAGTCTTATGTTTTGATGATTGAAAATTTACCTTATTCAATTTGTGTAAGAATATGTTTATTTGCAAGCTTGAACTGTGGATAATGTATATTCAAATATGATATAAATTTATGTATATGTTTGGTTTTGTGTGTGTGGTTCGTCGCTAATAGCTATAACCGTATTAGTCACTGAGCTTCCCAGCTTACCCCATTATATTTCCACTCCTCAGGTGCAAAAATAGCAGATCAACATTGAACCTTACAAAAACTTCGGCTGACTCTAAGAATTTCTATTTTTGTAACTAAGTTAGTTCAGAAACTTTTGGTATTTAGAAGCATATCAAGCATGAGCATTCATGTTGTATTTTTTGGATATGCTACTGTTTTGACTCTTAATATGTAATTGAAGTTATGTATAAACTTTGCAACATCTAAGAGATGAAATTCTGTCTTGTGGAGAAATGAATGAAAGAAGGGTTGAAGAACTTCTTTTGTATATGTGAATAAATTTCTTTTTCTGTTAGTATCAAGTGTATTGGGAATAAATTGTTAGTTGTAAAGTTTTTGGATAAATTCTTCTTAAGTAAATTATTGGGTTGAGAGTCAGTTCTGTTAGGAGTCTTATATGTATGAATTATGTTTGTTAGATCCGAGTCTTTTGTTTTTGTAGAAATGTATATCGACAGTAGAGAGAAAAAAGGGGATAAAAATGTGTTATGAATCTTTAATGAATAAACTGTATTGATCTAGGCAGAATTAGACAAAATTCTCTTCATAAAAGTTGTAGTTCTTTCTCTTAGCTTTCTAACGATATAAAGTTATAATTTTTAGACTTCAATATTGAAAGTTATGATGATTTGAAGTAGGAGTGTACAGTCAGATTTTTCATGAATGTCACGATCGTACACAAGCACGATCGCGACGAACGCGACAAACCTCATTATTTAACAAAAGTCGTGATTGTGCACAGGCACAATCACGACTCCCCCTCTCAAGCCCATGACATTTTCAAAGTCACGCCCATGACTTTTTCACTTCTTCTTTTTTTATTTATTATTGGTTTGGTTTTTTGTTCGACTCCCAATCTGATTTATTTTCATGTCTATTTTATTTTTTGCTATTTTATTTTATTTATTTTTTTATTTGTTTTTACTTCCACCAAGAAATTTAATTCTTTTTATCTTGATGTTAATTATATATATATATATATATATTAAAAATCTCCCATTTTTGGCACCTTGTCACCACGAAATAAGAATCGAGACCTGGGCCAACATCGTTAACTGTTCTCCTTGTGCTCCTCTCAATTTTAAGACTCTGGAGGAAGTTTGGTCAGGTACTCCTACTGATTACTCTACATTAAGAATATTTGGGTGTCCAGCATAAATGCATGTAAATGAGGGAAAGTTAGAGCTTAGGACTAAGAAATGTATTTTTCTCGGTTATGCTTTAGGGGTGAAAGGATATCGTTTGTGGTGTCATGATCTCAAGTCAACTTAATTTGTAATTAGTAGGGATGTTACATTTGATGAGTCCTCTATATTGTATCCTAGAAAAGAGTCTTATAATCCTTGTAATTTAGAAAAGGAGGATAGTGCACAAAAGTAGGTGGATTTACATATTAGTATTTTAGGTCCTTCAAAGACGTATTCTACACATCAGACAGATCAAGTTGATGAACTAGATCCTAATCATTTTCAAGATGAACTAGTAGAAGAAGAACATTCCATAGACAGAGACAGACTAAGACGGAAGATTCGACCACCACAGAGGTATGCAAATTTAGTTGCATATGCTTTGTCAATAGAACAGGAAACAGATGGAGACGATGAACTTTCCATATATACAGAGGTAGTTTCAAGTGTTGATGCTAATAAGTGGGTGGTGGCTATGAACGAAGAAATGGAATCTCTATAGAAAAATGGCATTTGGATTCTGGTGAAGCCACCAAAGGGTAAGAAAATTTTTGGTTGCAAATTGGTCTTTAAAAGAAAAGAAGGTACTTTAGGTGTTGAAAATGTCAGGTATAAGGCATGTTTAGTTGCAAAGGGCTACAGTCAGGTACAAGCTGTTGATTTTAATGATGTTTTCTCACTAGTGGTGAAATATAGCTCTATTCGTGTATTACTTGCATTGATTTCCATGTGTGGTTTGGATTTAGAACAATTTGACATTAACACAGCATTCCTATATGGCGAATTAGATGAGCATATTTATATGAAACAACTTGAAGGTTTTAAAGTGGCAAGAAAAGAAGACCAGGTGTGTTTGTTGAAGAAATCCTTATACGGATTGAAGCAGTCTCCAAGACAGTGGTATAAAAGGTTTGATTCATTTATGTTGGGTCATGATTTCTCCAGGAGCATGTATGATAGTTGTGATTACTTCCGAAAGTTAGATGACGACTCATTCATCTATTTGTTTTTATATGTTGATGATATGCTCATTGCTACCAAGAATGTCACAGATATTCACCATTTAAAGGCCTTATTGTATGGTGAATTTGAGATGAAAGATTTGGGAGCAGCAAAGAAAATTCTTGGCATGGAAATAAGATGTGATCGAGGAGTTAGTAAATTATTCTTGAACTAGGAGAATTATCTCAATAAAGTTTTGGAGAGATTTGGCATGCGAGATGCCAAAGCGGTTGGTACTCCTCTTGCTAGTCATTTTAGACTATCTACTAATCAATCACCACAGTCACAAGAAGAGGAAGATTATATGGCACGAGTTTCGTATTCTAGTGTTGTCGGTAGTATTATGTATACAATGGTATGTACTCGTCCCGATATTTCACAAGTTGTTAGCGTCATCAGCATGTATATGGAAAATTCTGACAAAGAACATTGGCAGGCAGTGAAATGAATTCTTAGATACTTGAAGGGTACTTCAAACTTTTGTTTGGAGTTTGGAAGAACTAGCAACACATTGGTTGGTTTTGTAGATTCTGATTATGCCAATGATCTCGACAAACGCAGATCTCTGACAGGTTATGTATTTTGTATTGGAGGTTATGTCGTTAGCTAGAAAGCTAATTTACAACATGTAGTGGCTTTATCTACTACTGAAGCAGAATATATGGCAGTCATTAAGGCTATCAAAGAAGCATTATAGTTGAGAGGTTTATTTGGTGAATTATCTCTACATCAAGGGGTTACTACCGTTTATTGTGATAGTCAAAGTGCTATTCATTTGACAAAAGACTAGATGTATCATGAGATGACAAAGCATATTGATGTGAAGTATCATTTTATTCAGGATACTATTACAAAGAAGAAGGTCCCTATTCAGAAGATCAACACTGTTGATATGTTGACGAAGGCTCTTCCAATTTACAAGTTCAAGCAGTGCTTGGACTTAATTGGTGTTTCGAAGTTGACGATATAGCCCTTTGGGGCATTGCCGGAGAAGGCGGAGCATATCACTAATTGTTCTGGACCAAGTCAAGATAGAGATTTGTTGCATGCCTTAGCCCCTCACGAGTAAAAAATTGTTGGCCAAGGAAGACTCTTTTGGCTATGCTTGGCCAAAAGTCTTCAATTTTATTTCTAGTGAGATTTTTCCTGTGTGAAGATTACGGAGAGTTTGAGAAATTGACAAAATTCCTTGGACGGAAGCTTAGAGGAGTTTGCTGAAGCTTCAGATGCATCATTCCTTCCCAATTCAGTCACTACATCTTCATTTCTTTTCTCTCGCAGAAAGCTTCTATTTATTTGAGAGTTCTAGTAGCTGCAAAGCTTCTGTGCCAGTTTTTTATATTTTTTATACATTCTTCATAAATTAGTAAATTTGGCTCACTCTCAAGCCGTAGATGTAGGTCACATTGACCGAACCACGTAAATTCTTGTGTCCTGCTCTATTTATTTTACCTTTTCTTTATCTTTCGTTATTAAGATTTAGCTATTAAATTCAACTGGTATCTAATTCGAGGGTCCTTAACAATAATTATGAGATGAGAGCAAAACGATGGTTTGAGAAGTCCAATAGTACATTGGCTAATCAGCGACGCTCCGCTTCAATCATTGAATTTGTTCCCCTATGAACCTCCTCCAATATAAAAAGGTGATATTGGACGATGTTAATTGTAATAATAGGAATTGGGGGAAAAAGTGAATAAAATAATGCCAATATATTTGCATATATAAGATAAAATGATGCAAAGAAAAGTTTAGATAACCATAATTCCATAGTCATATCAGGTATAGTGATTTGAGTATGTGAGGAATCAGGTACTTTATCATTTAATTAAGAGTATTTAGAGTTGGTTTAGTATTATAGAGACATTAGATACAGATATACTAGGTATGCCCCTATTTGGTTTCATTTCCTTTCCTGTCTGAGAAAACTTTGTACAAGTTTGGTTTTACGCAATTCTAGGTATTATTTTTAATTTTGTTTGTTATATACGGCATTTAGGAATGGTTCTCAAGTTTGGTTTTCAATAGTTGTAAACCAAACTTGTTCGATGATATTAAGAAGTTGAAACAATTTTCCCTAGAAATATTAATTATGTTTTATGTTTTGTAGTCAAGCTTGTTGACAACATTAAGATGCAGCAAAATTAATTTTTGTATAATGGGGAAAGATCATGTTACTTAACTTGCTGACAAAATCTAAATTACAAAATGAGACCGAAGAACTGACCTTACTCGGTATCCTCCTGCCATAAAACACAGATTTCTGAGGCACTGTGCCATTGAAAGTTGGACTAGTGTGCCAATAGATATATAGAATATAATCCTTCATGTCCTTTAAAGAACAATTCCCATAAAGAAGCAAATTGTAGAGACCCTCTGCTTAAAAACAAGAATGCAACTTTTGGGACAACCTTAACCAGGAATTCAGGATACCTGGAACCAACGAAGCTCGCCACAATAACTCTTTCTCTTCCATATCCTGTGACGTGTTGCGCGGTTTCATAAATTCATCTAGACCGACTCTAGTTTTGATTACGGTTGAAATATCGTAAGCTGGAGGAGGTGATTGAGAGATTAAGGATTTTGATAATGGAGGGCTTTGGTTGGGGAATTGTTTGAGTTTCAAGGAGATGTCATTGAGAGACAAACTGAGGGTGAAACCAAAGGCTAAACCAGAGCCGAAGATGAGGAAATAGAAGATCAAGTTTTGGATTCGTATTAGGGTTTCAACAAGCTTGAGCGATAAATTTAGGCGTAGTTGGTGCTTAGATTCCATGTTGTTCATTGTTTTTGTTGAGGAGATTTGTAGAAAGAGTGAAAGAAGGGTTTTGCTTCTTTTGAATGAATTATCCTATTAAGGCTTGGCCTTCTATATATATATATTATGAGTTCTGATGTATCAAGTTTCTAATGAAACCAGCTTACATATTAATAAGCATGCAAGGGGAGTTGAACCTTCTATAAATATAACGAAGTTTTAGTTGCAGGAAAAAAAGAAGAAGTTGTCTTTCGGTCTAGTTGGTTAAAGAAAAAATGAAACATTGAAATATTACATACTTGTTGGCTATCACTAATTGCCTTTTTCATTATTGTGATAATATTGGAAGATCACGTCTAATTGATTTGATCTTAATATAATTAAGTAGATGTCACCCCCTATTTTTATATGTACAAAACAAAATTCATTTTACCATATATTTTGGGATTAAATTAACTTAAGAAATAGATTTTTATGAAAATTTTACACAACCATTGTGCAATTAATAAATTAAGATGAGATCCTTTTTGGAAAATTTCATGAAACTAATTGGAACTTACATTGGCATTAATATTTTTCAAAAAGAACTCATCATAATTAATTTAATTTTTAAAATATATTTTTATGTAAATTGTAAATTATATAAAACTTTTAGTATGTCACAAAAAGTATTTTGTTAAGAATTAACATTGTTCATATTCATTAAAACATGATTGAATCACAAAATATTCACTCCGACCTAGCTAGTTACTAATTAGATAACCTCTAAACTTACCTTTACCCAGCCCCAGCTACTGATTAGTTCAGTTCAGTTATTCCCAGCTCCTGGATTGTCCGACTAGTCTAGTTTCAGTTCTATCTAGCCATTTTTGTTATTCTGGTTTTGCTGTATATGAGCTTCTAGTCTTTATTAATTTCAATGCAAAATGTGGTAAAAATGAATTTTCGTTTGCTTAATATTAAATAAGTTAATTTCACAATAAATCTATTAGTTAATGCTCGATTAAGACAGTGAAAGCGGAAATGGCTAAATTACAAAAGGACTTTATTAAACGTAATAATAGAAATGTATTTCAATAGTCAGATCTTTTATTTTATGTCATGTCAACTACTTAAAAATGGTATCTTTCTTGTTTTTAATATTTTTTTTATTGTGATGTCAAAATCGCAAGTGATGGTTTCAAAATAAGAAATAAAATTTTCCTCCCTTGTCCCATCGCGTTATTCAGTTTTTCATTCTTGCCATCTTCTAATCTTGAATTTGAATAGACCACACATGGTCCTATCATCGACTTAGGCTCTACTTCTGTTTTTTGATTTGATTTTTTCTTTTCTTATTTTTAGTTTATACTTTTCTTTTAATGATGGTATAGTTATACTTTTTTTATGTATTAGATAAATTTTAAAAATCAATTATTTTTAATTGATTTAATTTATTAATAAATTATCAATAAAAATTATTTTATTTTATTAAAATAAATAACTTTAAAATTAAATTTAATTCATTTATTTTTATTAAATCAAAAAATTTTAATTATAAATATTAAATTAAATTAAATTATTCATATTTTATTATTTAAAATTAAATTATTTGTAATCCTTATTAATGATTAATGTATTAAATAATTAATTATATATTTAGTTAATAATAAATTAAAATATGAAAAATATAAATAAATAGAAATCAAAAATCACTTTTTATGCTTTTCAAAAGAAATAAAAAACTCAAATAAAGAAATTTTTATTAAATTTAAAAACAAAAATAAAAACTGAAAAAATAAATAGAAAAAAAAATGCCTTAGATGTCAACTTCCCGAGCATGGCGCAACTAAATTGATGCTGATTAAATATTTAATTACTATGGAATATTAATGTACAATAAATATATGATTAGTAAATAAATTTTTTAGAAGAGGAAAACCAAACTTCTCTAAAATCATCCGTTCAGGCTCAAGTTTAATTAACTAGGCCTGGCCAGGTCCCACCCAAAGCTCACGTCTGGAATCAAGAGTAAACAACAATCAAGTTTCCCTTCCTCTGACACGCCCATTTGTGTAGCTCCTCCCCGGTTTCACGTTGACTCGCTTTCACTCGCCTCTATTATCTCTTTGCCCCCCAAATCCAACCTCAAATCAAATTTCGGATTTTTTTTGTCTAAGACTATTTTATCATACTCTATCTAATAAATATACGATATCATTTCTGTTTAAAAATTTTAAGTACGTTCTTTCATACACTAATGTGCATGGGCATGCATAAGTGCACAGGCGTAAGTCACGCCCGCTTATTTTTTTAACGTTTTTATTTTTATTGTTTAATTATTAATTTAATAAAATATTAAGTTAAATTAAAATGAAATTATTACTTTAATGAAAATTAAATTATAATTATAATTATACTTATGTTATTATTAATTTTATAAAAAACAAAATTAAAAAGAAAAAATTTGGATTAGTGCATGGGCGTGCTTCTTTTGTTTTCCAATTTTAATTTTAATTATTTAATTATTACTTTAATATAATTTAAATTTAATTATTACTTTAATAAAAAATTAAATTATAATTATAATTATAATTATGCTATTATTAATTTTATAAAAATTAAAATTAAAAAGATGCACTAGTTTTGAATTTTTTATTTTTATTTTAAATATAATTAAAATTAAAATGATAAAAAAATTGTGTCAATTTTTACTATTATTTAATTTTAATTTTTTAATAAAATTTTTAAGATAAAATTTAAAATTGATTAATTTATTAAATTATACAATATATTATATATGTGAAATAATTTGTTTTGATTTCAACGACATATTTTAGTTGATTAATTGAATAAAATTGTTTATATGATTTTTAAATTATACAATTTTATACATAAATAATTAATTTTACCAAACATCTTTAATAAACAGCTGATGATTTCTACTAGTCAAATTAGCGATTTAATAAATTAATCAATTTTTAAAAATTAAATTTTTTTATCAGAAAAATTTTATTTAAAAAATTAAAATTAAATAACAGAAAAATAAAATTTGAAAAATTGACACAAAATTTTTTTTATCATTTTAATTTTAATTTTAATTTTAATTTTATTTAAAAATGAAAATGAAAATGAAAATAAAAACAAATTCAAAACTAGTGAATCTTTTAATTTTAATTTTTTATAAAATTAATAATAACATAATGATAATTTAATTTTTTATTAAACTAATAATTAAATTTAAAATTTTATTTTATTTTATTAAAGTAATAATTAAATAATAAAAATAAAAATAAACAAGTAAAAAAACATAGCGTGCGTTAAGAAACACGCCCGTGCACATTGTCACGGTCTCATTGGTGTGTATTGTCCCACATCGAATACGTATTAGGGAGCTCTTGGGTTTATAAGTGGATGGATAAGCCTCACCTATTAGGCTAGTCATTTGGGCGGAGGGCCCAATTTATGACAAATGGTATCAAAGCTACCCTGGGGGTACTATCATGTGGTATAGGGACATTGCATCGAGTTGCCCGCTGTGACCCCCGACGAAGATGTCAGGGATTCGACTGGTGAAGCTTGTCACGGTTTTGTTAGCATGTGTTGTCCCATATCGATTGTGTACTAAGGAAATCTTGAGTTTATAAGTAAATAGATAACCCTCACCTACTAGGCTAATCTTTTGGGCTGAGGGCCCAACTCATGACAAGTGGTATCAAAACTATCCTGGAGTACTATCATGTGATACGGGTACATTGCATCGAGCTGCCCACTGTGACCCCTCATGACGACATCTAGGATTGGGCTGGTGAAGCCTGCCTGTCACAGTCCCGTTGACGTGTGTTGTCCCAAATCAAATGTATATTAGGAAAGTCTTAGGTTTATAAGGAGATAGATAATTCTTATCTATTAGGCTAGTCTTTAACTGGAGGGCCCAATCCATGACAACATATACGTGTGAAGGAAGACATTCAAAATTTTTAAGTAGAAACAACGTCATATATGTATTAATCTTAGATAGAGGATCCGGAATGCTCAAATCATATCCTATTTTGCATATTGCTTATGGTTTGGAAAGGAATTTCAGTGACGTCACTTCCTATTCAAAAGGCTTGGAGTCCTTACGTGACGTTGAAAAGGAAAAACAATAGGCGCTTCATCAGGGGGCGAATTGCATCATCTGCAGCAGCGACTGCAGAGTGTTTGGCAGGAACTTCCTTGCAAACACAAAGCATATGGAGGAAGTATAACCATTGCCATTGAAACTGCAGTTTTTACCAAACCTAATTTGATCCAAAAACTCACTCGTTAGAGCTTGTTTCCCAAACTTTCCAGGGTGCGGACCGCCTCTTGACCAATCAACCCAAGTGATGCTCCTGTCAGAATTCTCCTCCGGACAACAAATATTCACTAGCGTAGGAATATAATGTTCGTCCATGTAACAAGGAGGACTACAATGCTCCCGGAATAAGGGGTAGTACTTCGTGTCCGAAATGATTTCGACGGCGAGCTTCCGATTGACCTCAAACCATTGCGACCCTTTTCTCCAATCTGAAATATTAATAGAAGGAAACATTTTGGGATTGTATCTGCCTCGACCCACCTTCCTTGGGTCGTCGTAGGAACCTATGAAGCTTTGGTTGGCGTTGACTAGGTAGGTATATACTGTAGTAAAGTTGAATAGGGGAACGCAAGACTCCGAGAGTAAAACAAATCTCTCGTTGGTGAAGTCTAGGAGAGCATTGGCTAAAAGCCTCCTCTCTGCATCGATCATCGACGATCTTCCCCATTCCACCGGCTGTAACAAGGAAAAAAACAATCCTGAAATTTCAACATCCATACTTTACAAATTAAAAACAAAGTTCTTTTACCAGAATCAATAATTTTTATGTATTACAGTATCTCATCACATCTAGTAACATATTTTAGTGAAAAGAGTAACTTCATGAAAATTGTTCTCCACCAGCTAAATGAAATACTCATAGTATTAGACATCATACTTGTATTGATGGTGTACCAACATTCTTTGTGGTTAGATGATAAGCATGTATAATCCTTAAAACTCCTCTATTTTCTTTTTTTGTTACAATTAGAATGGGAAATTTTTACCTTGCTTGGGATTCTTCTACCATGAAAAACAGATGCTAGAGGCACCACCTCATTGTAGGAGGGGTGAGAATGGACGTATATAGTATAAAGACCTTCATTCCCTTTGAAGAAGTTCTCCCATAGAGGACCCAATGGCAAGGCTCCTTTGGTCAAGAACATGAAAGCAACTTTAGGGACTCGCTTGTATGGAAATTCTTGAATCCTTGGCACCATTGATGCTCTCCAAAGCAACTCTTCATCTTCCATGTTGTGCATTAGATGATCAAGTGGCCAAATAGGTGATGAAACATTACCAGTATCAGGTAAAGAACGCAATATTGGTGGTGATGGGACCCGTGGAAACCACGGTAATGGTGGCAATAGTTTGGTTATTGGTGGAGGAGGAGGAGGCAGTGGTGATGAGAGGGGGACTTTGGAAGTCTCTGAAGAGAAGGATAAGTGTTTCATATACAAACTAACAGTGAATCCCAAGGACAAACCAATTACAAAGCATAGAAAATGAAAGACATGGCTAAATTGCAACTGGGAGTTGACAAGCTTAGCTATTGATGATGGTAACTGCTGCTTCTCGTTTCCCATTTACCAGGCAATCAAACAGAAAGATGGACGAGACACAGAGAAGAAAGAGTTTTAGAATCTAGTGCTAGCTAGGCAAGCAAATTAAGCTTGCTAGATAGTTGAATTCTGATTCAGAATACTTGAAGCAAAAGCTATGTAGAACGGCATGCATGCCATATTTTCTGTCTCAAAACTCTTGCTTTCTACTCAAAAGAAGATGAAATTGGGGTGCACAAAAAAAGAAAAGGAAAAACAAGAACTGAGATCGGGAGATCAATAGACAACTGAAGATTTTCCTCTGCCCGAGATAAAATTAAACCCTAGTTTGAAGTCAAGAAGAAAATTCAAAGGAAAGAATGTGATGGAGGTACTAAGTAAAGATAGAGTCAGTTTTCCGCAAGCCAATGCAACTGGTGACAGAAATTAAGCGGTAGGTTTTATTTGGCAATTTGGCACTAGGACGCGTCTGTCTGGAAGACACTGCTGCGGGAGATTTTCATAATTGGAATACAGCCTAAAAATTGTTGACCCTTAAACGCCACACTACCATAAGCATTGATATTTATGGTCAATTGGACTACCCAACTTGATTTAGACAGAGACTTTTTTACTACACAAACCTTTTATTTTTCCTTTTCTTCTAGTGTTTGTCAGTCTACCATAGAATCCAGCCATTGAACTTATACGTATAGATAAAGCATTTACTTGCAGGCCGTTACTGGAGGTACCTATGCATAGAATAGAAGACCGTAATTGGAATGCCAGTTTTGGAAGAAATGAGTGCTAATTTAGTCCTACTTGAGGACCTTTAACCATTTTTGTCACTTTACGATTTTAGGCCATCTCCCCGTTTATTTCTCCGTTTATTTCTCTAAAATAAAGTAAAGTTTCTTCTATTTTAAAGATGTTAAAGTATTTTTCACTTTAATCCACAACCCTATTTTCACACTAAAAACAATATTATCAGTATATTCTTTTTTTACCTTCCATTAATGATTATTAAAATTACTTTATAAAATTAGCACAATTTTTTCAGTATATTTTTATCCACAATATCATTATTATTATTATTATTATGCTAAGAAATAATGAATAATAAATAATAATAATAATTCAATTAAGCTGTAATTTGTTATTTAATAATACTAAATGAAATAATATATGACATATATTGGACTATTTTATATTATTTAATTATAATAAATGAAAATATAATTATGTAATATCAAACATTAAATTTTATTGAATTTAATAAATCAAAAACATTTTAACATTAAAAAGACAAAAAAAGGTAAAAGATCACATAACATTTATTACATTAAAAATTAGTTTATCTTTGTTTGTAATTTATCATGTTACTCAACTATTAATATAT
>JANIIA010000006.1:42538440-42553546 GCA_027478495.1 Erythroxylum alaternifolium | reverse complement strand
ATGTGGCTAAGTGGTTAGGCGTAACAGATTGTAAGTGAGAGAGGGGGATTTATGTAGAGGGCAGAGGGCAGGAGAGAGGTAAGCTAAAAGAGTGTTAGATTTGTGGCAGAAGTAGAGTCAAGCCTTCTGAGGAGCAATTATGCTCTAGATAGTATACAATACTATACTTCTAGACTGTAATGATACATATACATTACGACTATATTTCAATAAAACAGTAAATCTCTAGTATCTTAAGACTAGAGTTCTATCAGCTTCAAAATGATATTTGCAGTTAATGGAACATCACTTTCCCGCAATTTATGATAGGTATGGTCAAGCGTCAAATTCCTCTTCCATTTCAGAACTGAATAGGACTACACTCACTATTTAGCTGGAGAAAAGCTTTGGAGCACTCTGCTCATAATTGCTTGGCACCTAAACAATACACACCATTTTGTTTTTCATTGAACAATCTGACTCCAAGATATTTTGGTAATATTCACAGCGACAACATCCGAAACCACTCCTGGTTTTAAAAACTTCAAACCAAGTATAGGAAACCAAATGTATAAAACCTAAGAAAAAGGCTAACTTCAGACGTCAAGTTGGTTGCGTACAGATGAATGAGATCAATCAAGTTACCCATGGCAAGCAGCATATGGCAAGCAGTAGTATGCAAATATAAGGCTATAAAAGGAAATCAGGAACATCGCCTGTCTGTGCATCTACATTTGAAGGCATTTCAGCTCTTGGTTGAGCTTTGTGCCTACTGTGGTGATGCCTACTCTTTTTCTTTTCTTTATTTTCATTGCCCTGTTTGTCATCAGCATTCTTCTTCCCCGAACTTTTCCTGCTTCTCTCTTTACCATGACTCTGGTGGTTTCTCCTCTTCAAGCTTGGATTTGCATCATCTGGTTTCTCCCCATATGCGGAATTTTCTTTTGATTCATGAAGATTAACATTTACCTTCTCCTTCCCTTTTTTTCTAACAGATAACTTATCAGATGGCTTAATAGTTGATGTAGCAGGTGTAGCTTCACTGCCTAAAAGAATCTCTCGAACAGCACCAGAAAGAAAATCTTCTGATTCTACTTTCTTTCCACTTATGGGTAACACATCTCCTTCATCCAACTTCACTACCACAGGCCTAGGTTTTGCATGGTTGGGTTTTCTCTTAAGAACAAATGACTGGTCTGTAAGCTTAACTAGATCTTGAGTATCATCATTGGCATTAGTGCTGGAATTAAGATCATTTGCAGGTGGACAATCGCATGTTTGAACTTCCTTCTTCTCTGAAGAAAGATAGTATAACCCATGCCGCTTCCGATGTTCTGCTAGTAAAGAAGCGGCCTCATTTGACAGTTCTGGATCTTCTTTGCTCTGGAAAGTAGAAGAACAAAAATCAGCAGTCTCTCCAAAATATGGACTCACCAGAGAAGAGGAACTTGTGGAATGTAGTAGTATATCTCCACAAATTTCATCCAATTGAGCAAGATTCTCATTAAGGATTAACCCCAATGGTACAGGAACTCTCTCCTGGGAACTTACTGAGATTGGACCAAGCTCCTTAGAGACGGCTTCATGCACCAATTCAACTATTGTGGAAGCTGTTAGTTCTTTCCTATTTACATTTGGTTTTCTAATATGTAAGTCACCCAGTTCTTGCTTTATCAAATCAACAAATCCAAGAACATTACGTGCTCTCTCTTTTATTTCAACATCATAGCTTCCTGACAAAGGGCCCAGTGCCGATTCAATCAAATTTAACAAGTTAATAACAGATTCACGTGTTAAACTCTTCTTCCCAAGCAAAGCTGATACAGATGAATCACCCTCTCCATCATCTAAAATAGAAAGATCTTCATATGACTGATTTGAATTCCTCAGGTTATCCTGTTCACAATCAACAGTAGCTTTTAACGATGCTGAAACAGAAGGTTCCACATAATCACCTCCAGAAGACACATCTGAAACTTTTAATGACAAATCACAGGTTACATTCTGACTTTGTATTAGGTAAGAATGAAGAAAAAAGATTAAGACTTTGAAAACAGATTGTAAATAAACAGCTCTGATTGGGGATGGCAAAAGAACGCTACGAGGCTGTATTAATGACTCAATAAGTTCGATTGGCTTCTTTGAGAATTCCACATACTCTCCACAAATCCAAGCAGCAGCACATAACATCCTATGCAAGTAAGGATTGCCAAGCAATGCAGGATCAATCAGCAGATCACGACCAACACGGACTAGCTCTGGTCTAACATCCTTGACTCTCATACCTATATCAATAAGCTGATTCTCAATTTCTCCCCCCTTTTGGCAATGTGGTACCCTTGCCATTTCTCCAAGAAGTGAGACATACCATTCAAAGTCAGCAACCATCTCATACACATTTCTGCAACATGTGGATAAAATTGAACCAAGAATCTCATTGCAGAACATAGGATCAGATTTCAGCGCATAATTAATCAAAACCCTACAAATTTCTGCAACATTACTCTCAGAAACCATTGCCATAACTAGACGCAAAGAAGCAATTTTGACATTAGTATCTATATCACTCAAAGATTTAATCACAACCTCCTTATTATCCAATACTATCCACAATTGCTTAGCTGCCGCAATGGATAATGCATGCAATCCTAGATACTTAAGGTTGAGATCATCATTAACCAAAAATTCATGAATTTTCGAAGCAGCAAGCTTCACTGCAGATTCGTACTCAGTCAAGCTACTCAGCACAGTCATGATACACTCAAACATCAAAGATTTTGCTCCTGACCTCCTCATATGATCACAGATAGGTTCTACAATCCTTTTAGCCAACCTAGGCTCCAAAGGAGCCAACCTGGAAAAAATCTTCAGGACTTTAATCACCACCCAATTATTTCTTGAATCGACCAAAATCTTATAAAACTCGGGAGCTAAAGGAAGATAGGATTTGGGGTCTTTAGATGCCAGCTCACAGAACACTCCAACAACTGCAGACACGATCTGTGGATCACTACTCTCTAAGCTATCAACAAGCCTCTTAAAGCAAACCCGGACTGCATCTGGGTATTTACCGAAAACCCTCAAAACCACACCAACAGCTTTCTTTCTAACAAAGACCTTAGAACTAGACATCAAAGTGAAAACTTCGGGTGTAAGATCTCTACATAAATCAACAGTCCCAATAGTGGACAAGCATTCAAGGGCTAAACTAACCTCAAACTCGTTACTGCTCTTGAGATCCTTCCGTAACTGATTAGTGATCAACAAAATGACCGGAGTGGATTCATGGAACGACTGTGAAATAGCAAGATAGCCAATTTTTTTGTGGGCAAAATTGGGAGAAGATATGCACTCGATGGCATGAAAAGCAGCCCATGTCATGTCAACGAAATGGATTGAATTGAGGTAAGTAAGCTTCTGAAGAGCAATTGATTTGGTGGGCAACTCGGTTGATTTGATCTCTCGGCGAATGTCTTCGACAACCTTGGCAATAAAAGCAGACTCTAGGGTTTGCTGGTGGCGGAGGCCTTTGATAACATCGTCGAGAGTGCGTTGAAAAAGGTGATCCATTAGCGAAGGAGAAGCCATTGGTGGGGGAAAATTCTGCAGCTTCGGAATTAAATTGAGGTGGGATGTTGTTTGAGGGAAGGGTTCGATGCATGAGTGAAAAGGTAATGGAATTGGGGTCAGATGGTCGTATCAATAGGAGACAATGAATGTTTTTGTGTTGTTTTTGTTGAAAGTGCAAACAATGGACCAACCAGGTAGTCCGTGGCGAGTGGCAACACCACAGTCATTTGTGGTTATCAGGTGTTAAAATCAATATCTTTTATATCTGAAATAGTGATAATTGATAATAATAAATATATGTAATCAATGACAATTTTTGTTTTCAAAAACTTACTTCATTTTCTTAAAATATCTCCCAACCATATTGAGCTCATCTTCGTTGGGAACAGGGAGGGATTCGATCGTTTATGCGCAACAAAATAAATTTCAAATATTTTTGTTTTAATTATCCAAAAGCTAAGATTATTAAAATTTTATAACATAATTAACATGATCAATTATGAACAAAAATTCATATATTATTATGAAATTTAATAGTATTTTTTTGTATTCTTTGAATTGTTTTTAAAATTAGCTTATCTCAACTACCGTAGTCGCACAAATGTCTAACCTCTAGCGGTATTTACGGAACGTGTTAAAGAGAACTTTGGAACTATTGTAAAAAGAGTTAGGCAAGGAGTGATAGCTTCCTCATAACTTAACCCTAATTTTAATAAGTTGGATATTTTAATAATTTAATTAAAATTAAATTCTAATTTCAATTAAACGTTAATTATAATTATAAATAATTCTAATTAAATATGAATGATACCTAAATAGGACTCAATATCTCATATTCATCTTTATTTATTAAATAACTCATATTTAATTATAAAGTTATTCAAACTTTAAATTCAAGTCTAGTTGAATAAAATTTCTTCTCTCTTTAACTTATGCTTTATTTGTGACCAATTATGATCCCAAATATGTTTAACAACAAATATAAATTATAATTCTAAATCATATATAGGATTAGATAAATTAAAATTATTTAATTTTTCTTTAATTCTCTAATTAAACAATTTATATCTATAGATTAACATTAGAATCTAATAACATATCTTAACCACCAAATATTTAGGGATTTTAAAATAGTTTTAACCTTTTCGTGCATGATTTTTCCTTATAGTTTAATCATCTCAGCATACAACGTTCTTAATAAACATAACACATCAAATTAATGTTTACTTTATTTGACTCCAATTATGTTAGTTCTCTACCATTAGTAATTGATTCAATTAATGACATTTGAAAACTATTTTCAAGGGTTTCATTTCACCTTGACTAAGGATTTTCATAATCAATACTAATTAACAATAGAACATCCTCCCTAATTACTTTAGGTAATAAATCCTAATGTTTTAAAAATCAAACCGGACATTGAACCTATCAAAGAAAATGTTTAAGGTTTAAAGGTTCAACCGGTAAGAAATCGTTATAAAATTAGTATATAATAAATAAGAAGTAAAATTTTTTAATTAATCAACTTTTCAGTTCCGTTCAATTTACTTTAATAAATAATAACTCTTATTATTTAACATTCCTAAAGGTCTTAGTTTTGTTTATAAAATTTAAAATGTGTCTGTAACTTAGGTATTAATTTTTGCATAGTGTCATCTTTATATAATTTATTCACATAATTAACTCATTTATTTTCTTAACCATTCATTTTTTTCCCGTCTCTTTGAAAAAAATCAATGGTCAATTGTCAAATCCCTACTGCCATTACCAAATCCCATAAGACATATCAAATTGTTTTCTTACTGTATTGATTGACTTTTTTCATGAGTGTCAATATTGAATTCCTGCAAGTGCACGATATTAGATATAGTCAGTACTGGCAAGCACGGGTCAATCCTATGAGAATAGTTAGTACTAGTAATTACTGTTATTATATTATCTAGCCTAAGAATTAATTGTAGTTTTTAATTAAAGAACTGAATTTGACAAATAAAATAAATGAACAATACTATTTAAATATAGAATTACGAAGCGCTATGTTAATTACCAATATCAAGTGATTACTATTTAGGTTTGAATCTCCCTAAGCCTTAACCGACTGATTTTTTTATGTAATTGTTTTGATGATTTATTGAACTGTGGTGACTCTTATATTATGATAGTACCTAACTTTGAGTCTACTAAGAACTAATCCTAGTTCTAACTGAATTCCTCAGGTTAAATTTTATAGGATTATGTTACTGTTTTATGAATTCCTCTATTAGGTTTGACCCCAATCTAAAAGATTTATGTCGTCCTATCTCTAAGGTTGCAATAAATTCTTTCCAATTACCTTAGATCAATTCAGACTTAGGATTTCTCAATCGCTACATATGAAATCAGATTATGATATAATATTTTGGATTACTAGAACATAAATCAAACAAGTAATTGTATCTCAATAAATCAAACAATCAATTGCATTCACAAAATAATCAACACATGTTCCTGTATCAAATAGGGTTCATCTAGCCTAAATACTAATGAAATAATTAGTTATACATCGGCGAACATGAAATTAGATATACATAAACAGAAAACTGAATAGAAAACAACATAATCATAATTCTAAATCTCATTGATTGTTCTCTATCGAGTATTCTGACGATGTAGATGTCTAATCTTGTGTCTAATGGATCCGTCGATAAAATCTTCACGTCTACCGCTCCTCTAGGTTAGAATCATACTTGGAATTGTCTCTGAAAATTTCAGAACACTTCTTGCCATCTTTATTTCTCAATTGCCTCCGAAAAGTGTCTTTTATATGGAATTTTATGGTTTTGGCTGATTCACGGTCTTTTACACGACCGTGCATAACTATAATTCTTTAAATATCGCAAAAGTGCACGACCTCAAAGAAGTGCTTAGGCAGATGTAGATTCGTGCATCCCTTCAGATTGTTGAATCTTCATTTTATGCCATGTTTTCGTCCGAAATCTTCTCCTTGAAGCCTATCAAGGCAATTATAATTTGTATACACACTTGAAATGAATTAAGGACCAAATATATACCAAAAGTAATAAATATCAAGGAAAAACACATCAAATATGGGGTAAAAATATGCTTAATTATCCATTTATCAAATATCGTCAACCTGTCCATTTATATTATACATTATTATACCTTATTGAATCAAATTAACATATAATTAGAGTTAAGTTATCCTAAAATTAACTTTTTAAGTAATATTAATAATAATTACATTAGCAATCGCATTGAAACCAAAAACATATATATTTACACCATCACTAAGATTTCACTCAATGCACTCAAGTGTTTAGGCTAAAAAGTACCAAAACTCTTAATCAATGCATAGCAGAATTCCTACCATAAGCTTGCAATAAAATCACATCTCTACCACTTATGTACAAACTAGAAACAAAAATCAAAAGGTTTTTGTATAGTTTGTAATGAGACTTAGGTATACTATGATTGGGACAATAAAAGAGGTTTAAGTGAAGGCAATTTACTCAAGGAAATATTACAAGACTTGTTTACAAAACACATTGGTTCTTTCATCATAAATTTATCGGTACCACTTAGTTTACTTCTTTTCTTTTATATGCTCGTTTCATTTTTTTTGGCAACACTCTTTCACAAGAAACTAGTTCGAGTATTTAGTATCACAAATCAATAGATATTGAACCTTTCATAAAATTGAAGTCTTAATAAGTAATTAATATAAATAACCTTCAAGGTTCAAAATAATAAATAGGTCTTCAAAGAAAAATAGGACAAAGTTTAATATGTGGGTTTAATTAATGAAAAAGGTTAGGGCTCAACTTAGTTATTCCTAAAGGTAAATTTTTTGGGTATGGTAATTTTCAAAGAAATAGGCTAAAACAAGTTAGTAAATCTAAGTACCTTTATCATACTAATGCTTTTAATTTTCATAAATATGGTCTCAACATGCATAATAAAAGCAAGTTCTAGAATTATCCTACTATATATGATATCACACACAAGAAAGAATAACAAGAGCTTTTAAAAATTTTGAAAATATACTTTTTAGGCTCAAAAGCTCTCGAAAAAGATAGGTATATATGTATGGATAGGTATATATGTATGTAAATAATATGCAATTTCATTCAACTTAAATATTTCAATGATTATAAAAAATATCACTTAGAAAATTAATGTCATTCTAACCATCATCCTTTTGCACACCAGTTCAAATCAATATTCAACAATAAAGTTGAGTATTAATGGATAGATTCATCCAATTCAAGATATTAGATAATAAATTTATAATCAGGATTATAATAAGCTTAATTAAATCAATTAAAAATTCGTTAAACCCATCCCCACACTTAAATTGTACATTGTCCTCAATGTACATAATACAAGTAGATATGCAACTGAGAGGGTTGTTTGGTACCTTCCTAATTGTGACGATTTTTTTTCCGTTAGATCCATCCAATGTTAACTTATCCTTGCTAAATATAAGAAAAAAGGATAAAAAGAAATAAAAACATAATTGAAAAAAAATAATAAAAGCATCATTAATTATAATGTTAGACATTACAAAATAACTAACGAAAAGAAAATTGAAAATAAACATAAAAGATAACAACACAATTAAAAACAATCAAATAATAAAACCAAATATAAATACAAAAGGATCCTTACAAAAGGATTCCTGCAAAACTTCTTTGTAAGATTCTTTTACCATGATGGTGTTCAAACAATTAAGAGGATTTTTCTTACCATCAGAGGCTCTAAATGTAACCCTCATATCCCCTATTCTCACGGGTAACTCACCTCTATCAAAGTTTATAAGAGACTTGGCAGTAGCTAAAAATGGTCACCCAATGACTAAGGGTATTTCCAAATCTTCATCTATATCCATGATGGTAAAATCATTAGGGAAGGTGAATTTGTCAACTTTAACAGGCACATCCTTGATTATGCCCTTAGTACGAGTGAGTGGTCTATCAGTCATCTGCACACACATCTTAGTTGGTGTTAATTCACCTAATTCCTTTCTCTTGCATAAAGTGGAAGGCATCATATTTATGCCAGCTCCTAAGTCGACATAAAGTGTAAGCAATCTTGTTTAAGCTATTTTAACATGTCAAGGACACAATCTAACTCTTCTTCCAACGATTTCCGTTTAGTTCTCACAATGTATGGGCTAGTAGGTTGAGATTCCTTGACTCGCTTTAAAGTAGGGTTATCACCAATTTCAAAGTGACTATCACCAATTTCAAAGTGACCCTCAGTAGTCAACTCTTCATCTTCTTCCTTGTGGAGTTTTTTTTCAGCGACCTAGGTGATTGCCATTATCCTCTCCTTCAAATTTTGTTTCAATTGTGCTTAACAAACTCTCTTTAGGTCTCTCTATCACTGATTTGGCCAGTTGGTCAAATTTTATTTCCATGTTCTATATGGATGCGTCTGCTTGCTGATGCTTTGTCCTTGATTCTTGAATAAATTCCATCATCAACTTATCCATACTCGGTTTCCTCAATTGTGATGTTTATGTTTGAAATCTATAGGGAGGGTTATGTATTTGTTAATCTTAGTTATCCCATGAGAATTTGAGATGGTTCATCTAGGGTTGTACGTGTTACTATAAGGATTATTTTGGGGTCTTGAAGCATTGCCTAAATAATCTACATGTTCGGGCTAATCTAATTGATAATCTTGTCTTTGTTGCTCTACTTACACATTTCGCATTGCATCACTTTTCCATGTGGAGCCATAGTGATTCTATCTATCTTCTTCTCAAGGCTTCCACTTGATTCACTAGTTATGTAACACCCCACTCCCATCTGACATATGCATGTGCACCCTTCGGTCACATGTGCATATGCCTGACAAAAATGACGTGTTAATTATCTCACTTTCACTTTATAACATGGCATCATATTTAAAATCATAAATCACACATTTGCTAACATCCAAAATTTCCTCATTTTATATCATACCATCATATACATTGTACCTTTAAGTTCAACATCATCCATAATTATACAACTTCATCCTATGACCATAAACAACTCAGTCTACACAGTATGCTACTAATATGAGGAATGAACAAAAGTTATTCACAAACTTATGTCCTCAATTCCCAACTGACTAACCTTTGAGCCATATTTGATTGTCAAAGTTGCACAAAATAAGCTTCTATGGAGTCTTAGAAGCTATGCCATCTCACTCTTGAACTTGAAATTATCAACAGTGCAATTTTGATGAATTTTGTGAACTCAGTAGAGTAACCATCTTCAGTGGTTCACTCATGTAATAAAACACAATCAATCATAAGCATATTGTCACATAGTTATATCAACTTGATTAAGTTTTATCACAAACGAATTGTATTTCAATCAAACAATTCAATCAGTCTATCACTTCATTACACTTGAATAAAACCTAGTCATTAGTTTAATACTATTTATTCAAACATGTAACATTCTTACATCTTTGCAAATCAATCAACGAATTCAAATCATATATGAATACTATATGATTATATATGAATAATATATGTATGAGACTCACGTTCGTTTTTTTACATTGTTGCGACTGTGTACTTTTTCAGTATCCCGTATCACTGGGTTCATTGATCACAGTAAGCCTTAGGCTCTATATGTTTGAGTTTTAAGCTCTTTTCAGTAGCAGTCTCAGTCAGTAACATCACCAGTCACAACTACCTTTATATTAAATGTATTGAAATGAAATGCATGCCACAAATCATTCAAATACAATCAATCACTTTCATTCACGTTATCTTAGTCAATACAATCAGTCATAACATTCATTCACTTTTAGTTAAGAATCATTTAGGTAGTCTCATTCATATACAAGTAGCACTTCCAATAATATTCACATGCATTAAACACCTCGGACAGGTATTGTCTGAAATTCAGTACACAATCAGTGCATATTCATCATATATCAAATTCAATTCAGTAATTATCAGATCAAATTAAAGTGAGACCATCTTAGGTTACTTATATTTGCTCCCTTAAGGCTATCTTCTTGACGTTTTGGTGATATCCGGGAGCAGTCGTGCTACTTGCTCTCCTATATACATTAAAACAATTTCACGTGACTGTACTGCTTATGTAACTAGGTAAACACATATATATCGAAAGAAATCATGTATCATGCATGTGCAATGAAAAATTATCAGGTATATTTCTATAACAAATTGATGTACATATCAATTGTAATCCAATTGTGCCAAAATTCACACACTAAATCACTATTCCAGTTTTTGCTGAAAGCACCTCATTCGGGTCAACTTTGTATAAGCAATAAGATCAAGCAAACGATGTATTTTTGTAACATTTTCTTCTAAAAAATTGTTCCTCTGTGTCTTAAGTTTCTAATGATACCAAGATCATACAATTTGGTTTATTATTCTTTGAGTTATGCTCAAAATACCACAGATTGTATACATTTAGAATTTAGGCTAGAGCATGATCATATAGTCAAGTTGTATAACCCATATCTCTCAATTCCAATATCCAAAAATTACAAAATTTATACCTATTTAAATATAAGAGAATAAGCTATAACTTTGGTGAAGACACCTTAGTCTAATTCGGCCTATATCAATACAGTTTATTCAATAACAGTAGGACATGATTTCTATCATTGGCAGTATTACAGCTTAAGCCAAGACCCAATTTCATGCCAAAATTTGAAATTCTTAAAGACAGAACTAAATTCGACTTCTTCAAGAAAATTGTAGAATATGTCTCTAGTTTAGTCTGAATTAAGAATCAATCCATTTAAAAATCTATAAATCAAGATATAATCAAAATACAGAAAATTGTTCAATGAAAATTCTCCAGTTCATGACATTCCAGCACGTTTCCTCACTTTCATCCAATCGATCATTTTCAAATCAATTCAGATGGCTCTAAATTTTTGTGAAGAGAAAGCACAATGTCTTATGAGTCTATTAGTTCAAGTTTCAAGTCATTTAGAGGTTAGATGAAAAAGTTATAACCAAAAGCTATTCAGAAAAAATATACTCTAGTTCATATTTAGACTTCAAAAACTAAAACCATGCACGTAAACCATCACCTTCTTTTTCCTCTCTTTCTACTGCAACTTTTGTTTTCATGAACAGTAACAACGCATAAAACAAAACAGAACCTATAGCCACTTACGCATGCATCCCTCCACAAGCATGAAAACATCATCCATACTACTCCCCTTTCATCTCAACAACATAAAACAACTTAAAAATCTAAGGTTCAAACTTAAACATCAAAAACTATATACTCAAACATGCAAATTCCATTTTTTTCTGCACTTTCTTTCTATCTTCTGTATATTCCCATTTTCATCAACACAATCACTTCTTTTAACTTATCTCTATATCATAACCTCACTAAATTTATTTTCCTTATCTTTAAATTCATTTCAGATCATCATAAAAACACTCACAAATAATCCCGCATATCAAAAGTAAATAAGAACAGAGCATATATATTCATCGATTTTTCATAAACTTCTGTATCATTTTCAGTTTACTCCATTTTTTATAAATAATTCAGTACAATTCGAGCATCATCCATAATATCATTTACAATACCCAGAAACTTAAAACATCACATACTTATTTCAACAAAATTTTCCAAAGTGAAGAACAGGTTTCGGTGGATGAGAAAGAAAACAAGAACAGGGAGAAGCAAAAAAAAATGGCTGAACTGAATTGCTTCCTTTGTCAGGTATAACATAGATGTGAGAATCAAAAACATATATTTCGATGATGAATATTTAGTGTGGGTGTTTTCGGTGTAGACTACCGAGAGTTGTAGAAATATTTTTACATGGGTTAATAATTCAATGACATGTGGCACCCATGCATGTGGGCCATGTGTCACCCTCCCATTTGTCTCTTATCCTTTTTTTCCTTTTTCTTACAAAATACCCCAAATTTTTAGAAATTCTCTAAAATTCACAAAAAGTTCCAAAATAATACTAATAGCCTCCAAACAAATTTTTAACGCAAATATCCTACAATTCACATTTTAATCAATCAATCATACCTGAAAAATGTTAATGAATGCATGTACAATTATTTTAATGTATCAAAAATAAATATTCACATGTGTGTGAATATACTATGATGCATAAGCATGAAATGCACTTCTAATTTCTCACTTTACTCTCATTTCATTATTTTGGTGAACATGGGATGTCACAAGTTGCGTCATAACATTTACTTCACAAACTGCAAATGGCATATTCGTGGTTCGTACTCTAGCTGAACACCATTGATAATTGTTTATGGCCATGTCTTCTATCAACTCTTAGGCTGCTTTAGGTATTTTGTTGTTTAGTGTCACTCTAGTTATTGCATCTATCGACTACCTTGTACTTTGACTGAGCCTATTATAAAATGTCTAGATTTGTATCCATAAAGGCAGTCCATGATGTGGGCATGGTCGAAGCATTTTCTTAAATCTTTCCCATATGTTATACAATGATTCACCCTCAGTTTGGGAGTATGATGAGATGTCATTCCTCAGCTTTACACTCTCTGTAGTAGGAAAGTACTTAAGTAAAAATTTTCCGCCACTTTATCTCAAGTGGTACGTGACGAATGTGGAATAAAATTAAACCACTCCTTAGCTTTTCATCTCAAGGAGAAAGGAAATAGATGCAGTCTAAAGGAGTCATCATTCGCTCCATTTATCTTAAAAGTGTCATAGATCTCTAAAATGTTAGGGATGTGCACACTGGGATCCTTGTCTTGAAGTCTAAATTGGACTAACTGCTGCACCATCTAGATGATGCTCGACTTGATCTTAAAGTTATTTGCCTGTATAGTTGATCTCACAATGCTAGATTCTACACTAATTAATTCTAGCCTAGCATAGTCAAAATCGTGCGTGGTTAGTCCACCATGTTGCAAGATCCTTTGGAGTCTTCATGACCTTCCAAATCCTTTATTCAATGATCTAGCTCAAACTCTCTAAAGTTAGTCCTACGACAATTTCTTCGCGCAGTCCTTTCTATCTCAGGATCTATATCTAGTACGTTTTCGGTTATGATCCGGGTTATAAACTGACCCAGATTCTAAATCTAAAACTAAGGAAATAAACTAACTAACTTAAACAATTTAAATTACATAAATTAAAAACAAAAATAAAGCAAAATAAACAAACTAAAGTAATGACTAGAGTAACAAAACTAAAGTGTTTCTAATATCACGGTCCCCAACAAAGGCATCAAAAACTTAATTAAATTTTTTTATGAGTGTCAATATTAAATTATCACAAGTGCATGGTGTAGTTATAGCTAGTACCGACAAGTATAGGTCAATCCTATGAGGATAGTAAGTACTAGTAATTACTATTATTCTATTATCTAGCCTAAGAATTGATTGTGACTTTTAATTAAAGAACTGAATTTAATAAATAAAATAAATGAACAATAAGATTTAATCAAAGAATTACAAAGTGCTAAGTTAATTACCACTATCAAATGATTAGTATTTAGGTTCGAATCCCCCTAAACCTTAACCGATTGATCTTTTGTTATGTAATTGTTTTGAGGATTTATTAGACTGTGGAGACTCCTATGGTATGTTAGTAGTTGACCTTAATTCTACTAACAACTAATCCTAGGATTTCTAACCAAATTACTCAGGTTAAATTTTATAGAATTGCATTACTGTTTTATGAATCCCTTTATTAGGTTTGACCCTAATCTAGAAGGTTTATGTCATCCTATCTCTAGGGTTGCAATCAACTTTGTCCAATTACTGTGGATCTATCCAAACCTAGGATTTCTCAATCGCTACGTATAAAATTAGATTATGATATAATATTTTAGATTACTAGAACATAAGTAAAACAAATAATTGGATCTTAATAAATCAAACAATCAATTGCATTCATAAAATAATCAACACATATTCAGGTATCAAATAGGGTTCATCTAGCTTAAATACTAATGAAATAATTAGTTATACATTGGCAAACACGAAATCAAATATGCATAAACAAAAAACTAAATGGAAAATAATGGAATCATAACTCTAAATCTCCCTAATTGTTCTTTATCAAGTTGATTGTTCTTTCTCTAGTATTCTACCGATGCAGATGTCTAATCTTATGTTTTGATGGATCTATGATAAAATCTTCACATCTCCCGCTCCTCTAACTTAGAATCGTACTTGGAATCATCTTTAGAAATTTCAGAACACTTCCTACCATCTCTCTTTCTCAATTGCCTCCAAAACGCATCTTTTGTATGGAATTTTAGGGTTTTTGCCTATGTAATGTCTCATTCATAACTAGAGCCCTCCAAATATTGCAAAAATGCACAGCCTCGAAGAAGTGCAAGGGTAGATGCAAGAACGAACATCCCTTTAAATCGTTGAATCTTCATTTTACCATGTGTTTTCATCCGAATTCTTCTCCTTTAAGTCCATGAACGAAATTATAATCTGTATACATGTTGAGTGTAATTATGCAATACAAACTACTCGTTTTACACTCAAAAACTACAAGTATATGGGTTGTGACTTGTAGTTAAAAAGTAAATA
>JANIIA010000006.1:42482333-42494692 GCA_027478495.1 Erythroxylum alaternifolium | reverse complement strand
ACCTAATTGCTAGTCTCATATATATATATATATATATATATATATATGCACACACACATATACATACATTAGCTATCATGTATTCAAGAAATAGTCAACTCATACCTACCTTATCTATCATGTATTCAAGAAATAGTCATCACTGACTAAGTTAGATGGGCCAGCTCAAGCTAATGCAAATAGAAAAGTTAAAACGGTCTTTCTTAATGGTAATGTTTTTTCAAACCCATATCTTGAAACATTGAATTAATTTGTCTATGCATATCTAATTGAAAAAAAAAAGGGAAAGAGGATGCCTTAGAACAAAAGAAAACATATTCCTGTAATGAAGAGAGAGGATAAAAAAAGGTGACAAGCCAGGAATGAAGGATACATGTTTGTTGTCTCTCCTAAGCCATAAACATGTTTATACGAACGAACAGTCTAAGAATCCTCTCCATTTCATAGCTTCTTCGGATCTTAATATTTGTTCTTGATTATATCCCAAAAAACCTTGACGATGCAATTAGCCTTCTAAAAGCTTGACATGACTTGGATAAGCAAATATCAAGAGTCAGCAAGTACCAGCAATATTTACAACTTGGATACCTAAATTTTCATCCGCGTGAAAAGCGATCATTTCTTGTTCTTTTTATCTTTTCCACCGCTCAAAAATGATCCAAAGCCAAGGAGATTTGCAGTGCCTTTAGAAATGTAAGGAGGTGGCACATTCAATACATGATTTATTCTAACACCATTGCCACGAAAACCCCCATAGTTCTTCTTCAATGGAGGCTTCTGAGCTATGGAATCCATATAAGCAGATGATGACGAAGTTGATACAGAATTTTTCATGCAATTTGACTGCTGCTTCTGTGTGTTATGCTTTTGAAAATCTTTCATACAAATTTTCTTTGGATTTGGGACTGCACCTGTAGAATTGCTTCGAGACAGAAGCGGCAATGAGCAGATTAAGCTCCTCTTAATATCACAGTTGAGACTAGTGCTTCTCTTGAATCCCCAAAAAGACTTGGACGGAGGCTTTTCCTCCATTTCAGAGTTCAAAACCATTAATTCGTTAGAACTCTCTTCTCTCTTTGGTTCCCCTGTAGTGAGAGGAGGTGGGAGTGGAGGAAGAGAATCCATTCTTGAGGGTTCATCTCTATGTCGTTGCCTATCAGAATCAATGGCTCTTCCATGAATTTGAAGTGGAAGGATCATGCCATCTGCAAAGAGCTCGTCTGCCAAGGAAGGTTCATGATCTAAGCTACTACAAATGCTGAACTCAAAATCAGAACTTGAATCCAACAGCTTTGTGTCTCCCCGAGATTCCCGTTTCGTTGATAAATCATCTTCTAGGCTGAGATCATTGGAAAAGGATATTCTAGGACTTGTTTCTGAGCACATCTTGGTGATCCCAGTTTCAGTTTGTCGCTTGAAGAACAAAGAAAACTGCATCAAGAGCAGATCAGGTAATCAAGAAACTTGAAAGATTGTATAACAATTCAGGAGTCAATTAAAAGAAGAGAAAAGGGTGGTGGTACAAAGATTCAAAGATGATGGGCTGGGAAGAATATAATTTCTCTAGGTTTGAATATTGACAAAGGATAGTTTGGACCAACTAGGAATGAAAAAGGAGATGTACAGAGAATTGTGAGCAGAACATAAACGACCAGAGTGGATCAAAGAAAAGAACACTGCTTACTTTCCCGCCTGAATGATTCTAAGAAAATTATAAGGATCAGGGTCAGAATGTTCTACACTGAATTGGAGCAGCCTGCAGAACAAAGTTGTCCGCTACTGTTTAAAAAGAAAAAAGAAAAAGCAGATATGTTGGAGAGACATAAAAGACATAGGACTGCGAAAAACATATTATACTATTTAATGGAGAAATATTTGGTAAATTCAAAGAAGATGGGAAAATCAAGGCCATATGTGAGAGAATTGGTTTCCTTCTGTGTGAGGCAAAGGAATAAATGCACTCAAGTAGTTGGACTCGGAGGAATGGAATGTTGAAAGGACTCCAAGAAACCTTCAAAATGTATTAAATTGGTGGTGAGACAAAGTTGTTTTCACAAACCACATAATCGACATTTGGGCTGCCCTTACATCATCTGACACCATCCTTTATTTTTTTCATATTTAGATGCTCAATATCTAACATAAAAAATTGGCCTAGTCGATTACCTTTCGAAAGTAAACGCAAAAAGAAAAAAAAAACACCGTTGTTTGTGGAAGACAAATAATAAACTTTCTGGTAATTTAGCAGTTGGTAAGCCATTGTCCTGTCCTGATTATGCAACACTTTTTCTTGGTCTATGCTTATATATATTTGCAATCCAAAGTTCTTAACACAACAATGATAATGCTTCCTTCACCCAATTTTGGTAGGAGGCCTTTGTGTTTTCGTCCATTGTTCTCCACACGTTACAAATTCTTGAGAATCTCGTCAGGCAGAAGCAGGACACAACAATCCATTTTTGGCATTTCACTAGCTTAGGCGACCTCTTTTCTGCCTGTTGCCTACATTCAAAGCATGCTTAGCTTGGACACAAACTAAAAAGCTACTTTTCATCCTAAAAATTTGACCTACTCATTCAATTAGTTTATTATTCCCCCTATCAATTCTAATTTTACATATACTACGGAATAGAAGAGAGTGCAAGTAGTTTATTTTCTTAAATCTCTTCTTTCTTAAACCCCTTGATCTCTCAGAATTAGAACAATTCTGAGGCGAAGGAAATTGTAGACTGTAACTTTATGTGGCTCTGATCCTGTGATTGTTTAGACTTGGGTTCTTTGGCAATCTAACGTTGATGTCTTCTCCTGACAAGACTTTTCCTAAAACAACAGTCAAAAAATGAAATTTATTGGGCAGTGTGACCACTTTCTGAAACAATAGGACTGAGCAACAGTCTGAAGACGGTTTTGTGACTAAAATCTTACAGAATTTTGAAGAGCTGCCCCACATACCGAAGTACAGACATGTAGAGGAGTAAACACAGGCTGAATTTGGACCAGAACACATCATAACTGTATCAATAATTCTCTTATATTATTTGAAGTAGACCACTCAGGAATCCGGGAAATTGTGTAGCAGAAACTATCTATATTTGTTAGGTATTATTATTATCCAAATGTTTTTTAAAACTGTATATAAAAAATTAAAATAAAAGTCTATTTTTAATTTGACTATGATATTTGCAAATTAGGAATTAAGTCGCTTGAATATTTTAACATTTTTATTAATTTTGAAGAGAACACTCAACTGAAACTCCTCATTGGTTCCTGATTCATGAAACCTTCCAACCTACACATGACATGACAAAGGTAATATGTCAATTGTCCCTCATCATCTTCAAGATATCCCCAGATCAATGTTGACTCGTCTCTTTGTCCCTTGTTGTTCTGAAATTTCTTACCTCTTAAAGTCTAGGCAGTACAAAAGGAACTAAAAATGTGATCTTAGTAAAGGATAAGATAACTGAGCAAGATTGAATTGATACTATTTTGGGTAGTCATTTGCAGAAGGGTTACGTACTAAACACCTAAACAAAAAGTCCGTTGGAGTCCATGATCGGATGGATTAATATTAGTTTACAAAATTTTTGGGACTAGTTGAGAATTTATTTAATATGCATTTTCTTTGTAGACACGCTGCTGTCCATCTTAAACAAGTAACGGAGATACTATAATATAGATTAAAGATCCCTCCTCCCCCGTTGAATCTGAAACCAGATCCTTTATATTTATTATCTTGTACTAACTCTGTTTCATGCGATCTCATCCATATAAATATGTGGGATTCAGTAAAATATATGGATAAGATCCCGTAAAAAATATGTGGGATTCAGTAAAATATATGGATAAGATCTCGTAGAAAAGAATTAGTACAGAATAGTGAATACAAAGAAGGAGGGTAATGAAGATAGAGGATCTCATCCCGTTAAATCTTTGTCCGCTTTTAACGTTTTGACAAGATGTATTGACTTTTTTTTATAGCTTCTCTAGTTGACATTAAAGATTAATTTTGGTTGTAAGAAAAGAAAGGACGAAAAAAACCCTTTTGTGTCGTCTAAATGTCAAATCCAAAGAAAAGCAAAGATTCTTGTTCGTTCTTTCCAAGAGATCATTGTTTGATCGACAATGGATTGACCCTTCACATAATCACACCTGCTGTCAAATGAATAGAGATTTTTTCAATTTCTACAAGAACCACAAAAAGGTTATTTCGTTTAACGGATTAAACAAAACAAGTAGAAGAAGAAAAGGGTAATAATGGATCAATTCAATGTTCAAACCAAGTCCATGGTGGTGGGTTAATTTTCACTCATTTTTATTGTTTATTGTATGAATGATAGACCATTTTCAACAACCATCAAAGGTTTTTAACGTGGGTTGAAAGGAAAGAAAATCTAAGAGACACCAAGTCTTCGAGTTGGTGGGAAAATTATGTGACATGGGAGGTAGGTCAGGACTACCGACTCTAAAATCTTACAGATCTTTTACTCGCCGGGTGGGCAATCTGTCCTGGTAAACTTATGCTAAATCGAATTCCACCAAGTTAAACCCAGAACCAAATTCCAATTTTCATGCCAGGTTAAAATTTCGAATCATTTGAACTTTTTCACGACCTAAATTCTAGACCACTGTCGACTGCCTTGGACAAAATTTTTAGGGGAAAAATATAAATAAATACATATTTTTTATGAGATCATATCCCAACCAGATAATTAAACTTAATTTTTACTCACAATCCATAATTCGATATAGTTGTCAAGAGAACTGTGAACCGTGACTAGTCCTTGGAATGGGACCCGCATATAAATTAAATTGTAGGTTAGGGGGTGTCCCACACTGAACTTGATTGATTGACTGCCACGTCGTCGGCTTGGGTGGTGGTTGTGGTCATCACCCACACTAAGTACCACACTACCAGGAGCTCTCATCACTCATTTGATGCTTTGCCTTTGCCCCAACTTGGTTTCTACTATTTCTCTAGCTAAAGCTTTAGGTGCAGCGATCCAAAGGAACGGAAAAACTAACTGCATTTCAAAAGAATATTATTACCTACCCACTACTGTTTCTGTGGAGCTGAGCTGTTAGTTCAACTTTTGGTTTTTTGTTCTTTTGAAATTAGGATTGTAATCTCTGTCATGATTTCTTCTCCTTCGTTTGGCTGAATCATCCTTTTAACAAGCACGCTGTTTCTGTTTCTTCATAGAGTAATTATGCGTGTTATAGCAAGCAAGCCACGCACATCTCATGTCACCTGGAAATTTGGCATTTTAGAAAATAAATTTCTTTTTAAAAAAATCCTCAACACATCACCGAACTGATCTTGGTACAGATCTGCCAATCGGAAAACCAGCCTACAATTTTCCAGTTCAGTCTTCATACAAGCAAGTTCATGTTACAATTCAAATACGAGTACATTGAATTGCCTTGGTATAAACAATTGCATTGCAAAAATTGTACAGATTCATTTGGCAAAAAATCAATATCATCTAAGATCAATGACATCAAATTTTAGTTTGGGATTCATATACACATCTGTACATGCCTTGTAAATGGGTCCACCATCCGGAGGCTGATTATGAGAATGGAATCCACGCTGCTGGCACTGTCTTATAACTGACATGCCTCCCGGAGTTGTCAGCCGAAAAATCCCATATGTTCTGCACAGTTTTAAATTGATTAGTTTCATACTTTTATATTGAAAAGTCCAAACTCATTGAGACAACAAAACATACTTGGTTGTATCTTTTGGTGCCATGACAATTGCAACCGCTTCTGGCAACATAATCTGAACAAAGAACAACAATTATGTGTAAATGGTTTAATAATACAAAAGCTAACCTTGCATTGTTAACTCCCAATTATATTGCTTTAATGTCACTTAATACTGAAATCTTAATTCACAATTTAACTCCAAAAGAATTTCAAATCTTCATGTGGGCATAAAATTTGGCATATGTATTCTAGTTAAACAACCTGCGATCCGAAACTAAAATACATACATAAAATTTTTATGCCCACCTGAAGAGTTGTGCTAATTTCTGTGCAAATTAGTTGGTAACTCTTTCTGTCAGCTCGAAGTTATGCTGGAATATCATTATCCATTAGTACTGGCCATCTTTTCTTTTAGTCTTTCAGATGTTACGTATTAATAATAGTAATGCCATATTGATAGATAATCGGTAAAATATACCAACTTTTTTGTAGTTTCATGAATTCCATTCCACCAAAATATTTTCTAATGTAAAAATCTACAACAACCCGTTGTTTAATGAACAATTTAAAATAATTTTTTATTAATTTCTTCTTTTTATAACACAAAGGAGTGATTATATTAAAAAACTACAAAGAGATCAAATTTATTTATTTATTTATTTATTTTATTAACTTACCATATTTTTTTATCATCATTTATATTAAATATATAATAATTAAAAAATTAACAACATATTTATCAATTCAATATGATAATAAATTAAATCTTTCTTTAAGTTTATATTTATTATATGATAATACTGATAAATATAATTAAAAAATTTTATTTTATTTAATAAAGATTTAAAAATAATTAACCTATTTATTAATATTATTACAAAATAATATATATTTTAATGAGAGACTTAATTTTACTCTAATTAAATTAATTAATATATTATTAATTACCAATAGAACATAATATATTAATATATTATTATAATTACTAATAAACAAAATTAACATTACATTATTAGTTTTTTTATATATTTTATATACCTAATAAAAAAATAAATCACTCTGTTTAACACATAGCCACATCTGATTTATTATCCCAATCGCTTGTGATTATCCACATGTATGTCTTAAAAATATCATGTCAGCAAAAATTAACAAGACTCGTTCCGAACTTTTTATGAAACAAATGGACATCACACAAGATTTTTAAGGGACGTGAAATTTTGGTAGAATTTACAAGCCACAGGGAAGGATGGTTTTATCCGTAAGTAACTAAGTCATTTCAAGTAAGCAAAAAAGCGTTAGTCTCTGCATCTATTCACCTTGTGTTAATCTTGTGGGTTTTATGACATTCATGTTTGCTTCAGTAGTAGTAAGTTGATTCAAGTCATATTAGCCTACTCCTTTTACACTCGGGACGGAAATGTTGGAAACAGCTAAAGTATTTTCTGCAATTAGGATAGAAGGAACTGATCTGTCCTATTGTTCCACCGAAGTTGCCAATAGTGTACGAGAGTTCACCCCAAGGAAAGCAAAAAATTGGCATCAATTGATAAGCCTACGATATGACTCCAAACGTAACTCCTAAAACAACCATTTAATGTTACCAGACTAGAATTTTACATTTAGAGTATGACATCACGTGCAAGAAGTATCAACTTTAAAATAGCAATAAGAATCACTCACCTGATATGAGTAATGGGTGTGAACATCAATCGAAGACATGAAACAAGATTGTGTAGGATGTGTCTGGAATCGAAGACATGAAACAACATCAAAACTTAAATCAAAGTACTTTTAACATCATAACTTTGCCGATTAGATACATTTAGAAGATGCAATCACTCGTCAAATATAGGACTTGAGGTTGATTTGTGCATAATTGTTGAAAATGCATGTTCACAGTTCACCAGAGAACGTTAGACATAGAAGATGCAACCAAATGAAACTGGAACAAACAAATTTCTAGTGTCAGACACCATATCGGTGCGTGAATGAATACCAAAGATTTGATTATTTTCAAGAGAATATTACAATAATTGCGGAATGCAACAGAGATCATAGCCTGAAGACTTCTTGCCTAAACCATCAAATGTTAAATTCTTGAATTCTTTCCCCAGCATAACCTTACACAGGGGATGATTTAACTATCATCAAATTCAACAGCTGATCTTGCACTCAACAACAAAAATAGCTGTTGGCTCATAAATCAAGGAGGAGAGAAAGGGAAGCATGAATCTTCCATCTAGATTTCCAGCAGAAGAAGACTGATGCTATAACAAACATAAATTAATTTCAACAAGGATATGAATAAATGGAACAGTGATAAGTCAACGTGCACCAAGAAACACTTTTAACCAAAATCAACAGAGCTATTTACATTTTACAAGTTCAACTCAGATGCATTCAGGCAAGAGCAGCTGAAAGAAAAATAGCAATGCGTGATGAGGTGGAGAAACCCCAAAAGGAAAACAAGGCAAGAGAAGTTAGGCTACACAGAACAACTGGCTGAAAGAACAGTAAATGATCGACAAAGAAATAAACTCACATGAATCCATCCCAGAGGGAAAAGAGATCGTTTATCCTGAACTTCAAATATTTCTTCTTCATTAGTGGTCTGGCACTGAGAACAATGAATGCATTTACATCAGGGAAAATTGCAGTGAAATGAAAATCACAAGAATTCTGTTCACTGCAATAAAGTAACTGTCATACTGAATCTGATGTTGATTCCTGCTTCGGAATAATAAGAGCTGTAACATAGAACTTCCTGTTTTTCTGCAAAGCGGAAAAATACAATTAGTACTAATGCAATGTGACAAATACATGCATTCATCTTTAGGTACAAGCACTTACAAGTGAACCAGCCAGGACCCCACAGGTTTCTAAATTTCTGTCAGTATTTGATTTTGCCAGCTTCATGAAATTGTCCATCATTGTTGTTGACTACAAATACAAACTTAGTAAGCAGCAAAACGCAGAAGTTTATGCACCCTATCCATAAAGTTTTTGCATACACCAGAATTCAAAGAGAGATCACATTCATCAGAATATAAAATAACTCTTGCATAGAAGATCGGCTCTCTCCGTTCACCAAGATTAGTGAAGTTCTGAAAATTTGGACAACCGAAGTAAAGAGGTAGTGGAAAATTGGGCAGCCTAGAATAGAAAAAGGGAACAACAAAGGCAACTGGGATTTTTAAAAAATGTCTTCTCAGAGAGAAGACTGAAAAACAGCTAAATTCATTGAGATATCAAACATGATAATCATAAGGTAAAATCGTTGTGGGACTCACAATGTGCAATTGCAGGGGAGATTCAGAACGAACAGAATCATTAGGTAAGGAAATATCCATCTTCTGCTCTGCCTCAGCCACTTGAGAAGTTATTGCAGGGATCAAGTCTTGGACTTCTGCAAGTACAGCTGAAGGAGAAGGTTGCCTGATAATATCTGTCTGAAGAGGGGTTTCTGTTGTTTCAAATGATATCATGTCACATGGTTCCTGAGAATGGTGTCTCTGGTTGTCACCACTCAAAGTAAGACTAGATTCTAAACGAGATATTTCAGGTTCCGAGTTGCTACAGTCTGCTTTTACTGGAACTTCATTTTCTGCAGACCGCTGTAGATTGCCAGGTTCTGACTTAGCTGAGTCTTTCTGGACTGTTACTCCATTTTCCACAGTCTGCAATAGCCTGTTTCATGTAAGGGCCATCCAATGATATAATTCAAAAACCAGAAAGACAATAACAATCTAGATAACATCAAGAACAGAAGATTTATTTGAAATTCGGAACTTTACACAGAATGAATTTTGTGCAATCACAAGATGGCTCAAGAAGATTATTGCCATTATTTTGATTTGTCCAACCAGAAAATAATGATAGAAAAGGAGGACCATAAAGTACAAGCAAAATCTGAATAGGAATCTAACCTTGGGATTTCAACAGGAGTCAGGTCTATGTTTTTTGGATATTGCACCTGTACTTACAAAAGAAAAGTTGGCCAAATTTTAGAAATCAAAGATCAGAAAAAGAGAGAGAGATAAATCTCCTACCCCCTTCACACTCTGAGGCGGCTGCCAACATCCATGAAGCCCATTAGGACCCAGTATAGAATGTCTAGACAGAGTTTCATCTTTTGGGCGTGGAAAATTTAAAGATCTGTAAAAGCAAATAAACAAGTCAACAGGGACAAAGCAGAATGCCATGTCTGACTACACAAATAAAAATTTCTTAAGATTCAAATATTTGATTCCCCAATAACACTTTAGATAGATGAGTCAGATGCACCAGCTTAAGGTAAAAATTGTACCAAGAGATTCAATCTTAAGTTGTTCCCCCGGGTGACCTCTAAGATGCCTAAGCTTAAATTGGACACTAAATCAAATTGCATCAATCCTTAAAAGTACATAGCTATTCATACACTACAAACCCTCCAGCAGAACAAGGATATGAAAGAACTGCTAATAGTTCTAATTATACTTACATTTTGCGGAACTGCTCTTCCACAGGCCTGTCATGAGAAAATTGTTGATTTATTGAGCCTATATATATGAGTTCTTGTGTAGCTGGTCTCACTGCCTATTAGATGTAGGATATTGCTCAAAATGCAAAATCACAGAAGATAGATCAACAGGTAAAAAATCTTACTAGCAACAAAGTTTGGAAGCACAAATACAAAGCTCTAAGTATACCTTTTTCATATCGTAGCCACTGAAGGTTTTCTTTTTAACAGGGGGCCAATCTGATGAATCATTCTGATTATTATATCCCCTGCCATTTACTTGATGTGTATGAATTCTATTTAGGTCGTTGATCTTTTGTTGCACTGCAGGCTTCAAATCCTCTAGCTCAGTCACCGCATTCAATAATCTCTGCACATGAATATGAAGCCAAGTTAAACCAAACTTTAGAACAAAATAATGATTGCATGGAGAAAGGGAGGACACATGGATACCTTTTTCAAATAAACCTTTTTGCTTCGCAAGGATGCCTTATATTCTCGGTGACATGGTATAGTTTCTGACACCAAACTGAGGCAAGGCCATGAAAAGAAAAGAAACAAAAATGTAGAAAGCAATTTCAGACGTGCCCTGCTTCAAATTAAGTTAAAGTAACTGCAGAACATTCCGATTGGAAGTTCTCAGTTTCATCAACATATGCATATCCACATCATTACATGCATCAAATATCACAATTAACTTAAATCTCCCAATTTCCTCAATCCTTGGAACTCCTATTAATTGATTTTCTAAATTAAATTACAGAACATGGATAAATAACATTTCTACTTACCTTGAAAACCTTAACAGCATAATATACAGGTCAATAGTATTCTTCTCTGCTCTAAAAATGTCAGCCTGCAGGTAAGATAGATGATCAAAGGAATAAGAAAAAATTCCATCAATTATATTCTTTATTTTGCAATAATTAAGACGGTCCGGAGAAACCGAAATGTAACTCAAGTTACCTGTATCAATTACAACTCACATGGTTTTATAGGAAATTGTCAAGAAAGCATTAGGGCGCAGTTAAACTAAAATCTAACTCAACCTAACACTACCGCTCCCATCAGATCACTTCTAAGAAATGGCTCTAATATCATAATCAACAGAGTAATTTCTTTGTTTCAGTTACTCATCAATGTAAGTATAATTCAAACAGACTATCATGAAATGTACGACAGATACTACAAGTAAAAAAGGGAGGTATCTGAAAGAAATAAACTAAGAGTATTACTTTAAAACTAGAGTCCAAAGATGATAATCTATAAGTTTAGGGATATACATATGTATGATCTATTTGTTCTGTAAACTTGCCAATCAATTAAAACTATTAGCCTGAAAACACAAGAAAAAGAGGAATTGAGCAATCAAAAAATGTCTCTGTGGACCACCACATTCACATACATAAAAATTGCCCAAAATGATAAACCTTTCACGTTAACTTACATTACAACAACATCAGTTTCAAAATAACTCGGTACAAACACCCAAAGGCAAACCAAAGAAAAAGAACGCTTGACCGGAATTAATTCGATGAATAAATAAATAACCAATCAAATCACGTACAAGGTTACCTGTTTGAGGATATTATCGGCGATCCGATAGTAATATCTGAGAGAGATTCGATTATCAACATCAAGCCTCTGAGCGCTTGCCGCTATGTTAATTCCACCCGAGGAAGAAGCGGAAAAAGAGGAGGGCTTCATTCTAGACTAGAGTCTGGTTTTCCGATTTTTGTCCTTCTTAATTTTGGTCGCTTCGGCTTAATCGGCAGGGAAAGGAATAGGACTAGGTGGGGTGATTTTGGTTCTTAGCAAGGGTAAACCTGTCAATTCCTCTCCATCTGAGGGCTTGTTCGGTTGTAACTTCTTGTTGGGGTATTCTTGCCTACATATTGACTTATGAGTTCGGAATCCTAATCGGTAATTTCATTAAAGATGTCAATGAGCCCAACCACAATCTTTCTTGGGTGGCCCGACCTAGGCCATGGTTCGACAAACTAGAGCTGGCTAGCTCATGGCCTAGCCTGTCTACATACTGATCAACCCATGGTCGAATGGTCACTAGTGAGCCGACCTAATTCGACCCATCTTTACTTTTTTAAAAAAAAATTTACAAAACGACATCGTTTTTGTCATTCCAGTT
>JANIIA010000006.1:42465914-42475992 GCA_027478495.1 Erythroxylum alaternifolium | reverse complement strand
ATCAATTTTCTATACTTTATGTTCGTGGTTTAAAAAAAATTTATACCGACTTTTAATTGTTTAGTGATGTGGCACACCACCCTCGCGGGGCACAGATTCAGATATCACCATCGATATCGAGTTCGGGTCCAAATGGAGTGGGGTGTTACAATTGTTGCCTTCTCATCACTATCATTAAAACGAAGTACTCCTACCAGAGGCTTACAAACTCATATGACAAATTATATTGGACCAAAATTCATAATGTTTAAGTATTATTCTAGAAATGTCCATTCTAGGATTAGACCTGATACATTAAGATACAACCCACTTATCACTTATAAACATTTGTCTTAACTCCATTAGAATAAAGTATTTAAGTGATGAAAATTAGTTGCAAATCTTGTAATAGTAGGACAACACAAATACCTATCATTGGTGAAACTCTTTCTCATCAAATTCAGGACCAATGCATGATTACAGATAAACTTAGTCACTTTTCTTACTTTATACACACTTTTATCATTGATAAGAAAGTATTTAGGATCTCCTATATGTTTCAACATAAGGTCAATGCAATTTGTAGTACAAGTAGTCCAATAAAAAGAATTATACCTGCTTTGCAATATTTTTCCAACTGCTTTATAAACATAATCATTGTTATTAATGAACTGTACAATTTTTTAACTTAATTCATAACTTCATCAAATATCTAAAACAAAGTATCATCATCTCTAACAAGGCCAGATGCATCAATATACTTTAAAAATATTGTCCCTTTAGCAGAAAAACCAAACAAAAAATGATAATGGGCTCATGTCTTCTATTTGTCCAGCTATCACATATGATTGAACACTTATAAGTTGCCTAAGTCATTTTTCTTTCATCCAAATAAATTTTTATATCATAAACAGAGGTAATAAAAAATTTACCTTTATAGTCATTAATTGAAGGAGCTTTATATTTTGGACCATAAGAGGCAATAGTATCCACTATAGTATGGTAATAATAAGTCTAGGAAATAATGAATGATATACCCATATCTTACCACCATCTAACCGTTACTATATCCATATTATGAGCTACTTCTTTAAATTGTAAGGCACTTTGAATTAAAGGTTAAGTTTTAAGAGTTGTTCATGGTGCAAAAAATTTAGAAATATGTTTTCTTCTCTTCCTTACATTAGGTGCATCAATCCCTTTTTGATGAGTAGGAATATTGCCTTCAGCATCTCTAGTATCATCCTAACCATTGTAAAAAGAACTTCGACTACTCATGTCGTAGTTCAATCTTTGTCTTTTGTCTTTTTTATGCTGATACTTTTGAAGTAAAGTTTTCATTTTCCAGTTCATATTACAAGGCTCCACATCACCTTTGATCTCAGCTAAATGCTTCTTTAATGTAGTGATTCCCCCACTTTTCAAATACTTGTTACAATACAAAAAAATGGTAGTATGGGCCCAAGTTTGGTCATCGAATCTTCTTTAAGCAGCTAAATTATTATGAGTACTTGAACTTCTCTCCATTTATATGAATAAATAAATAAAGACATATTTTAAAATTAGATTAATAAATGTTTTCAAAAACAAAGTTTTTGTAGATAGCATCACATAACTATAAAAATTAAATAGTCAATTATAAGCCTATCTAACTAGACTCTATTTTACATCTTTCTTCATGATAATGCACATTGCAAAACTGACTTTTGATAATGTACATTACAAAAAGGACTTTATTTTACAAAATAAAAAGAAAATTTTATTACTTAAACATTTTGCAATTTCAAATTAAGTGAGAGTAATGAGTATACTCTCATAAATCAAGGTATCTCTTAAAAGTCATTTTAAAGGCATAAAGAAAAATTCACATGAATTATTTTCTACTACGTATTTAACTACCCATAAGATAAGATAATGAATATGCATTTATAAGTTTATTATCATGTTAGAAATATTCCTTTCACCAAGTTTTATTTTTTGTATTTATAATGTTAGTTTCTAATGACAACTATGAACAATTTAAGAATGTAAATATCTTATTTTTTAAACTTATTTACAAATATTAAATGATTTAATTATATATTAAATCTTATGTTTAAATGATTAATAGTATATTAAATACTTTTTACATACAAACAGTAATTAGTAAATTTTATGTTCACATAAATTAAGTAATAATCTCATTTTTATGATTGTTAGAATAACAAATAATTTGAAAAATCAAATAAGAAAACTTTATGTTTTCATGAATTTATAAACACATATAAATTCAACAACATAATCTATTTCATAATTTTCTCATAAATTTAGCTTAGCTTTCCCATAAATTTGCCTCAATTTTCCTTTGCAAAACAACTAACATGAGCTAAATGCTCCTGGAAAATTCTTTTTGTTTTGAACTCAAAATCCCATTTAGCCAATAAGGCAATTTGCAAATATTCGAGCCTCATTCATATTTCATAAACCATTCACAAATTCACATTCACATGTAAGCTGTAGTAGAAACAAGAACTAAAAAACATACAAAAAATTAGAAAGTAATAGCCTAAGGTTATTTAGGTTTATCAAGTTGCAGGTTTGTCGGGTTATGGGTCACGAGTCCCTGGTCCAGAGAGGACGATCTAGAATCTAAGCTTCTGGTTCTGGCAAATTTTGGCCTTAAAGGGAGAGCCTAGAATGTAAGGACATGGTGGCATCAAATAGTGAGGGGCTGGGGGTCGATGGCATCAAGGAGGAGCTAGCAGGTGTCAAGGCCTAAGCTAGTGTAGTAGTGTGTGCAAGGTCGAGCAGGAGGAGGTTGGTTTAATTAATTTTCAATTTGATCCATAATTTTTTAAAATTATAGATTCCACCCTAGTAAATACCAGCTTTTACATACTGGCTAGTATAATACCGATATCCTAAACTAATGCAATACCAACAATTTAAATACCATTTTTTAGTCGATACAAAAGGTATTCTTAATATTGGCTGCTGGTGAGAAAAACCTTAGCATGGATTTGCTTATAGAAGGTCATGTAACATTACTGACAGATCAAGACATAAAGAAGGAGCTTGTCTTAGTATAGATGATCTCTCAAACCAAAATGCAGCGATTCAATGTCTGCAATTTCAGGGCATAAAAAAGAAAGGGTTTTTCAATAAGTCTAGCATTTATTAGATGAATAAAAAGCAAAATAATATAAAATAAAGCTATTTAAAAATATGTTGAAATTCTTTTTGTTAATTTAAATGAAAAGAATTCATTAAAAGCTATAAAAGGCATCAAAAAGGGACATTACAACACCGTATCAAGCAAAAAATAAATATAACATACTTTCTGTTATTCTTAGGAAGAGACTAGAGAGCTAAAGGTTCCATTGTCTTCTAGAATGGGTGCTCAGGTGGCTAGTAGCTTGATGAGCTACCAGAGTTTCCTTTATCCAATAATGTAGCTTATGAATTAAAGCATGCTTATTAGTTTTATCCTTATTAAACAATCTCTAGTTTCTTTCCCTCCAAATTACATAAACTGCACAGTTGAGGCTAAGACTTAAACAAAATTGATCTTTCCCCAAAGAGTGGAACTTAGCTTCAACCCATTATAATATATTGTTCCAAGATGTCTCATAGTAGTACAAATTTAAGGTACATTGAATGATAGCCCAGATGGAAGCTGTGTAACTGTATTTAAAGTAGAAATGGTCAATGTTTTCTTCCTCAATACAACATAGCTTACATAAGGTTTCATTAGATCCAACTATCCTATCTTTAGTTTTTAATCTTCTGCTAGCTGCAAGCTAAGTGATGAAGGAGGCTTTTGGCTTTAAGGAACCTTTACAGACAATATTGAACCAAGGAATAAGTAAAATGAAAGGCTTTAGTACTTTGATGCATGAAGAATTTGAGAAATCTCCATTATTGCTTAAGGACTATATAGGTTTATGAGGAGTATAGAGGTTTGGCAGATAGTTGGGAAAATAACTTATGTGCCTATCAGCCCCTTATTTGGAAATGCTAGGAATTGTGCTCAATGACACTCCTGACTCTTGTTTGAGAAGATATTTTTATAGAAAGTGAAGAAATATCATCTTTGAGGCAGAGAGGACTTAGAGAAGTTCAATTATCAAACCAGAACTATATATACTCTCCATTCCCCCCTGAATTCTAATAAAAGGGTAAACAACTTGCTTTTTCTTATAATATGAATGAGAATACTAGTTTCTAATGCATTTTTCAATCTCCTTGATGATTTTTTTAGTAAAATAAGATGAGAGCTCGAATATGTTTGAAGATTATTCAGAACAAAGATAATCAGTTGTATTCTCCCAGCTTGAGATAGAGTTTTATTCTTCTAGGTGTTAATCATTTTCTTGTATTTCTCCAAGATCTTCAGACAATCTTGATATTTTAGTTTTTTTTGCAGATATAGGAACTCCTAGGCATATAAAAGGCATATTATGCACATTCAAACCAAAAATCTGTTAGAAGCTTTTGGTGTTGGAGATGTCTAAGGAGAAATAAATTCTACTCTTGTATATGATGATGCTTAAGTTAGAAATCCTACAAAAAATCATAAGATAATGGTGAAAGGTAGAAATGTTGAGCTCCATAAAACAATAACATACCATCTACAAAAATCAAATAAGTATGAGACAACTCCTTACATTCATAATGATACTTGAACTTAGATCTTTAGAAATGTTGAAGCAAATGATCGTGTTTAGAATTTTCATGGAAATAACAAAAAGGTAAGGAAAGATATGCCTCTAAATTGATTAGGATGAACACCATTGATGAGAATGCTATATGATGGGGTAGAGATGTAGGAGTGAATCTAGTTTATAAATAAACTAGGGAAACCAAGCCATTCCATGCATATTAGGAGAAGTCTACTTTGGTATAACAACAAGAATGTTATCTAAAATTGATTTGCTAGGTATGAAGGATCCTTAAGAGTCACAAATAAGCTGGTTCAAGGTCCTTTTGAGTCTATTGGCAAGAATCTTTAAGATCATCTTATAGATAGTGTTATAATATGAAACTGGGAAAAAATCATTATGGCAGTTTGCATTAAGTAGTTTAGGGATCAAGTAGATGTGAGTAGCATTAATTTCCCTCAAGATTCTCCCTTAATTCAAAAATTCCAATATATTATCCACAAGAAGATTGCCTATAATATACCAAGTTCTCTAGAAGAAGTGGGCATTAAGCCCATATGAGCCTAGAGCTTTCATAGGATTAAGGTTGAAAAAGAATATATTTGATCTCCTAAGGTATAAAAGGTTGTTGGAGCCTTAATAAGGCATATTGAGATAAGGAGATAGGAGGACCAATAAGCTCTATAAGCTTTTGCAAGTTAGATAAACTAGATATACTTAGAGCTCCAAGCAAGCTTTCAAAGTAATTGAAGATCATATTCTTCAAAGAAGCTCTATTAGTGACCATTTGATCATTAGAATATAAGAGACAAGTAATTTTGTTAGTATTTCTCCTTGCTAAGACATAATTATGGAAGAATTTAGTATTGAAATCACCCTCCTTTAGCCAAATGTTCTAGCTTTCTGTATAAGCAGTTGAAGTGTCATGTTGTAAATGCAACGTTATCAGGATGGAGATAGCAAGCCACCTGAGCTCTCCTCAGCTCCACTTTAGCTTCATAAAGCTTGACAGAGGTAGTGAATTGGTTAGCTTTATAAAAGTTTTTAAGCTTATTCTTACGAATCTGAAGCTTTCTTATAATTTGATAACCTTTGCAACTTGGGATTCTGAAGCTCCACACTTTATGCACTAGTTCTATAAACCCATCCTTATTGATAAGAAAGTTGAAGAATTTGAATAGGCTTTGTAGGGGGCTAGAGAGATTAAATTTAAAGCCTCTATATTGGAATGATCAAAACATAAGGGGATCCAAAATGGGCATATAAATTAGGTTATTAACTTAACCAAAGATGATTAATAAGTATTATATCCAACTTATTCCTACTTTTCCCTGTTGTTTATTGCTCCAAGTATAGAAGCTCCTTACTAATTTAAGATCAGTCACTTCTAGCTTAGTAACAACATTCTCCAGCTTATTACCAAGATTTGAAACATTGATCCTATCTCCCTGAGTCTATGAGAGATGAAGTAGATCATAATTCAAATCACTTATAATCAACTAAGGTTTATTTATAGAGGTTTGAATATAGTGCAAATCCTCCCATAGCTTTACTCTATGAAATTCGAAGTTAGCAATATAAATAATTGTAATTTCAATGTCAATCCCTAACTTAGTAAGTTTGCAGCTAAGATGGATCTATTGGTTTAAAGATCTTATCATAGAGATTTATGCTTTTAAAACATTATAAGCAAACAAGATTCTACCATTGTAGTGATGATTATGATTGGATCCACATTTCTAGTCTTTTCCCAAGATTTTCATAACATTGTAGAGTTTTTATGTTTTTTTTTCTTATTTCAAGTAATCCAAGTAAAATTGGATTCCTTCCCAGCAACAGATCCTTGATAGCTTGTCCCTTGTGAGGTTCATTAAAGCTTCTACTATTATAGAATATCATGAGGATATGAAAGGTGAGACTACCAACCTTCTTTAAGTTCCCTCTTTTTCCTCCCTGATCTTTTGTTGGAAGCAGGAGTGAATTAGTCATTCAGCTTTGATCTTTATCGATTTTTGAATTCCGCTATTAGGATTGACCCTAATCTATAGAGTTTATGTTGGCCTATCTCTAAGTTTGGATGCAACTCCTTCTAATTATGGTAGATCTATTCATACAAGAGGATTTCTCAATCTTAATGATATGAAATCAAATCATGTACTAATATTATGGGTATATTAGAACAAGAATAAAACACATAACTAAATTGCAATAATCAATTGATATAATTGCTTTAAATAAAAGATTAAAATATATTGTATCCCAAAATAGGGTTTATAACACCTAGACATGAAACACATTTAGTTACTGATCACAGAAAACGAAATAAAAATAAACATGCAAAAAAACTAATAGAAAACAAAGAAATCATAATTCTAAATCTCCATTTCTCTACTATCGAATTTTCTTGCAAGTTTGGGTTTAATTTAATTATCTATTAGATATCTTGATGTATTTTTTGTGTTTTCCTTGTCCCTTAATCAAAAGCATTGCCTATCTAGTTGTCTTACTTATCAAAATTGCTTAATAATTAAACTCTCTCCTTTTATAATAAAAATTAGGTTTTTGGGGCATACAAGATCACTTTCACGATTGTCTAGGTGACTGTAGCTCTAAAAACACCTAAAATTGTGACTTTCTATGGTCATAGAGACTTATACAGGCACATACACGGCCGTGTAAGTCCAAGTTGCTTTAAATCTTCATTTTATGCCATGATTTCGTTCAAATTCTTCTCTTTTTAGTCGATGAAGGCAATTATAACCTATAAATGCACTTGTAGAGAATGAAGTACCAAATATATAATAAAACTATGAAATAACAAGCAAAACACATCAAATATGGATGTATAATTATAGTCAAATTAGCATTTATCAGTATATTTTGAAAATTAATCCACAAAGGGATGGTTTCTATGCTATTTTTGTCAAATTCCAAACCTGAGACCTATTTCTGAATGACCATAGGTTGTCTTCTGATAGGTGTGCATTAGTCTATGCTTTTCTATGTAATTGACATATGTTTTCTTGCATACTTGTTGATTATTGTTATAGTTTAGGATTCATTTTGTATATTTTTGTTTAGTTTGATTTCCATTATTGTTCTTTTGTGTTTGATGTTAATTTAGGATAAGAATTGACAATTTTTATGTAGGAAGGAAGATGGAGCAACTTGGAGGTTGAACTAGAGATCAAAGAGGAGAAGAAAAGAGGAGTTCGTCTGTTGCAAATTCCCATGATCGTGGGAATTACAATTCAAGACAATACAACTTCATTAAACTTAGGGTTTTGGACTATTAAAGGATCATGAACCCTCTATCTTCAGGGGAGACGAAACCCTTCTATAAAAAGACCATCCTTGGGTGAAGAACATGTGTTTGGAGCATTAAGGAAGGATTGAAATTAAAGATCATCATCAAGATTGGGGAAACTAGCACATCAACACCAAAATTTATAGATTTGGCAAAGAAGAGAAGGAGTTCTTTTATTCAATTTTTTAGTCAATTTTACTTCTTCTATTATTTGTAAAATGGCATATTTGAATGTTGATGATTTTATGGAGACCATGTTAGGCTGATTTAGTTTTAGAGATTGCTTTTGAACTATTTTGTTAGAACTCCTATTTTATTGAATTAAATGAAGTTATCTTTGATGATTGTTGATTTTATTAGTTATCTTGCAACAAATCGAAGATAAATTTATGTAGGAATATACAACGAGAGTTAGCGACCTATAGATTAGCAATCATCACATTAATTTAATAGTTAGAAGAGAGATCTCAACTAGTTAATTAATCACCTATAAGATAGTTTAATAGCTAGTTGAATCGGTAGTCATTGGGTAGGTTGAGAGATCATCCAATTGATTCCCTTTAATTCAATTAGGAACAATTAATTACACCTTGAGAGAGGGTAGTTAATACATTTAAAAATCTAGGGTGAGATATAATTCAATCAATAAAATATGAGGGAGCAAAATAGGGAAAAAAATAATCTCTAGTTTTTAGATTCTTGAATTCCGATTATTCTGCAGTTTGGTATTGTCTATTGCTTTGTGTTAGTCTTTTAATTTTAATTTAAAATTTCAGATTATTTGCATTAAACAATTTCGTTTCTTAAAGAAATTCTTGTTTAAATTAAGTGGTGTTTGGACAACAATTCTTGTGGGATTGATATCCGCTCTTTTTACCTATAAGTCACAACCCGTTCACTTGTAGTTTTTGAGCATAAAACAAGTAGATTGTGTTACATAGTTACACTCAAATAGTAACATATTCCAACTTTATTAAAAACACATTTACCACTCCCAAGTAGTGCATCAAGGTTGTTCCTTCAATCAACGAACTTTGCAAGATCTTTTTCTAGAGATAAGATCTTTCTTGTACATTTGTCTTTCTTAAGTTCTAGGGCGACAACCTTTTCTTCTAGCTTTCTCAGTTTATCATAATCATTCTTAAGCAAATTCTTTTCCAACTTGGCTAATCTTTCTTTCAAAACTTCGTTTTCAGAAACCTTTTTCTTGTAATTATCCTCAAGAGACATATTCTTGGTTGTTAGGTTTTCATTGACGGATTCTAATGATTTAATCTTACTCTTCAAAGATACTTCATTGTTCTTGGATTTCTCAACTTCTTTAAAGTACTTCACTGTCAATTTTTTATACTAATCATACAATTCATGATATGCATTTCTCAATTCATCAACTTCAATATCATAGTTAAAATAGTATACCTCATTGTCTTCTGATTTAGCCATAAAGCAAACGTTGCTAACTTCTTCTGGCTCTTCTTCTTTAAAGTTTTCAAAATGTTTATCAAACCATGTTGCAATCATCGCTTGCTTCTTGAGTTTTCTATACTCTATTTTATCCTTTTGAAGAAGGGGACATTCTGGTCTGATGTGTCCAAGCTTCTTGTAGTGATAACATATGATTTGATGGTGTGCTTGTTTAGTGGGTATGAAAAAAGGGAAACGGGTATGGAATGAAAGATTGAGTTTGGTAAGGGACTATAATTATAGAGTCATTATTTTGATTACCCATTTTAAGGTAATACCCCATTCCTCTCCTAATCTAGAGGAATGGGTATCATTGTTATATAAGGGTGTGCTTGTTACAATTAATTAAAATATAATTATTAACCAATTAAAATATTGTAATTAATTAATTAATTACAATAAAATTAATTAAAATATAATTATTAATTAATTATATTTTAGTTAATTAATGAACTAATTATATATTAATTAATTAGTTACAATATACATAATTAAAATATAATTATTAATTAATTATATTTTAATTAATTAATTAACTAATTATATATTAATTAATTAGTTACAATATAAGTAATTAAAATATAATTATTCATTAATTACAATATTTTAATTAATCAACATATTTTAATTAATTAATTATAATATAATATAATTAATTAATTATATTTTTATTTCTTAATATTTTTTA
>JANIIA010000006.1:42428968-42442808 GCA_027478495.1 Erythroxylum alaternifolium | reverse complement strand
AAAATCTGTGTTATGTGGGTTTGTGGTAGTCCCTCAAGAACCGTCACGTGCACGTTGACTCAAGAATAGGCTTCTCCTGCCTGCCCGTTAGTGGCACGGAGCTCCTCCAAGGACTCCTCAAGTTTACGGCTACACAGAACCATTATATGGAGCTGTGTAGTACGTCATGAATTCGGACTTACCCAAGCCATTCTGCTATGCTCATGATTGTTTGTCAAAATGAATGCTTGTATGATTTGAAACCATTCTAATATGCTCATGATTGTTTGTCAAGATGGATGCATGCATGATTTGAAACTAAATATGTTTTTATCTGTGAAAAAGGTTTTCTTGCTTATTTTTAAGTTATAAGCCTGTTACCCACGAGCTTCAAGCTCACCCCCTCCAACTTCTGTCAAATTCAAGTGCAGCTTAAGAAAGTGAGTAAATTTCAGGGTACAAGGCAGCACCCAGTCTGCAGATGTTCTTTGAAATTCTGCAGATTGGTTTTTGAGAACTAAGGCTTTAGCCACCTTACGAGTTTCATTAGTCTAAGTGTATCGATGTAGTTATAATTTGTAAGGTTATTAAAGCTCTGTAACACAGATATACAATTGGGAATGAATGAAATTTGTATTTGTATGATTATGATTCCTAGTTCAGCTTCTGCGTTGCATATGTTGATCAAATTAATTTAGAAGTGAGAAAGATTAATGTTTAGGTGTGAATATTTCCTAACATGAGTTAGGAATAAATGAGATCAGTTGAGAAGAATAATGGATTGCATTAAATAAGGTAAATGTAAAGGAAAATACATAGGAAGAGTATCCTCTGTGATGACTTCACAACACAAAGGCAATGAGGATTTAAAAGTATAAGTATCCTCTGTGATGACGTCATAACACAGAGGCAAGAAGGATTTAGAAGTATATGTATCCTCTGTGATGACGTCACAACACAGAGGTAATAAGGATTTAAGGGTATAAATATCCTCTGTGATGACGTCATAACACAGAGGCAAGGAGGATTGGAGAGTATAAGGATAGATTGAGTAAAACATAGAAGATAGAACATAGAGGATAACATCGTCTGTGTTATTGTTCACGGATTTCGTCTGTGTTGAGTAAAACACAGACGATAGAATATCATATCATCTGTGTTACTGTTCACAGACTCTTTGGTTGTGTCTCTCTTTTCTTCTTTTTGCGTCTCAGTTTCTGCCTTATGTTTTACGTCTCATTTCTGACTTCCGTCTTATTTCTGTCTTGCGTCTCATTTTTTTTCGTCTCAAAATGACGTCAGCATCATCTTAGAATGACATCATTATCATCTCACTTACTGTTCATCATCTTAGTTTGACTTTTTATGTCTCAATTTGATAGTCTCATTTTGCTTCATCTCAGAATGACGTTAGCATCGTCTTAGAATGACGTCATTATCGTCTTAGTTATTGTTTATCGTCTTAGTTTAACTTTTTGCATCTCAGTTTGACGGTCTTATTTTACTTCGTCTCATAATGATGTCAGCATCGTCTTCGAATGACGTCATTATCGTCTCAGTTACTGTTCATCGTCTTAGTTTGACTTTTTGTGTTTCAATTTTACCGTCTCATTTTGCTTCGTCTCAGAATGACATTAGCATTATCTTAGAATGACGTCATTATCTTCTCAGTTACTGTTCATCATCTTAGTTTGACTCTTGCGTCTCAGTTTGACCGTCTCATTTTGCTTCGTCTCCGAATGACGTCAGCAATCGTCTCATGCTGTCAGTATCGTCTCATTTTGGCCAGAACATCTTCTAGTCCAAATTGGATCCTCTAGATGATATAATTGGTCTTTAAAGTCTTCATAAGAGTTGTAGATCTTGAAATCCTCTTTCAAACTATATAAAGAACATCTTTATCTGATTCCTCTAGAGAAAGTTATGACAATCGAAAGCATCGTCTATGTTCCCAAACTTCTTCTGGATTACTATTCATTGTATATCTTCTGTCCCATTTTCAACCCTTCAGAAGACAAAGTTGGTCTTCAAGGTCTTCATAATAATTGTAGTTCTTGCAGTCCTCTTTCCATCTATATAAAGAAAACAAAGTTTGGATGCTTCTGGGAGAAGTTATATCAATAGTCCTGAAGTAAGTATATGTGTAAGTGAGGACTCACCCACGCTGATCATTAAGGGATTCAGGTTGACAGGTAGGAGTGGACTAGTCGATTATTCTAAGAGCTGAATTGAAACTAGAGAAGGGGAGTTTTGAGAAGAAAATTCAATCATGGCCAAGGTGTCCTCTTTGGAAGATAACTTACGTATTAAGAAAATCTGCATGTATGAAAGAGTTAGACTCCGGAAAGCAAGGTCTAACAGCTGTGGTATTAGAGCAAGCAAGTCAGACTCCGGAAATGGGGTCTGATAATTTTTATGGTATCAAAGTAAGTAGGAGTTAGACTATGATAACGGGATCTAACATTTTTATGGTATCAGAGCAAGTAGGAGTTAGACTCCGATAACGGAGTCTAACAATGGAGGGAGAAGCCACTTGAGGACCTATTAGGATCGAGGTTTATGGGAGCAATAATTGTTGGACCCCAAACTTTTCTTAAAAGTTTGAATTATTAAATGAGAAATTGTTGGCGTTTAGTCATGAGTAAAAATTAGAATTTTTGAATTAGAAATTTATGAGGTTTATTTATGAATATTTTTAATTACATATAGTTGCATGGATTAAATAGAAGTGTTAGCCTTAGGTTAAGGAGTTAGAAGGTATTTGAGTAAATATGGAAAGGTAAGTTTGGAAGATTAGAGTTGTTTTAGATTAATAAGAGAAGAACAAATGAAGGATGTGTGTGATAAAAAGTGAGTGAAGAAAGAAAGAGACGTGTTCGTGAGGTTAAGAAAGAAAGAAAATAAAAACTTAGAAGAAACTAGAGAAAGAAGAAGAGAGTTGTGTAACAATAAGAGAAAAGGGAGAGACATGTTTGAGAAGTTAGGGAAAAAGAGAGAGTCTTGTAAAATAAGAAAGAAAGAGAGAAGAAAAATGTAGGAAGAAGTAGAAGAAGAGAAGCAGAAACCGAACCATAAAAAAGAAGAAGGAAAGAAAGATAAAGGAGATAAGAAGAGGAAGAAGAATATTCAGCTGAGTTTATGGGTAACTTTTATTTATTTTTCTTATTTTGATAGAAGAAGAAAGTAAAGAAACTAAGTTTTTATGTGCTGAAAATGAAGAGAGAAAGAAGAGGAACAAGAGATTTATGTTCTTAGATTTTCATGAACTTTTAATTAGATCTTATTTCTTTTAGTTAGATAAACTAAGAGTATATTAAGTCTAAGCTCAATTTTGGGTAACATAGTTTTATGGAAGTTCTATTCATGTGTGTTGATTGAATGAAAAATATGTTTGTTTGAAGGGAATCAAGAACTTCGAAATCAAGAGCAAGAGGATGAACAAACTTGAGCTTGGATTTATAAGTAAATAGGTGGGTAATATGTTCATAGTTTTTGTGATGGTGGGCTATATTATTTGATTTTGTGTGTATAAATGCTTGTCTTGAATCATTGTGAATGTGGGAAAATTGTTCTATGAATTTAATATCATGATTGTTTTGTAAGAATTCTGTTGCTTTTGTACTGATGAAAAACAAAAAAACTTCAAGAAGCATGAAAATATGAATATGATATGAAATGTGTAAGCATTGAAAATTTGCCTTTATGGGTAAGAGAGATACCATTCTGTTCGTCATGTGCACATGGACCTAAATCCTTCTCCCGGCTGCCCGTTTGTGACACATGACCTCTAAAAAATGGACTCTTTCTGTTCATGGTGTAAAACTTCGGTTTTGCCATTCTGCTTTATGGGATTCTCTCGAGCCATTATTGTTTGTGCATTGCATCTTGAATTGTTGAACATAAAGCATAATTGAGTCTTATGGTTTGATTATTAAATGATTATATGATCTGATTTGTGTGATTTGCTAAGACTAATATAAAATGAATACATATATTTATATATATGTGTGTCTATATGCTTGATTACAAGTTGGTTCATTATCGCTGGCTATAAACGTATTAGCCACTGAGCTTCCCAGCTCACCCCATTATCTTTCTACTCCTCAGGTGCAGAAGTAGTAAATCAATGTTGAACCTTGCAAAAACTTCGACTGACCCTAAGAATTTCTATTTTTGTAACTAAGTTAGTTCAAAACATTTTTGTACTCTAGAAGCATATCAAGCATGAACATTTATATTTATATTTTTGTATTATGCTACTAATGTGGCTTTTTTTTAAATTGAAGTTATGTATGAACCTTGCAACATCTGAGAAATGAAACTTTGTTTTCTAGATTACTGAATGAAAGAAGGGTTGAAGAACTTCTTTTATATATGTGTGCAGAAAATTTCTTTTCTAATAGTGTTATTATGTTGGGAATAAATTGTTAGTTGTTTAATAGTTTTTGGATAAATTCTTCTTAAGTAAATTGATAGCTTGAGAGTCTGTTCTATTAAGAGTCTTATGTGTATGGATAGTGTTTGTTGGATTTGGGTCTTTTGTTTGTGAGAATGTATATTGACAGATATGAGAAAATAAGAGAATAAAGGAAAAAATAATAAAAACGTGTTCTGAAACTTCAATGAATAAACTGTATTGTTCTAGGTAGAATTTGACACAATTATCTTCATAAAAGTTGTAGCTCTTTCTCTTAGCTTTCTAATGACATAAAGTTTATAATTTTTAGACTTCGAGATTAAAAGTTATGATAAATTAAAGTAGGCGTGTGCAGTTGGAATTTCGCGATCGTGCTCGAATTTCCATGAATGTCGTGATTGTACACAAGCACGATCATGACAATCTGCTACTATTCACCAAAAGTATGATCACGACACCTCCCTCTCATGCTTGTGACAATTCAACACTCACGGACATGACAAATTTTAATGCACGACTGTGAAAATTTTTTTATTTTTATTTTTTTGTTTCTTTTAATTAATTTATTTGTTTATTTGTTTTTACTCCCATCAAAAAATTAATTCTTTTTATTTTGATGTTAGTTATATATATATATATACTTTTATATTTAAAAGTCCCACAATTTTGATACCTTGTCACCACGAAATAATGACAGAGACTCGGGGCCAACATTTTTAGTATCAGAGCCCACAGTTTATAAAGATCCCTAGCCTTAGAATATGTTATATTATGAAAGATATGATGTGTGATAAAGTGTTTGTAATGCTAAATTATTTGTTTACACTGTCGAGTGTATTGAATGTATTAAGTGACATGCATATCATGCATACATGTAGGAAATAAGATTAAAATGAAAAAGTAAGATAAATGATAAAGTTTTATTGAAGGAGTAAAATGTCACCTCGTCAAAGAACACGAGGAGTTATGAAAGGATCTGTTGCACTTGACTTTCAACCAAGAGAAGAGGGTACTAATGAGTCTAAAGCCACAGTGATTACTAAGAAGACTGTAAGGTAGGATAGTGAGCCCTTTCAACCACAAATGCAGGAGTCCCCTGTTCCTCTAGAGCAAATGCCTAATCCTTTTGATCCTAGAATGTTCCAAGCCTTTACTCAGGCTTTTACTCAGAACATGGGCCAGATTCCATCAACTTCCACCCTAGCACCGGCTAAAAAAGGGAGACAATTTGATAAGTTGAGGAAGTATGGCGCAGTGGACTTCTATGGAACAACCGATCTAGAAGAAGCTAAAACATGGTTAAGGAAGACGGAAAGAATATTAGAACAGATGGATTGTGAAGATGAGAAAAAGATTGTGTATGCTGCAAGCTTGCTACAAGGAGATGCCCTGCATTGGTGGGAAAGTGTATCAGGGAGCAAGTTAAAGTCGCTAGTGATAACTTGGAAAGATTTCCAAGCTGCCTATAATAAGAAATATCTATCTGAGGTGTATATCCAGCAAAAGCAGGGGGAGTTTCTAAGTCTCACCTAGAAGGAGATGACAATGAGTGAATATGAGCACAGATTTACACAATTTTCTTGATATACAGCTAAGCTGATGATGAGCGAGGTGGCTAAGTGCCAAAGGTTTGAAGCAGGATTGCATTTGGCCATCAGAAAAAAATGGTGGCGTAAAATTTTTGTGACCTTCAACAATTGGTAGAAGCTGAATTAAGGGTAGAGAATGTAGAAAACATAAAGAGCGCAGTGAATAAAAAGGGGAAAGAAAGAGAACAGCTCAGAAGAGGGGGTAGTAGCAGTGCTTCTATGCTAGAAAGGAGTACCAAGACCTTGCTCGCACAGTCTGATGTTAGGAGCAGTAGTATAAGCAGGCCTAAACCAACGAGAACTATTTCTTTTCAAGCCTCGACTGTTGGAGGCAGGGGAAAAGGAGAGAGGGAAAAGTCATCTTTTCCCAAATGTGATCATTGTGGCAAATTCCATAAAGGGGAGTGCTATAAACTGACTAGTGCTTGTTTTAAGTGTGGAGAAAAAGGGCATATAGCTAGGGAGTGTCCACAGTATGCAAGGCGAGAGGGAACTCAGATGCAAGCTTCAAGAAGGATTGAGACTGTGGGTGTTGAGTCTGCAACTGAAGTGGGCAGTTCCAATACAGCCAAGAAAGTAAATTCTCCAGTACGATCGAAAGGGCACGCACTAGCTAGAGTATTTTCAATGAAAAGGGAGGAAGTAGAAGCCGCTGGTATGGTTAAATTATTTCATGATGATATTATTATTTTAATTGATCTAGGGTCTACCTATTCTTTTATTTCGTCAAGTATGACTATGCATGATAGAAATTTGAGTCCATTAGATAATCCTTTGATGGTTAGTACCCCAATTGGCCAGTATATTATTATTAGTCATGTTTATCGAGAGTGTGAAATATGTATTGGTGAGGTAAAATTAGCGGTGGATTTGATGCCGTTAGAGATGAAGGGATTAGATGTGATTTTGGGCACAGACACCTTGGAAAAATATACTGCTAATTTGAACTACAAATAGAAGACATTAGAGTTTGAAGTGGATAAAAGGGAAAAGGTGGTGTTTGTGGAAAACAGGAAGGCAAACCCACCTAAAATTATTTCAGCTCTAACAGCAGAGAAAATTTTGAAGAAAGTGTATGAAGCATTCTTGGCATATGTGTTAGACACGAAGGTAGATGAAGAGAAATTGGAAAACATTTTTGTGGTCCAGGAATTTCCAGATGTCTTTCCAGAGGAATTATCGGGACTACTACCACTTAGAGAGATTGAGTTTACCATAGAGCTTCTTCCAGGCACGACACCAATATCGATTCCACCCTATAGAATGGCTCCGATAGAATTGAATGAGCTTAAAGAGCAGTTAGAAGAGTTGCTAGAGAAAGGTTTTATTAGGCCTAACTCTTCGCCTTGGGGAGCTCCAGTTCTTTTTGTGAAAAGGAAAGATGGATCCTTAAGGATGTGTGTGGATTACAGGAAGCTCAATCATGTCACTATGAAGAATAGATACCCTTTCCCATGCATAGATGATTTGTTTGATCAACTACAAGGAGCAAAAGTCTTCTCCAAAGTAGACTTGAGATCAGGTTATCATCAATTGAGAATAAAGGAGTCTGATGTGTCAAAAACTGCTTTCAGAACATGATATGGGCATTTTGAGTTCGTAGTTATGCCCTTTGGATTAACTAATGCCCCTGCAGCCTCATGGACCTAATGAATGGAGTCTTTAAGCCTTTCCTAGACCAATTTATCATAATCTTTATTAATGATATACTGGTTTATTCCAAGAGTGCCAAGGAGCATGGAGAACATTTAAAGGTTGCCTTGGAGACATTGAGAAAGAAAAAGTTGTATGTCAAATTTGATAAATGTGAATTTGGCTAAGGGAAGTGGTATTTCTTAGACACATCATTTTATAAAAAGGAGTACATGTGGATCCACAGAAAATAAAAGCTGTCGTTAGATAGGAAGCACCCAAGATTGTAGCAGAAGTGAGGAGTTTCTTAAGATTAGCTGGTTATTACAGACAATTCGTAGAAGGCTTTTCCATTATTGCAGCTCCACTTACCAAATTGACAAGGAAGAGTCAGAAGTTTTTTTGGATAGAAGAATGTCAGAGGAGCTTTAAGGAATTGAAGAAGAAGCTTACAACTGCACCAATTCTAACTTTGCCTTCTGATAGTGATGGATATATAGTATATAACGATGCCTCGAGAAAAGGATTAGGGTGTATGTTGATGTAACGAGATAAAGTGATTGCCTACGCTTCCAGGCAATTAAAACTTATGAGATGAATTATCCCACGCATGATTTGGAATTGGCTACTATAGTCTTTGCATTGAAAATATGGAGACATTACTTATATGGAGTCACCATCAAGGTATTTACAGACCACAAGAGTTTTAAATATTTGATGAGCGAAAAAGAGTTAAATTTGAGGCAAAGAAGGTAGTTAGAATTATTAAAGGATTATAACTTGATGATAGATTACCACCCGGGGAAAGCTAATGTAGTAGTGGATGCACAAAGTAAGAAATCTATTATGGCGTATGTGAAGACGATATATCTTCCTTTTTTTTAAAGGAATTAGCCAAACTAAAGGTGACGTTGAGGTAAGTCGAACTTGGTAGTATATTGGCTAATTTTAGAGCAAGGCTAGTATTAAATGAGAAGATTAAGGAATTACAGGAATAAGATGAGTACTTGGGCAAGCTCAGAGAAGATATTAAAAATGGTAAGCCTTCAGAAATAGAAGTAAGAGAAGATGGATTAATGGTTGTAAGCAATAGATTATGTATTCCAGATATGCAAAAGTTGAAGGATGAAATTCTTGATGAGGTATATAATGCTCCATATGCAATGCATCCGGGGAGCACCAGAATGTATAGAGATTTAAAGGAACACTTCTGGTGGAGAGGAATGAAGAAAGATGTTGCAGAGTATGCTGAAAAATGCTTGGTATGTCAACAAGTTAAAGTAGAACATCAAGCGCCCACTGGTAAGCTTAAGCCCTTGTCTATTCCTGAATGGAAATGGGAAAAGATTACAATGGATTTCCTGAGGATTACCAAGGACCAGCAGGAAGCACTACATAATATGGGTGATTGTTGATAGGGTAACCAAGTCAGCACATTTCTTTTCAATTAGATAGATAGATTCTTTGAATACTTTGGCCAAGAAATACATAGATGAAATAATCAGACTTCATGGGATTCTGAGTTCTATTGTCTCAGATAGAGATCCCAGATTCATATCCAAATTTTAGGAAAGTTTGTAAGAGGCTTTGGGAACTAAGTTGCATTTTAGCACAGAATTCCATCCGTAGACTGACTGTCAATCAAAGAGAACAATAAGGACACTGGAAGCAGTGTTAAGAGCTTGTGTTATGGACTTCAAAGGCTCGTGAGATGAAGATCTACCTTTGATTGAGTTTGCTTTTAATAATTCCTACCACTCAAGAATTCAAATGGCACCTTATGAAGCTTTGTATGGTAGGAGGTGCAGAACTCCTATTTGTTGGGATAAGGAAGGGTGAAAAAAACTTTTAGGGCCTGAATTGGTACAAGCTACGGTCGACAAGATTAAATTGGTAAAATAGAGACTCAAGGCAGCTCAAGATAGGATGAAGAGCTATATAGACACACATAGGAAGGAGATGGAATATGAAGTTGGAGACAAAGTATTTCTTAGAGCCTCACCATGAAAAGGAGTCTTAAGATTTGGTAAAAAAGGTAAGCTCAGTCCAAGATACATAGGCTCTTATGATATTATTAAGAAGATTGGCCCTCTCGCCTACAAGTTAACCTTGCCACCAGAGTTATCCAAGATTCATAATGTCTTCCATGTATCAATGTTAAAGAGATAAAGATCGGATCCTTCGCACATAGTCCAACCTTCAAAGGTTCAATTAAGGGAGGATTTGACTTATGAAAAGCAACTAGTGGTAATTTTAGATTCAAAGGAAAAGGTCTTGAGAAATAAGACTGTGAAGGTAGTTAAAGTTTTATGGAAGAACCATGCAAGAGAGGAAACAACATAGGAATCTTTGGAAGCTATAAAGTAGAAGTATACACATCTGTTTGTAGACTCAAGTAAGAATTTCGAGGATGAAATTCTTTAAAGAGGAGAATTGTTGGACCCCAAAATTTTTCTTAGAATTTATTTTATTAAATTAGCAAGCATGAATATAAATTGGAATTCTTAAATTAGCAATTGTTGGAGTTTAATTAGGCATATAATTAATTACGTGTGGTTGCATGGATTAAAAAGGAAGAGTTAGAATTAAGTTAAGGAGTTAGAAGGCATTAGATTAAAAATGGAAGGGTAAGCTTGGAAAGACAAAAGTTTATCTTAAACTAATAAGAAAAGAAAATAAGAGAGTCATGCATAGTAACAAAGAAAACGAGAGAAAGTCGTAGAAGAAAATAGAAGAATAGATGGAGAAACCGAAGCATAGAAAAAAGAAGAAGGAAAGAAAGAAAGAGGAGAGAAGAAGTGGTAGAAGAAGGTTCAGCTAAGTTTTAGGTAACTCTTTATCTATTTTCTTGTTTTGATGATAGAAGAAAGCAGAGAAACTAGGTTTTATGTGCTAAAAATGAAGAGAGAAAGAAGAAGAATAAGAGATTTATGTTCTTAGATTTTCATGAACTTTTAATTAGATCTTAGTTCTTCTAGTTAAATAAACTAAGAGTAGATTAAGTCTAAGCTCATTTTTGGATAATACAGCTTTATGGAAGTTCTATTCGTGTGTGTTGATTGAATGAAAAATCTGTGTGTTTGAAGGGAATCAAGAACTTCGAAATCAAGAGTAAGAGGAAGAACAAACTTGAGCTTGGATTTATAAGTAAATAGGTGGGTAATATGTTTATATTTTTCATGATGATAGGCTATATTATTTGATTTTGTGTATATAAATGCTTGTCTTAAATCATTATGAATGTGAGAAAATTGTTCTGTGAATTTAATACATGTTTGCTTTGTAAGAATTTTGCTACTTTTGTATTGATGAAAAACAGAAAAACTTCAAGAAACATGAAAATATGAATATGATATAAAATGTGTAAGCATTGTAAATTTGCTTGTGTAGGTAAGAAAGATACCATTATGTTCGTCATGTGTACGTGGACCTAAATCCTTCTCCCGGCTACCCGTTTGTGACACATGAGATCCAAAAAATGGACTCATTCTGTTAATGGTGTAAACTTCGGTTTCACCATTCTGTTTTATAGGATTTTCTCAAGCCATTATTATTTGTGCATTACATCTTGAATTGTTGAACATAAAACATAATTGAGTGTTATAGTTTGATTATTAAATGATTATATGATCTAATTTGTTTGATTTGCTAAGACTAATATGAAATGAATATATATTTTTATATATATCTGTGTCTATATGGTTGATTATGTGATGGTTCATTATCGCTGGCTATAAACGTATTAGCCACTGAGCTTCCCAGCCCACCCTGTTATCTCTCTACTCCTCAAGTGCAGAAATAGTGGATCAATGCTCAACCTTGAAAAAACTTCAGTTGACCCCAAGAATTTCTATTTTTGTAACTAAGTTAGTTCAAAAACTTATGTTACTTTAAAATCATATCAAACATAAACATTCATGATTGTATTTTTGTATTGTGCTACTGATGTGGCTTTTGTTTGAAATTGAAGTTATGTATGAACCTTGCAACATCTGAGAAATGAAACTTTATCTTCTGGAGTACTGAATGAAAGAAGGGTTGAAGAACTTATTTTATATATGTGTGCAGAAAATTTTTTTTCTGATAATGTTATTATGTTGGGAATAAATTGTTAATTGTTTAATGGTTTTTGGATAAATTCTTCTTAAGTGAATTGATGGTTTGAGAGCTTGTTCTGTTAGGAGTCTTATATGTATGGATAGTATTTATTGGATTCGGGTCTTTTGCTTATGAGAATGTATATTGTTAGATGAGAGAAAATAAGAGAATAAAGGAAAATGGAATGAAAACTTGTTCTGAAACTTCAATGAATAAACTCTATTCTTCTAAGCCGAATTTGACAAAATGGTCTCCATAAACATTGTAGCTCTTTCTCTTAGCTTTCTAATGATATAAAGTTTATAATTTTTGGACTTTGGAATTGAAAGTTATGATAAATTGAAGTAAGAGTATGCAGTCGGAATGTCACGATCGTGCAACGAACCCAAATTTTCATGAATGTCACGATCGTGCACAAATAAGATCGCAACAATCCACTACTATTCATCAAAAGTTGTAATCGTGCACAAGCACGATCAGGACACCCCCCTCTCACACCTATGAAAATTTAACACTCACGGCCGTGACAAATTTTAATGCAGATTGTGAAATTTTTTTATTTATTTGTTTCTTTTAATTAATTTGTGTGTTTATTTTTTTTACTCCCACCAAGAAATTAATTCTTTTTATTTTGATGTTAGTTATATACATACATACATACATATATATATATTATTTTTAAAATTGTCGTAATTTTGGCACCTTGTCGCCTGAAATTAGGACCGAGACGCAGGGCTAACAAATTTAATTGAAATTAAATTCTAATTTCAATCAAATTTTAATTAAAATTACAAATAAATTCTAATTGAATACCAGCTATGCCCAAATAAGATCCAATATCTCATATTGATCCTTATTTATTAAATATTTCTTATTTAATCATAAAATTTCTCAAACTTTACAATCAAGTCCAAATTGATTAAAATATCTTTGCTCTCTTTAACCCGTTCTTTATTTGTGATCCACTAAGGTCCTAAATATGTTGACAATGGATAAAAATTATAACCTTAAATTATATTTAGGATTATATAAATTAAACTCTTTTAATTTATTTTTAATTTTCTAATTGAACAATTTATATTCATAGATTAAGATTCATGTCTAGCAACATATTATGACCAACGAAATATTTAGGAATGTCAAAGTGATTTTGACTAACCTTTTGTGTATGAGTTTTTTGTATAATTCAATCTTTTCATCATACGTGTTTCGATTACATATAAAACATGAAATTAATGTCTACTCTATTTTGACTCCAATCATATTAGTTCTCTACTGATAGCTTTATTGATTAAATTAATGACATTTGTAAAATATTTACAAAACGTTGTTCTACCTTGGCTAAGAATTTTTTGAATCAATCTAATCGAGAACAATGAAACACTCTACTTAGTTACTTTAGGGTAATGAATCATATCTTGATCACTCAACTACCTCTATATACTTCATGTTATATTCAATGACTACCGACTAAACTACCCTTGTTTAGAATAGGTCATAAGTAGTAGTATCAAAATAAAACAATTCCTATACAAGATGACTTTAAAGATCTCAAGTCAAAGGATAACTTATACAATCATCACAATGAGAATTTCCATAGACATATAAGTAATGTTCCAAGTAAATTTCTCATATGGAGTCAGTTTAGTGAGCTTGTTTTCTAACAAGTACCCACACATGTGTTTAAGTATCTCTATACTTCATCCTATAAGATCGCCTACTTCCTTTATAAGGAAAAACATAAAATTTGCTAGTCTTTTTACAATTTATTAATGTCCACTCTTGATAAAGCATTGGCCAGGAATAATTGAGGGATTATACATAAATACAATATATTTTTCATAACTATAATCTCATTATAATTTCTTTTGCAATGTATAATTATTCTATAGACTTTATCATATACATCTAAATATGTACAAGATAAAGAATTTCTTTAATTCATTTTGTCACTAAACTATAACCAATCTCTTCTACTTTTCTTGCTTCTCACATACGTAATTGCTTTGCTCCATACAATGCACGTCTATCTACTGTTAAGTTAAGAGGACTTCACGATTATTAATTTTAGTGACAATCAAATAATAATAATATTAGAAATAAATGAACTATTTTGATAAGTGTG
>JANIIA010000006.1:42250648-42266554 GCA_027478495.1 Erythroxylum alaternifolium | reverse complement strand
CTTATATGCACATAACTCACTATTCACTACTGCATGAGCATGAGATGTGGTAATTTACCACACCTGGACCCGTTTCTATAGTCCGACCCGTTCTCTGGAAACGGGATGTTACATTAGATATGAAAAGCTAAGTCTTTAAAAGACTCAAAGTTAATGATTCAAGGATATGATGCTTAGTTGAAGCGTATATATAATCCATTAAGTTTAGAACTAAAATGGGTAATAAAGAGTTATGAGATATCCAAAATATTGGATATAATCTTGTAGACCTGTTAAACAAATTGTTTGTTTCAATGTATGCTTATAGGAGAATGGTTCTCAAGATAAGTAATAGGAGTAAGATGAAATTTGAAAGGTTAAAATCTCATGATAATACATCTAATTACAACTATTGCCTTTATTTATACATTTTATGTATAGTTGAAAGTTACAAGGCGTTGAAAGATTCACTTTCATGATGAATTCAAAGAGTTTGTTTTGAAGATGATTGTGAATTTATCATGTCTGCAAGAAGGTTAGTGGGAGGATAGTTATCCTCTTCAGTGGAAGTATAATTGTCCTGTTCAGTGGGAGTATGTGAAGACATGCTGCTCATAGAGAATAGTAATTTTAACTTTTAATTGTTAAAATATAATTGTCTAAGAACAACTTTTATTGGATAAGAAAAGGTAACAACTTAATTATGTAAATTAGATTTATAGAGATATATTGGATATTGTTCACTTATTCTAAGTCCAAGTACATAAATAATGTACTAAAGATGTTTAGTATTTGAGATATTAGATACTTATGAAGTATTAAAGATATCTATTATTCTATGCACGAGTTGATATTTGAGTGCAAGATGATAAGGATATAACTTTAGAAGTAAATCCTAATTAAGGTTTATTTACTTGGAGCAATATCATTTAGGATTGGAAAGGTTCCAATATAGCAATGTTTATTAATCGAGCCTTAATACATTTTTCATTTAGTAGAAATGATTAATTGGATCAACAAGTTCTTTAGTGAACTTGATATAGTTCCTTGCATTGTTTAAGACAGTAATGTATTGTAAAATATTAGAGTCATTGGGCATGTATAAGGAGCTAATGTCTCATAAAAAATCTAAGAATGTGATTAGGAAAATTTTCTTAATTATGATGATAATTAAGATTAGAGTTGTAAGATTTAAGCAAGTGCTTACTATAGAGAATCTTATAGAATTCTCCCATTAAGCCAGTAGTAGAATAATCGTCATATGGTGATATAGTATGAGATACTTAAATGATTGGCTTAGTGCAAGTGAGAGATTGTTGGCTTATGCCCTATAGCCAATTGCTTTGGTTATAGTTTAGTGATAAATTATTTGAAGGCATTCTTTATCTTGTACATGTTTAGATATATATGATAAAGTCCATGATATAATTGTACATTGCAATTGAAATTATAATAAGATTATAATTATGAGACTCATATTGCATTTATGTATTATTCCTAAATGTTCCTAGTCATTGTTCTATTAAGATTGGACATTACTAGAATATAAAAAGACTAACATATGTTTTGCTTTTCCTTATGAAGGAAGTAGTCGATCTCATAGGCTAAAGTATAAAGGTACTTAAACAAACTTCTAGGTGCCTGTTAGAGAACAAATTCGCTGAACAAATTCGATATGAGAAATCGATTTGAAACATTACTTGTATGTCTATGGAATTCTTATTATGATGATTGTATTGAGATCACCAAAGTTATCTTATATAGGAATTGTTACGTTTTGATACTATTTATGACTTATTTAATCATGAGTTGTTCAATCAGTAGTCATTGGATGTAGCATGAATTTTATGAAGATAGTGATCAAGATAGGATTCATCACTCTAAAGTAATTAGCGAGAATGTTTCGATGTTCTCGATTAGTATTGATTCGAGAAATCCTCGGCCAAGGTGGAATGACATTTTGTAAATAGTTTACAAATGTCATTAATTGAAGCGATAGCTAATAGCGAAGAACTAATGTGATTGGACTCAAAATAGAGTAGACATCAATTCCATGCTTTATGTCTAATCGGAACATTATATAATGAAAGGATTGAATTATATGAAAAAATCATGCACAGAAAGGTTAGTCAAAACCATTTTGACATTTCTAAATATTTGGGTAGTCATGATACGTTGCTAGACGCCAATCTTGATCTATAATTATAAATCGTTTAATTAGAGAATTAAAGATAAATTAAAAGAAGTTTTAATGTATCTAATTCTAATTATGAATTAGAATTAGAATTTATAATCAACAGATTTGGGAACCTAATGGGTCTCACATTTAGAATGGGTTAAAGAGAGCAAAGTTAATTTAATCAAGCTAGATTTGATTATAAAATTTGAGAAATTTTATGATTAAATATGAGATATTTAATAAATAAGGATCAATATGAGATATTGAATCTTATTTAGGCATAACTAGTATTTAATAAGAATTATTTGTAATTCTAATTAAAGTTTAATTAAAATTAAAATTTAATTTCAATTAAATTACTAAAACGTCCAAACTTATTATAAATAGGCTTAAACTCTATGGAGCTAGCACTTCTTCCTTAAACCTCTCTGTAAGAGTTACAGAGTTCTCTCAACTCATTCTGTGAATATCATTAAAGGCTGGACATTTATGCGGCTACGATGGTTGAGACAAATCCATTTTGGAAACAGTTTGAGAGATACGACAAGATTATGATCAAGCTTCGGAATAAATTACTATGATTATATGTCAATAATTTTATAGAATTAAGGTGATCTTGGTTTTTAGGAAATCAAAATATGAAAAAGTTTCGTAATTATTCCTTTATGGTCAGGATCAGATCTCAATCCAATTTTCCAACAATCCACAATAACCCTTTATTGGTCTCACAACTCAATATAATGCTTGGTGATATAAAATGATTATTAGGTCCTTATATATGAATTAACATTAGTGTGTCAATTTGTTAAGGGATGGATACCTATTTGTTGGTTGTTAACATTTTGTACTATTCTAAAGGACTATTTTAAAAAATATTAATTAATTTCATTGAATAAAATATATACAGTCTAGATGTACAAATGGTCTATATTAGTCCAAAAGATCTAGATTACATAGGATTATGATTCCTATTAATCATCTTCATCATGATATCTAAAGAATACTTATGCAAAACAAAAAACCAATATTACTCCAATTTTTAGAGAACTATATTGCAGTTAACTTGGAGAACATCTTCCATTTTGAGTTAACCACCACTTTAAGTGATCAATTTGACTATTCTTCATTCATCTTAAGGGAAAAAAAGTATACTTTGATCCTTAATATTTTCTTTAAAATTCTAAAAATATATCAATATTTCATATGTACTAATAACCCCCAAACATTATATAAACATATCAAATATTACAAAAATGGAAGACATCAACTCTGTCTTAAACTTGTTTGACATTGTGTTCAATTTGTCATATACAAAAATGGAAGACATCAACTCTATCTTAAACTTGTTTGATATTATGTTCAATTTGTCATATATTACTAAATTTCATTTAAGGAGATTATAATTGCCACTATGAGACTTCCAATCATTACCTCTCCTTTAAATCTCAAATTTTTCAATTAGGAGTTCAAATCCCTAGTATTATCTTCATCTGGATCAATTGAATTTAACTATAAGTGAATCACATTGCTTCAATATTTTACTTTATATATAGGTGAAATTATAATCTTTCAAATATGGCATGATGAACAATTTATTAAAATTATTGTTTAATTCAAAAACAGTGGAGATAATATCTACATAAAAGAAGGAAGTTGAAACAAAAGAAGTGAAGTAGAGACACCTGGTAACGACAAAGATATTAAGGAATTAGTGCAAATTTTGAAAAAGAAAGGCCATAAAAGGAAGATGGAAAGAAATTAAGGAGAAATTCAAAAAAAAAGTGGACATTGACATTTTTTATGGAAGAGAATGAGTTGAAGTTGATGTTGATGTTAGTTAATATAATTATAGGATTCCTTATAATTAATGTCTCTTTAATTATGAATTACATTATAAAAAATAGATATCGTATTGACAAATTGACAATTAAGTTTCATAGAATGACCAACTTGCAATCTTACTAATATCGAAATGAATTTCATGTTACATTTTATCTTTTTTCCCTTATAATTCAATATAAATATACATAAAAGGCATGTTAACATTAAAGGAAAATCTATAGAAAAAAGATTTTTATACATAATAGACTAATTTGTTAGTTAAGGTTTGGCATCAAAAGATACAAAAATTGGCATGATATTATATTAAAGTAAAATATATACAACTTGTTTCTAATAGAAGTTTGGTATTCAAAAGATATTTAAGAAATACAACAACTTGTTATTAAGTTCAATAGGTTCTTTTTTGGTGATTGTTAGCATATTTATTCTTTATTTGAAATAACATAAAAATTTAAAATGATTGTGGTCTGCTAATTTTTATGGAAATGGTAGCCTGATATTCACTAGATTATAATGTTTATCCTTGTGACTTCCACTATGGTAGTCATCAATGTCCAAGAAGCTACCACAATCACTTTATTCACTAATCATTAGTTAATGGCCATATTAATTTGACACATTAAAGTCATTTTGAGTTTCGATAAAGCTTCTTCATTTATTAAGGTAAAAGACATAAACCTCCTTTGTAGTTTAAGAAACTTAGGAAAACCCGTAATCTTGACAATCCTTAAAAAAACTCCTAATTTTCTGTTTTTCAAAAAAAAAACCTATTCTCTTAGACTTCAGTTAAAAAATAAAGACAAAATACATGTATTATCAATATCAAACTTGGACTAATAAAATGTCATTAACATGATAACCTAACTCAGCTTTTAAACTCGATCTGAATGAATTAAATTCAAATTAAATTAATAATTAAAATAAATTATTTGTTTCTAACAAATTTAATTATTTTTGTTTGAATTTAAGAGCTGTACTGAATTTTTATATAAATAACATTTGATTAGTACACGCCTGGTATTCATACAATATGTGTCTCGTCATTATTTTATCTAAAGTCTACAATAAGGGGGGTTTTTGGAAAACTAAAAACTAGAAGGAGTTTTTTTAATAATTAGATCATGGGATTTTTCTAAGATTTCTTAAACTACATAGACATTTATGTCTTTTACCCTTCTCATTATTTTTAGAAATTTCCTCATTATTTTCTTCATCTATGTCATTTTTTTTCCATCATCATGGCTATCTTCATCTTTAACATCTACATCTTCACATATACTTTTAACGTATATAAACACAAACACACACACACACACACAAAAACAAATACAAACACATACATATGTACACATACACAAACACACACACACACAAACACATATACATATATAACATATGTATCTTGAATATCATGTTTACTTAAAGCAATTATATTTTTTCCTATTAATCTTATTTTGTTGCTTGAACATATCTTCAACTTATTGACTTTCTATACCCAAACCATTTTAGAACATTTTACCTTTCGGATTCATTTTGTATATATGGATATATTTCACATTTTGGATTCTCATTTCTTTTTTCTCACCTATGTCATTTTATATTCCAATCAATTTTATGTTTCATTATATCAACCTTTTGCGTTGCATTACTTTCTTCTATCCTCCTTTAGACATTTTATCCATCTTGTACATCCATATTGTGTTATTCATCTTGTCCTCCAAATGTCCCTAGCTTATTAGTCCTATTAATAACTAAAATTTTTAATGTATAAATATGCATATGACAACTTGTTTGTAATATAAACATTAATAATCCTTTCTATTCTCATCAAACTTGCAACCTCATGCTATTATAGTTTGATTATATTAATCTTTATGACTTACTAAATTTGTTCCCAAAAATTCTATAGTAACTTTTATGAATGTTTGGTATTAAAATCTATCCTCATCTCATATATTTACATATAATTCACAAAGTCATTTTCAACTTTATCAAATATGTTTAATTACCCTCTCACATATCTTATCTCAAGCTATAATTTTAGTTCACTATCTTAATTCAAAATTACAAATTGGTTCATTTCATCCAAGAGATTATATATGAGTATATAATTAAATAAGTAATCAAACAATACAATAGTTATTGTAACTAATAAGTAAAATAACTATGTAGTGTGCATAAACAATACATAATAATATTATAACTTTAAGATCACAATCGTTAATAAATAATCAAATAAGGGTCCTTATATAAATAATTATAACATCAAAATTAGACAAATTTAAGTTATTGTGTTTCAACTTTCTATCACCACTCAACAGGACAATAGAAGACATAATGTCATAACTTCTTTGCTTATAAAACTTTGATGTGGTAATATCTCCTAATCTTGGACTTCAAGGAAGAGAGTGAAATGGAAAAGAAGTTAGGGATTTAAATCATTAATTGAGAAATTAGAGATTTAGAGGAAAGGCAGCCAACAAGATTGCAACAATGAAAATAGTGAGTGCCTTAAGTAAAAATTGATTATTACGTCATTTGAAATAGTGATAACAGTGTTAGACAGCTAAAGTCAATATCTTTTGTCCTATAAGAATACTTTGGTATGATTTATATATTATTGAAAGCTTATATACATAAAAGCATTAAGGTACTTTTTTTCAAAATTTTAAGAGACACATTAAAGATTAAAACATACATTTGACTATCATCCTCAATACATTTCATGTTCAAGTTCTTCAAATGACTAAGCGATTTTGTCTTGGAATCTTAATATATGAATTTCTTCAAATAAATTGAATAATCTTCAACTGGAATGTTCCTATTTTTATTTTTATTTTTTAGGAGAATAATATTCTTTAAAAAAATCCATCCTTCCAAGTTTTAAAACTTATATGCTTTTCCTGTAATTAATATAATTCTATTTTAATTATATTAAATAAATCATAAGTAGCTCAATATTCTGGTATCACTAAAATTAAGCTCAAAATTCTTTTTTTTTAAATTATTCATTAAGATGATCCTAAAAGGAGGGGTTACAAAGCTACAATTAGTCATGATAGCTTTTATAAATAAACATAAAATCTACAGGAATGAAATTATCCAGAGCTATTAAACAACTTACATAGAAGAAAGTGTTCTTCATCCTTACTCATTAAAAATGCCAATGGTTGTTATTGAAATATTGGCTGCTAGAGACAGTACGTCCTTTCCCTAACCATATTCCAGTATTACTACTCCTACCCATCTATATGTCTACATTTCTCTAGAGCCATGTCTCTATCATATAATTAACACAACTACTCGAGTTCTAATCAGGCAAACATCATTTAATTAAAAATTAGTTACTACATCTTTTGTGTATTTGATATGCCAATAAATGTAGTCTTATATTCCTTATCAACTCATGTAGTATATTTTCCATTAGAGTAGCTATCCCCTGAAATATTATTTTACTCCTTTTATTCCATATCATATATAAGGCAAATCCAAAATCAATCTTCAACACTTTCAAGTCCTCTTTTTTTAGGTTGTTATAAAGAAAATTAATTAATCATATCAAGTAAGCTTGAACCACCTGGAAAAATATTACAAAAGGACCTAATTTGAAACCAAATGAAGGAAGATAATGTGCATTTAAAAAAATATGGGTTATCAACTCAGGTTCTTCAAAACAAAGGAAACATATTATAGGAAGGTTCATGAAATTTTGGGGCCTATTAGTAATGCTTAATCTTCTTCTAAGAGCTAACCATAAAAACATAGAGGTATGTGGGTTTGCTTATTTCATCTAAACTAACATGTGCCAAGCTACTTTAGGAGCATAAGTTCTTAACATTTCCTTATATAAAGAGTTAGTAAACCCACAATATAGGTAGCAATTCTTGATAGTATTATCCCAATCAGGATTGAACACAATGCCAAAAAGATGTTCCCTTATACTAGTTCGTGGCAATAACTCTAAGTTTAATGAATATTGTTCAAAACTTGACTCACCAGAGCATTATCTAGTTTCAAGCTACTCAAAGAGACTATTTCATTTTTGTTACTTAAAGGCCTCATACTAGACCAATTATCATGCTAAAAGAATATGGAATCACCATTACTAATCTTAGTTAAGAAATATGGTCTAATTTTGTCCCTTAGTTTTAGTAAGCTCACCATTTTCCAAGAGGAATTGTACCATGGTAGCACAAACCAAAAGCTTTCACTACTTAAAGTAGTGAGAATGCATCTATTTGACCCACGATGCTCGCTTGTCGATGAGAATACGTCAAATTCTTTTTTCATAAGGACCTTATTGGTAGTTCCATTTGGAATTATCATTAGACGGCCTTCCTCTTTAAGTAGACAAAGTTCACTTCACTTCACCTTAAATAGTGCTAAAGTTAAGCTATCTATAGTCCAAAGGAATTGGTTTATCAATCTTCAATTATTTTCACTATATTTATTGGAAATGAGATGACCAATACATTTGTAAACTATTCAACACTGAGTTAAATAGCTACACCTGACCAACTAGAGATAAGCTTTTAATGCACTAGCTAGATAATCTCCTATAAAGTCTCTATAATATGCTTTAAACTCACTAGAAAATGGTTTTAGGAAGATATTGGGATACCTAGGTAAGTAAGAAATGGCTACATTTCCCTCAAACTAATTATATAATTGAGCTAGATAGAAACATGTTAGGAACTTATGGAGATAACCATCTGAATCTTGTTTTTGTTGGTGGAGAGTCCTAAAATGTCTCTAGGGTAAGCCATTAAGACACTGACTGATCAAGCATCATCCTCAGAGAAGAGTATTAAGTCATCGACAAATGAAAGGCTACAAATTTTCAGATTCTTACATTTTGAGTGGTACTTGAATTTTTTCTCCCAATGGATAATCAAATTGATGAGTCTAGTTAACACTTCAATGCCCAAATTAAAGAGGTAAGGATAAAGAGGTTGTCCTTGCCTCAAACCTCTACCACATTGTATGGTATTGGTCAGTTCTCCATTGACTAATATGTTGTAGGAAATATTTGTAATGCGTTAACTAATCCAATTTATAAACAAATTAGAAAAGCCAAAAGCTCTTAAGGTATTTAGGATAAAGCTCCAATCAATCGATTCAAAGGCCTTATAAAAGTTAATCTTAGGAGCACAATTCTTATTAGAAAGCTTTCTATTGTAATTCTTAAAGAGCTCTTAGTCTATTAAGATACTATCCTAATCAATTTTCCCTTGATAAAAACACCTTAGGAAGCACAAATAAGTTTGGTTAGCACATTTTTAAGCATATTATTTATTAGCTTGGAAATCACCTAAATTCCATTAAATTTTTAGGGGAATTCACCTTAAGGATCAAATAAAAAAGGTCTTATAAAGTTCCTTAAACATTTTGCCATGTTTAAAAGAATTATAACACTGCATAACTTACCAAATCCTTGATTATAAGTCATTATTTCTAAAAGAAAAAGCCATTAAGTCTATCCTACCCTAAGGCTTTATAAGGATTAAGAGCAAAAACAAGTCTCTCTGCATCTAGAGTAGTGAAAGGCCTAATCAAGTAGTCCTTGTGATTAGAGGAAATATGCTCTTTAATGCTAGAATATAGCAGTTGAACATAGAATAAACAATTAGAACCTAAGCCATGGGTAGCACTCAATTAAAGAACATTATCCAACATTAAAGAAGAAATTACACTAACATTCCTCTTTGATAGCACTTACTTATACAAGAATCACTAACTCTTTGTTTCATAATTAAGAAGTTAATTATTTGGTTATTATTTAATAGAGCAATATTTCCTCACTTTATAGCTTGTAATCAATAGGATTAAACAAGAAGAGAGATTGAATCCTTGAGAGATTTTCCCTATAAATAGAGATAATAGTTAAAGTGTTACCAACCTTTCTAATATTGAATTTAAGCTCCTCTTTCACTTGTTGTAGCTTCCTTATACATATAAACATCTTGAAGCCTTAGACTTAGAAGCTTAACCCTATGTGAATAGGCTCTTCAAACCCTTTAACATCAGTTAAATAATTGTTGCATCTAAAAGGTGTGTAGCTCCTTTAAATTGTGATGAAATTTTAAATCAAATTTGGTGAATGATAAGAAAAATTGGATTTTGAAAAGTAGTTTTACTATTTGGGAATTCATATATCTATTGAGCATTAGCAAGGGCCATATCAAGCTTTTTCTTTTCTAAAAACCAATATGCTTATTACACCATGTGAAGAAATTCGATTCCATTTTGAGAAAATTCATTTGTAAGTAGCTCACACAATCTTTTAGGTCCTCCGTGTAATTTCTTGAGCATGCTTTGGCGTCTGCTTTAAATGGAAAGATCACACTGTTGAAGTCTTCCATTATGATTTAAGGAGATGTGATTGTAGAGGCAATATCTTTTAATTTGTTACACAAATATCTCCTTTGAAAAAGTGATTAAAATTATAATGAAATTGACTTAAAAGGAGCATCTCACTTGCTTCATCTTGACTGAAATATGGATTAATTAATCTGTGCATATGGAATGGAGAATTTCAATTCTATTTGTATTAAAAGTAATTAAAATCCTTTAATAAAAATAGTATTGGTTGTTAGTGATGACCTACTAATGCTTCCAAAAACACTACATTTATTCTTACATTTATTCTCAACTAGATTTATTTCTAATAAACCAGTTAAACAATGTTTGATAGTGTATAAAAAAACTCATGCAGAGAATTTTGCTATGTGGAACTGTTGAGCCCTCTTGTGTTCCAAGCTAATAATGATATTATAAAGAAGAAGAATGGTCTATATTTCTCCTATTATGCTTCCTTCTTTCAACCTACTTAAAATTATATAAATCAAAGTTACTTATAATAAGCAAAATGGGATCCTTTTTAGGTGTAAAGTTAGTAATGTTCAGCTTAACCCTTACTATCTGATTTCTTTGCATCAAATTAATCCATATATTATTGATATTGATGGATGGATCAATATCCACTTGATTAATTTTAGAGTTACTGAGTTGAATGGCTTTTATAATAGAGATGTTGGTAATCACAGACTTAAACATATTTTTTTCTTGAATATTAGGAGTTGCTTTCTCATAGCATGAGGGATATAGATCACCATCCATGTCTCATTCTCCAAGTTTTCTCCCTGCTTATCAATATCCTTGGTGTTTTTCACATCAAAGTTCTCCTCATTTAGCTAATTATCTGAAGTATCCTTATGCATTAGCTCCTCATAGTCAGTAATAATGAATGATCCACCTGTTGGTTTCTATACTCCACTATGCTAGTTAGATTATTGTTTCCAAGAGTAGGTGATGGAGACTATATCCATATAAAAAATTTTATTCTCATCCAGCCTCATTAAAGGAATCACAGTAGGTAGAATTTTTTTTATTTCAACAAAGACACAAAACCTTGCAAAATTGATTAGTTTCATAGTTGTTATTGCTTCATTAAGACAAAGAGGTCTGCTTGCCAGGTAACTCAAGCCCTCACTGGTCCAATATTCTAATGGCATATTGTAGATATTAACACAAATAAAGGAATTGAAGTTGCCTAAGACTGTGAAATTGTATAATTAGCCTCCACTTTTGGATGAAGATTAGTTTGGAGTTGATGTGTCAGGGCACCAAGTCCAATACTTTTTGAGCTTGGGATGGAGTTTTAAATATGAATAGGAATATGTTATCCTCATTCACAAGGACCTCTTTTAATCCACTCAAATTTCACCAGTTTAGGAAGTGTAACTCCAATTAAGAGGGTTCTCTTAGTTTGAGTTGGAGGGCTTGAAAATATTTGATCAAGAATAGTTGAATTAAAGAGGCTTTTAATGATGTAACTAGGAACAAAAGAATAAGATGGAGAGTGAAAATTAGTGGGAGAGTTGAAGGGGAGAAAAGATTTAAGGTATGCCTAAGAGATCAAAAGTTTGTTAAAAAAGGAAAGAAAAAGCCAATCACAAAAGGGAGGAGAAAAGGGAGATGGAAAAGGAGAAAAAAAAAAGAAATATTAATTCTAATCAACAAGATTTAGTAAAAGTTTTCAATTATAATAAGATTATGCTCATAAATTAAATTTATTTGTAATTTATCTATTATTATATGTATGTTACAATATAATAAAAGCTTTCAAAGGATTGTAAGGCTTATTAGATTTGTTATTGGAATTAATAAAATTTATTAACTATTATAAGGAAAATTTGTTATTTTTAATAATTCATACATATCTTAACAAGGACTAATTATAAGAAGAAATTTGTATAATATTTAAGATGTTTTTATTTCATATTTATATTATTTGATATTTAAAGTAAAATAAAAGTTATGAACTCTTAGAAACATGAAAGCTTTTAAGTTTTATACTTTAAAGATGCCATCACGTAAGAGTCCACACTTATAAGTAAATGAAGAAGCGCCCAATCCATAAAACTAAAACCAAAATGGATAGTGAATTTTGATACAGACTATAAAATCGTCAATGGGTCCGGCTTAACAACAAGAAATTATAGAAAAGAATAGTGTAGTAAGATTATATAATGTGTTTAGATAAAGATCAAGACTTGATTAACATAAGATACTGCCGACTGAGTAGGGTCTAGACTCCAGAATTCAACTCATTTACTCAAACTCAAAGGGACCCTAAACAAGAAAATTATTAGAGAAGAAAGAGAAATTAAATAATTGAAAATGAACTATCGGAATCATTTTGGTTAGTAATCCATAATCTATTCCATTTACTAGTTCTAGATGACGTTAAAAACGGAGGAACGTGCTTGACTGGATAAATGACATTTTACATCACTTAAAAATGGACCTTAAAACGTGCCGCTATTGCCTATTGGTGTTTGCCAAATCAGGCGGCATTCTGAGCCTTTGCTTGGAATCTCAAAACATATACTTAAAATTAAATAATTGTATAACTTTTCTGTTTTTCTTGCCCGTAGCTTTGCCTTTCTTTGTTTTTCTATGTGGTTCTTGTTGCTCAAATATCCTATTCTGAGATAGAAAAGTAACACACGAAAAGGTTCCTAAAATTCGTCTATCGTACATGTCTATGATATGAAGGCAGCTATATTTGACTCTTTTGTACGTACAGTTCCTGTCACGAGGGCTTTTCTGAGAATTGGCAGTAGCAGCAGCACCAGAAAAGAGTTCCTTAAATTCGTCTAACGGGCATAAATCTTACACCACAATGGTTGGTTTATGTTGTGTGCAAAACTATTGCACAGCCATGACACACCCCAAAGGGATGAGTCAATAGTGGATTGCTCATTAAAGCTGGTTTCCACGGTCCATGAGTTGAAGATGCTTTATTTATTTCGCTCTGTTCTTGTTAAATTTAAAGTGAAAAGCGAAGTATGCAACTACCAAACCAAGAGAAAAATTTAGTTTTGGAGCAAAAGATGAATACATTTGATTAGTTTCAAGTAAACGCAAGTTGATCCAACGACAAGGAACGATTCTTTTGGCTGATGTAATCTGCCAAAGTACTTCTGTAATAATGTCAGTTTGCCTGTTGGAAGTCCAATTCAAGTGTGAAGAGGAGGACACGATATGATTGCGTATACAGGGCATGGTCTTGGTTCACGGTATACAAGTCATTCTAACACACTACTGCGGATAATTATGACACAACGTTGATGGCCATTTTCCCAAGAGTTCCTGGTCGAACTGATCGGCAAGACCATTAGTGTGATCAGTTAAAAAAAGACTACCAAATCATACTGAACTTACGTTTTTAGTTTTTTATTAAGAAGTTGTCCGTCTTGTTTGACAATCAGGTGTTAGATAACAACAAATTAATATAACTAATTTAACCAATAAATAATATCAATTATTTATTTAAAAAATATAAGAACATAATTACTATATATCTTAGCATTTTTTAATATTCTTATAAAAATTAAATAGAGAAAAAAATTATCATTTAAAGAAAAAAAAGTCAAAAAGAAAACAAAAATTGAGTATGCAAAGAATAGAAAAGAGGACAAATTTGATATCTCTATCTCTATCTTTCTCTTTCTTTTTCTCTTCTCTATCATATCAACAATAATAAAAACATGATAGTTTGAGTAATTTATAATAACTTTTAAACGCAATCATCTTTTCGTCTATTAATATCTTAGTTGTTGGAGCAAACCACTCCTCGTAGGAGCATTTTCAAAAACAACATATTAGATTCAATCTATCAATCCAAGCAGTTGATTATCAAAAAAAATTAGGTTTAATCTGTCAATCCAATCAATTGATTATCAACCATGATTTTCAACTATTTGAAATACCTTTCAATATTTAAAAAAAAAATCTGATTTGCTATTTTTCAAACAAGACCCGTCTAGTTTATAAATTAATTTTCTAAATTTATATAATAATTATTATAAAGATATAATTATATTAAAATTAATAATCTGACATATTTTTATTTTTGTTTTAAAATAAATTTTAAAAAAACTAAAATCACTGAAAAACCTACTATTGGAATGTACAGATAAAGCGTGATTATCGCAAAGGTGTAAACAAGTTCCACATTGAATCAAAGCAATTATGACACCATTGAAAACTTACCAGGTAATGCAGGCTATCGAGTTGGAGTTTTATGCGAGTTTATGTTTTGTCCTCTCCATCATTTTATTCTTTATTTTATTTTTCATGCGGCCCTACAGATTAAATTGAAAAGGAATATAATAACAGGAATAAAATATAAAATTTTATTAAAAAATTTACATATTTCATGATAAGAAAATAATTTTACAAGAGTAGCCTCAATCTCTTTTTCTATGATATATTGGATGGCATAAAGTATAAATAATTTCTAGAAATTAAAAAAAATAAGAGGAATAGAAAAGTGTAAATTATTTAGTAATGTAAACATTTGGAAAAAAAAGATTTTGATTTCTGGCAAAGCTTATGAATCATAAAGGAGGCTCCGAGTCTAAATGGCATTACCTTTTGATCATAAATTGGAATAAAGCCCATTAGAGGTGTCAATATTGAAGGGCAAAGTAGACCTGATGAATTTTAAATTATCTATAACTTGGCCCAGTCTAATAAAATTTAGACAGGCACGCACAAACAAAGCAAATATGAAAGTTAACCAATACTAAAAGAAACAAATTCATCTTGTATTGGTTAATTTGAGACTTCTCGACACTGGGCTTTTTCTGTCTCTCCGTTTATATCAACAAAGTACGTTGATATGTTTAATTAATCTCTTGGTACTTTGTTTCATCATCTTTCACTAAAACAAGAAAAAGAAAATAAAAATTGTTTCATCTTTGAAAGCAATTTATGAACGAAATGTACAACAGATGTTAGTCTTCAATTTTCTTAACAATATGATAGCTATGAATAAATCTCTTATGTGCTAAGAGAAATTGAACCAAACAACAACGTATGGGGTTATTTTGACAATGCAAATTTTAATTGAATTCCATAGTATTCATCAAATATCTTCGTAGCCGACTTTCATCCCTAGTTAGATTCATCACGCCTTTTTTTTTGTAGTACGTTGAAAAGCATAAAGAAAACATTAAATTCTAATTTTTGATGCAAGAAGAGGCGATTAAGCTCCTTTCTCATTGAACTACAAGGTCTAGTAGTGTCTTAAATGCATTACTACTTGTGCTAAAACTATGGAGAGGTATCTAAAGTCTAGGAAGGTGAAGGATGTTTTAGGATTAAATTTATGAAAGGATATATGAAAAAGAATTCTATGTTCTAAAGCATTAGGTTATATATCCTAATCAATAATCTCATTATTATGAAAAATGACCGGATACAAGTGTTTGTGTGTGTGTGTGTGTGTCCATATATATATATATATACCATAGTTTTTTTTTTAACTCCTCTTAAGGGAAGGGTGGTTATTGGATCATTTACCAATCTAGGCCTACTAAATTTTATATGTTTCT
>JANIIA010000006.1:42210585-42243094 GCA_027478495.1 Erythroxylum alaternifolium | reverse complement strand
CAAGGAGAACGCGGACTGGTTCTGGGCCTGGAATGGCCAATAGGTATGAGACTGATCTTTGAAGATTGGACCGATCGACCTGTGGGTCATTACGACTGGGCTCGGGCCCAGCACGACCGACCCGACCAGTATTAGTAAAGTTTAGGGAAAAAAATGTCATTGGTCGGGCAATCAGAATTTAAAGAGGATGTGATGAAGAAGTGTGTAAAAAATGTTGGCATGGAGAAGTCCATTTTTACAAGAGATTTATATAGATTTAGTGAGGGAATATATTTGTAGGTCTTGACACTACACTCTAATTAAAAATTTTAAGACATTAAATTTATGGTTCCTTTCCTTTTATATACCCCTCCTCACTAGTTCCATTTCTTTCTAATGTAGTATTCTCACTTATACTTAAAATCTCAACAATCTCCTTTTTAAGTGTGAACTTTCATATTAGATTTGAACTATTCGTTGAGTGAAAATATTTTTCTTAACAGCTTGAATATATGGCGTCATCAAGAGCTCTTCAACTCTAATGATCTAGGATTATCAGGAGTCTCCTCGACAATCAATCAATGACATTAAAAATTAAAGTAGGCTAATTGGATTGCACCTCTTTAAGTCTAAGATTATGCGTTGAAAATTGTTGCAAGGCTGTTTCCCACAAGCAAATGGATGTAATTTCTAAAAGCATAAGTCCACACCCTAAACGTAAAGGGAAAGCCAAGTTGGATTATATGTGGTTTGCTTTCTGACTTTCGCTAATTATGCTCGCTATTGGACGAAGCTTGATTATCAGAGTTTCTCATCTTCTACATTTATGTAAGAAAAGTTTATGCTAATGCACCAAACCTAGCTGTTGATGTCTTCCACATGCGTTGTGAAGTGTAAACCAAGTAAATATGATGTAACAATGCACGATAGTATAGTTCTCTGCCTCCGAACATTTACGGATTAGAGCTCTACCCAATGGTGTTTTTGGTACTGCCTCGAGTTTTGTTCAAACAGTTAGGAGTTGGGACTGATTAATCAAATTATATTCCAGCCAACAACTCGAAGGAAAAGGCTCTTCCTCTTTTCTTTTTTTGTTAATTTTTTCCCATCAAAGAGCAATCAGTTTTTACTCTAAATAATTCATTTCCTACTTAAAAAAATTACGATATTCTTAATATAATTATAATTATATATCTAAGTCTAAAATAAACAGTTGACTTATTTGGTCTTTACCTCTCACTTTTGGATAAGCTTCAATCCGCTGTTTGATGAAAGCACCCTTTTTCAATCCTCAAAGAATAAAAAACCCTTTTGTTAAAAGCCCTTAAATTAAAATCTTCAATGCCGGAATATCCATCGAACTTGCCTTTTCTTTTATCTTCTTTTCGCCATCCTCGTAGTTATCGCATCAAATAAAATTGGGATATCCGCTTAAGAAAACGACATTAATGGTTTTCATTAAACCTTAGAGAACGAGTTCGGTCAAATATAAGAAGTCTACGATCAACATTAAAAAGTTAATATTTTGTCGAGTTATCGATACAAAGTATACGATGTTCATGACTTGATGATTGAAATCGCAAGCATATATCCTAGTTGTTATCAGATTGCATCCTATGCATAATTAAACATTTAAAATTAAGCAAGTTGGTGAATATCACATCAAATAAATTTTCCAATCTGATTTTATTATTTTGTCACGTATTAATAGTTAAAATATGGTCTAATAAATTACCAAAATCTTTAATGATCGTCATCATTTTAGTTGAAGTTTCGCTCGACCTTGGTAAATTTATTTTAACAAGCATCTTTATTTTCTTATATTTTGATATTGATTAGGTTATATCTGGTTCTTATCGTGGATGTAGAGGATTGAAATGGTGAGAACATCAAGATAACCCTTTGAACTTTCAATTCAAAAGGCCATGGAATACAAAAGCTTTATTCCTCGACTAGGACCCGTACAGAAGATAAGACAATGTGTACAATCATGGAAAACGCCCACATCTTCTTTTAGTTATATATCAAATAAGTTATTTTTGCAAAAAATAATTAAATTTAAAAACTAATTTCGATTGATTATAAGTATTGAAAATCATACGAAAAGTTCACCCTTGCAGCTATCAAGTCAAATTCACTTGGATCAACTCTCCTCTTTATTTTAACGTGAAAGATAAAATAGTGTATGGATGGAAGCAAAGTAAACTAACCCCTAAGTCTAAAACGCCAAAGTCTGCCCCCTAGTGCCGGGCTGCGACGTCCAATCACCTCGATTTGATACGACCTTTTTCTCTCCGGTTCTCTCCCCACCTATCTATTCCATTAGCTTAGCGTGAGGGCTGAGCTTTTTCACGTACAGCGTAAAGAAATCTTTACAAAAGCTAAACACACTCTGATATGATTATCATGGAAGAAACAGTTTAACTTCTTTTCTTCTCCTGCTTACGTGCCAACACATAATTTGTTGATTCACCCTCCTTAATTCCAGAATAGTTGACTAGTCTACTAATGAGTGGACGCTGCGATTTTTACCTTTGGTTATTTAGGACACATGTCATTATCATTGAAAACATGTGATAATTAAAATCCTGTGATTGGGTGGATTTGGAAGGAGGCTTTAGCACTTTTAAGTTTGTCGATCATTATTGTAAACGTGTGAAATTTCTTCCTATTAACTGGGATTTCCCTGGACAAGCGCTAAATGACGCAAATTTACCTAATCTCAATTGAATTAGGACACGTGGCAAAATGGGTATCGTCTTGGCAATTTGCTTGTCAATTATGATAGGCGGACCGCAAGTACCGACAGTCATAAGGTTAACGCGATTCTCCATGGCAGTGATATAGATTATATCACGTATTCGTTAAATCTTATCCGGACTAAAATATGCTGAAATTTTCTAAACCGTGAGATTAGAGTTTAATGGGAAAAAGCGTAGAAACTGCTGTTACTATTATTTTAAAGTATGAAAAAATTGTAAACCATTTATACAGAGTTTTTCTAAAAAATAGCAAATGGGAAATAATTATTTGTTTAGAAAGTTACAAATTGAGCCAGTAAGCAGCAAATCAAGACCTTAATGATGATGGATGATTGGGTTGGCATGGTAAAATCAAGAGTAAACAGAATGCAGAGAGATTTACGTAAACCAAATCTTGCATCGACATTAACTTTGGATGCCAGAAATTAGGTTGCAGGCAATCCCAATATAGGCCAACCAAACACGTACTTTTGAAAAAGAGGGGTGATAAGTGGGTGGCTTGAGGATCAAAGCAACACTTCCATCGGAGAACCTAAAACATGGCTGGGTGCAATGGCGATTTAGTTAAGTGACACCTTTCAAGTCATCCCCCAAAGAAACCAGCGAATTGGAAACAAATATCTTATCCTAAGATCGGGGGCTTGATTTCTCCCTAAAAAGCAGAAGCATCATGTTCTGTGGTCAGCCTTTGAACGAAGTTTCTTTCTTTGCAAGGTCGTCCACTAGAAGACAAATTTAGGTTCATGATGCTTTATTCTATTGATTGGATTAGGTTATTAGGCAGTGAAGAATAAAAGATTTTACTGGCGTGGGCATTTCATGATATCTTAAATCATTCTCGATTAGAAAACAAATCATAAACCTTAATGGCTTCGACTTTTCTTTCTGAAAATTTTCAGTATTAATATTAATTATTAGCTCAGAATTTCTGCCATTAACAGCCAGGTATACTTGCTGACAATGTTCTGCAAGATCCTATTACAGAAAAACAAGGTATCATTTTCAACTGCTATCAAATATCAAATCCTATTTGAACTTTGCTAATTATTGGGCATCGTTAATCTGCTACAAAAAAGATTTTCCAGGGCTCTAAATGGCATGAAGGCTTAAAAGTCTTTTCTCTCAAGCGGCAAGAGTTGTAATTGGTTTTGGTTGCAATAATGGCTGAACTATAAGAAATGGAACAACTAGGCATAGTTAGTGAAGTCTCACACCGAAAAGAAAAAGAGAATACAAGCCTTGAATTGTGGACGCCATCCGTAGGATTCGAGAAGTTTTTATCGTGGGCCTGCACTTCTTTTCTGGTTCATTTATGGCCATTGCGGTCCATATCTCAAATGATAAAGAAGCCTAAATCCAATGTCTTGAATTCATTGGTTAAGCTACTTTTGATCATAAATGATTCACTCCATGAGTGGACCACTAGTCCAAGAGCTAATATGTCCAAACATTTTTTTGGCTAAACAGGGGGGACCGATTTTAGTCATGCCCATTCACGAGAGGCTGACACGAGACATTTGATGTCCGCGGTGAAAAGGCCATGTCTTGCCAAGGTTGTATTTAGTGTCAATTTCTGTATGAAGACTTTGATCACTACTGGACTGGCCGTTTTATGGCCTCTCTTGGGTACAACAGTGTCAGGAATCACGCACACCTTTTCCTTTTTCAATTTTTCCTGCAATCATTCATCTGGTTGCAATGTACAAGCATGCAACTTGAGCCTCATCCGTCACACCATGAAGAGGGAAATTTGTTTTATCCACAGAACTGGAGACTGAGATCTTTTTTCCTTCTTATCTTTCTCTTGCATTTTGGTCTTTAGTTTCCTCTGCTAATCCAAGGCCAAGTAACTTTGACTTACTAGAATGACTCATTTCTGAAATAACTTGCAACAAATGAAACACTTCCGTGTCTTGAAAACAATTTCAGTGGCATCCCAGGCTAAATTTCAAAGTAAAATAACAAAGACATTGCTAGAATTCCAGGCATTTTTTGGTTATCGATCGGCAAAATTCCAAGGAATAGCAAACAAGTACATAACTATGAAATCATTGTCCTTTTGAGAGCTCCTGATCAACTTCTATCAGTCGTGCTTCCGAAGATCATCAACAGCCAATATCATGCCCTTGCAAACTCTAATGTCATTCATGCTTGGGCTATTGAAGTAGGCATATTGATATCAGATAAAGGTATTAGCCCAAGCCTTGGAATGTGCGTTGTTGGGCTGAAGTGCAACATTAAACACAGAAGTTGTTGAACCCTAAACCCTAAGGCTCCAAAAGACGATGTTTACTCGGTCTTTGTATGAGTTGGATACAATTTAAGGCTTTTGACATATTAGAACGTGCGATGTACAGGCAAGCTCAATTGCAAACATGTTTCTAAAAATAAAAAAGAAAGTCATGCTTAGCCCATTAAAATATTATGTTCAACGCCAAAATATCAATTTTCCTACCAAAATAATTATGTTCACTCTTTGATACCTGAACCTAATAGTCATTAGCTACAAGTCATGGTGGACTAACTTTGAGCGTGATCCAACTACTAAATCACTTGCGTAGACTCCTATCTACATCGATAAACTTGAGGTATCTGTGCATGTTGCACATGAAATTGGTACGCATGTACACTTTCACACTGGTAGGTGGAAGAAGAAGGGTAGTTAAGAATATGTGGAACTCATATGCTTTCTTGTAAAAGTTGGCAAGTTTTGATAAAATAGCAAGGAAATTCCAAAGCTTCCAACTGAAAAAGCTTGGTTTCAAGATAATAAGATTCGCATTTCTTCATTTGGCGACGACTGTAGTGCCCCTGAGTTTCAGGAGTGCTCGAAACTAGCGATCATGGGACCTGGCGGACCGGGAGGACCTGGAGGGCCCGGTGGGGGTCCAGGGCCGGGCGGACCCGGAGGACCTTGGGGAGGACCTGGGGGACCTTGGGGAGGACCGGGGGGACCGGGAGGACCTTGGGGAGGACCCGGTTGGGGTCCAGGGCCGGGCGGACCATGGGGAGGACCGGGAGGACCTTGGGGAGGACCCGGAGGGCCTTGGGGAGGACCTGGAGGTTTTTTTGGAGGGTGTTTTGATGGTATATGCAGTATGGTGTCATCTTTGTAAGTGTTAAAAGCTACTTCTTATGTTCTTGGGCGTGGAGCATATGATTATTACTAATGGGTTATGCTTGGATGTTGCAGGTTTTACTGCCTATGCTGTTGTTGGTTGCTGCAAGATTGCTTTGGTGGGGGTTATGGTCCTCCTGGCCCCGGGGGACCTCCACCGCCTCCTTTTTGAGCCTCAGCCTCTTCTGGTTGGTATCATAGTCATAGGGACTTCGCCTTCTTCGTTTTCACATTTTATTCCTTACAGAAAAGGATATTCCCCGGGGAACCTCCGCCACCTACTTTCCGAGCCTCAGCCTCTTCTGGTTGGTATCTAGTCATAGTGACTTCGTCTTCTTCGTTTTCACATTTTATTCTTACAGAAAAGGATATTTTTGTGTGTTCTGCGCAAATGGTTGTCATATTTCTCCATTTTCATTCTATATTACTGAAATCTGTATGTGTTTTATGATTACAACTCTTATCCAACGTAGCCATAGAGCTACCTTGTTAATGTTATCCGTTAAGTCCATCACTGCGTAGCGTACAAATGGATCAATCATTTTGAACAAAAACCAAACTTCAATGCTGCCCCATGTATCCTCATCACGATCTATAGTAGCAGCCAAGTCACTAATTTCATGCACATCTCACCCGAGACCTAGCTTTTAGCAAGAAATTCAAAGAAAATTCATCTGGGTCAATACGAATTTTCTTCGTTTGATTAAACAACTAATCAAAAGATCAAAAATAACTTCTTTAGTAATTAAAAGTAAAGTTGTGTATTATTAAACTTTCTTAGACTTTACGTAGTAACAAAACTTTTATCAAATTTGTTATTAATTAAAAAAATTCAACAGAATAAGCAGGAAATGAACTGTTGGCGTAGTTGCGAATGAACATGTCACAGAAAGAAAAAGTTTGCTGGAGCCATATGATAAAAAACGCAGTAGGCGACAGGTAAATCACTGCACGGTGATACTGCAGAAATGAAAGTTTCTCTAATGGGCTGTTTGGGGTAATAAGAATTTATTCCCCACGCATTCCTTGTTATTAATCATTCCTTTATTTGGTTTGCAAAAACTGGCGAAATTAATTGTCTAGTTACTATTATTCTTATTAATATTAATTATATTTAGTAATATTAATTATTAAATTCTTTATTATTATTTTCTTCTTATTATTATCAATTTTATTATTATTATTAATTTTATTATTCCTATTAATTATTATTATGATTAATTGTCTACTTACTATTATTCTTGTTAATATTAATTTATTAATTATATTTAGTATTATTAATTATTAATTTCCTTATTATTATTTTTCTTCTTATTATTATCAATTTTATTATTCTTATTAATTATTATTATAATTAATTTTCTACTTACTATTCTTCTTCTTCTTATTATTATTATTATTAATTTTTTACTTATTATTATTCTTATTATTATTAATTTTAGTATTTTAATTAATTATATTATATTTATGTTATTATTATTAAATTCCTTATTATTATTAATCTTCTTTTCCTTATTATTATTAATCTTCTTTTTCTTCTTCTTCCTAATTTTAATATTATTAATATTATTGTTATTATTAAATTCCTTATTATTATTGATTTTCTACTTATCATATTATTAAATGTCTCATCTAAAGCAAATCCCAAGTTGATTATAGATATAGATATTTATAAATATGAAACTCCATCTTGTTTGATTAATGTCCTATGTAGGTGTCTATGTGTGAATTTGATATATAATAGAACGCACTAGCTACTGATAAACCATTTGCTTTCTTTATCATACATATTCCTCGTCCACCTACACAAGACCATATATACATACACGTTTCAACTAAATGCTTGATGCTTGGACATCTGGATGAAACAATGGAGAGTAAAGAGAAACGGGAAAACAAATAGAAGAATCAAGACCAGCACGATATTAGAACTGGAATTTTGGTATAGAATTATGTATATAAATTGCATGTTGAGAAAAATACACATGTAGATACAGTTCATAGGTTGTCATTTGTTGTAATCAAATTGGAAGGAAAAGAAGAATGCTCCTTAAAATAACTACTGCCAAAAATACAGGACCAAAATAAGACAGCTCTATGGCACCAGCCTCCTTAAGCATCCTAACAATTTTTGAAGAGGTAGTTCCTCTCACAATCAAATCATCAACAACCATAACCCTCTTCCCTTTCACTGGTGAGAGCTTGAGTTTCACACCAAAATCTCTGATCTTTTGTGAAGGCTCAATAAAAGTTCTGCCTACATAGTTTGACCTTATCAATCCTTGTTGAAATGGCACTCCTGCTTTAGCCGCATAACCAAGTGCAACCACCACCCCTGAATCTGGTACAACAATTACTACATCATATTCAACAAGGGCCATAATGGCAAGTATTTCACTAAAAATACTCCTCAATTCATAAACTGACCGATCGAATACTATTGAATTTGGTTGGGAAAAGTAAACATGCTTGAAAATGCACTATTTTGGTTGAGGATGAGGAATCAGGCAAAGTGATTGAATCCCATCTTTATCAACAATAAGAACCTCTCCAGGATTAATCTCTCTCTCATATTCAGCATCAATCAAATCCAGAGCACAATTTTCATAGGCGAACACAATTGCTTCATTACTTCTGCTCCTTCCTATAACTAAACCCAAAAGGATCTCTCACTGCAACCAACTTATCCTCTGTCACAAACACCATAGAAAATGCACCTTGAAGCCTCTCACATGCCTCAACAATTCTCAAAAAGAAGGGCCTAGTCTTTGATATAGCTATCAAATGCAAAACAACCTCTGTATCAGAACTGGTGTTAAAAATTTATCAGAAGGGCCTAGTCCTTAATTGAGCAAAAGAAGGCCACTGATCCAGACACGAAGCGTCTACTGCTGCGTGAGTGAAGAGTGCTCTGCTGGGTGAGTGACAAATTTTTTAGGTTAAGGGTTAGCTTATCTAATAGAAAGAGAAGACGCGTTTACCTATTCCGAATTTGTGCGAAATAGGTAAAGATGGAGGGGAGGGTTTTTTAGCTATTCTGCTCTATACAGAATAGCTAACGTTTAGTAATAGTTATGGTCTTTTGCAAACCAAACAAAGGAATAGGTAACAAGTAGGAATACGTGGGTAATAGAATTCCTATTAACCTCAACCAAACAACCCATAAATTACATCAAATGGATGTAAAGATTGCTTTTTAAAACAGAGAATTAGAAGAAGAAAAAATATATATGAAAGAACTTGTAGGTTTCATCAACACAGGTCAAGAACATAAAGTTTGTTAATTATTATAATCGATTTCTAGTTTGAAGCATTCTTCATGATAGTGGTATATTCATTTCTATAACATACTTATTTTATATTATTTTTGTATGATCGATGAAAACTACTATGTGTATGTTAAAAGCTCCAAAGATAAATTTGTTATTTATCTTTATGTGTAAATGACATTTTGATTGCTTGTAATGATTGTGAGTTTGTTAAGCAATTCAAAAGCTAGTTATCACCTTAACTGAGTTAAGGGGGTGCTTAGTTAATGGGTTTAGGAAAGGGTTAATTTGTAAGGAATGAAAAGTTAGTGGTTGGTTATTGATTATCATTATAGGGGCAATAATTTGATATCCCACTTTTGAGGAATCCTTCATACCCTCTATTTAGTAGAGGAATGAAACTCATTTCTTAATAGTGACTCGTTTTTTAAAAAATATTTTTAATACTAATTAATTAAAATATAATTAATTAGTTGATTAATTACAATATAATTAATTAAAATATAATTCATTCATTAATTAAAATATTATAATTAATTAAAATAAAATTAATTACAATATGATTAATTACATTATTATTATTAATTACATTACATTATAATTAATTAAAAAATAAATTTTTATTTCTTAATAATTTACAAACCAACCATTCAATGGTAATAGTAATCATTCCTTCCTCTTAACCAACCATCATAATTATAATGATAATATCTATTTTCATTCCTCACTATATTCATTCTCATTCCTATTACCATTCTCCCATGCGATCCAACTGCCCCCTAAAAGACAAAAGTGAAGTTGCATATATTCTTAGAGTTAAGATATCAAGTGATCGTTCAAAGAAATTGTTGTCACTTTCTTAAGTGAATTATATTTTAAAAATTCTTAAACTATTTTGTATGTATAATTGCAAACCAACTGATAATCCTATTACTAAAGGCGAAGGTATTAATAAGAAGTTTTGCTCGTCAACCTTAAAAAAAGGGAACAAATAAAGAAAATCTTATATTCTATTGCAATTGGAAATCTCATATCTGCAATAATGTATATAAGGTCAAATATTTGTTATGTTATTTGAAAGGTATTATTGATTATGCATTTTATTATCAAGGAAACAACCTATGCATATAAGGTCATATTGATGCATATCAGAGAAGAGATTTACATAAGAGAAAATCTATCCTTATATTTGTTTTCTTACTCAACCACGATGCAATATCATAGAAAATCAAGAAAGAATCTTGTGTTGCGTTATCTATAATGAAAGCTGAATTTATAGCATTTTCAATTACAATACTAGAAGTTATTTGGCTTAGACGATTCTTAGTTCATTTAAGAGCAACTAAAGGCAAGATTGATCTAGCATTAATCAACTGTGATAGTCTAATGCCAATCACTTAAGCAAAAGATGACAAATTTTATTGCAAAATCAAGCATATATATACTAAGTATAATTGTTCGAAAGATAAAGATATAGTTATATAAGGAGAAGTGAATATGAATGATATAACTACAAACGATATAACGTCATACAGAGTAATTGATAAATATTTCTACATGTATTTTTATTCATTGTGTTATCATGTCTAATTGCAAAATATATATTAACATTGTTTATTATATGATAAGAATTACGTAATACTCATTTGTTTGAAACATTTTGCATATGAATCAAAGAGTATGTAAGACAAATAAGAGATCGACCCCCTCTCACATGAGAAATTGCCTCCATTATTTGTAATAACCAGAGATAAAGCAAGTTTAAAGTTTACTATCTAGGTGATAATTAAGAGCATAAAGCTTAAACCATAAATGTTGCTTGAGATAATAAATCAAAAGTAAATTAGTTTAGAGTGATCAAAATGGTTATTATATCTGTCTTATGTTGCCATAAAAGAGTTTTAAAAGATAAATTTTGGAAAAGACTAGTGAACTTAAGTTAAATAATAAATATGTTTAAACTGACATTTATAATGTATTTCATGAAAAACAGACACTCTAAATAAAAAAAGTTAGTATCTTAGCATATGACTCTTATCATATACAAGTACGATTGTGAAAATGAATCAATGTAAGTTATAAAATCTCAACTTAAATAGTGGGAGACCCTAGAGATTAGATGAGCTTCATAGTATACCCTTATGGCTCTTATCTGAGTATTAAGAATTAAATTTAAGGTTAGTTATTTTAGAATATCACCAAAAGATCATGTGTGATGCAATCTTACGAGATAATTCTAAGAAGGTCATTTTGATTGGTGATTTACATTAAAAATTATATTCAAATGTGATATCTTTTCTTTGTAAAATAAATGAATACAAATTACAAGATGAAATAAATGACATCAAAGAAGAAAAATATGTGATATATAACTTAGGATATAATGTAATAAATCTATTTAAGGATTGATGTTTTAGTAGAGATGTCGTATATTTCTAACAGATTTATGACAACGCAGTTTCATCCTCGAATTATTAGATAAGTATGGGAAATGTAGAATTTCAATCGAATGAACTCATCGTATGTAAGTAGGAGATGATAAACACAAACATATATAAACGAGCTAGTTGTTCTTTTAACTGCCAAATTTTTTTAGTCAATGAAAATAAAAATTAACTTTCACAAGTGATTTAATCAATGGTATATACAAGTTGATCCTACGATCTTCACTAATTTTAACAGTAAGATTCTGCTATCGTAGACACAATCTTTGAATCATATATTGACAGACATACTGTGAAGTCACAGATACGGATAAAGCTTTTAAGTTTGCAGAGGATAAAGTTACAGTGGCTTAACCTTATATACGGTTGGTAATTAAATGAAAATTGAAGATTTTAAGCAACAGTTTAAAGAGGAAAAAAAAAAAGAATCCCATAATTGAGAGAGGTTTTGGGTAGAATGTGTGAGTCGAAGCAGTAGATGTTGTACGATGATTGCATACAAGCTAGTTGATGTCGTCATATGTCCATAACCACTTAAGAAAGTGGTTCTTTAATGCCCTCTTCTTTGGCTTTCCGATATTGGATATGCCCATTTTATGTCCAAATGCACCACTTGAGTTGCCAAATAAACACAGTGGTTGCAATACGATCTTGTTTTGATTTTGTGGTGCTGATGAAAGTAGGTGTTAATTAATTATTAAAAGGAAAGGGTAACCGAGAAATTTCAAAAAACAAGGAAGGATTATCCAAATGGGACCGCTGAGGATTTTCACACATGCATAAAAAATTTTGAGACCCATACTAAATAATGGCCATTTATCGTTGTTTATGAGATGACAAAAGGTTAAGCTACAAGACTTTTTGTTTTTGAAGTTTTCTTCTTCTTTTGATATTGCTTGGATAAACGAAAATAAGAATTGAACTTCTGTGCTTTAGGTACAATTGAACTTCTCTCAGCACTTGCAATATACAGCTGAATCCATATTCATTCAAAGTCCCACCAGTAGCATAGAGTTGTTTATTTTATAGAGCTCCTGATGACCACTTCGTTCTATCTTTGTGAAACTGAAAAATGTTCATATACCTCCCTTGGGGTGGGGAGCCAAAAGCTTGTCAAGGGCCCCCCTATAATTGGATATATATCCTGGGAGTGGGACCCATCAGGGAACACGACTAAAGATGCTGGAATCGCCACGTGGCCTCCTCAAGGTGCTTCAATTTCATCTCTGTTCTTTAATTCACTCATCAATAAGAAGAAAATGTGAAACCTCTTGCATAGAAGGAGCATATTTGTTTCCCGCACTATAAATACACAAACTTATGCACCTACCATTATCCAGAGAATAACCAACTTGGCTCTCCCAACAACCATCTGTCTGCAAAGTTCAATGGCTGATTTTCCTGCAGATTTGCAAAGCTTTAGACAATCATTTCCCTTCTTAGATATTGATCAAACCATGGAAACAATAACCCAATTCACAGACATGTTGGACAATTCAAGTTTGAATTGTCATAACTTCATGCCTTACTCTAATCACAACTTCTATACCCAACAAGCAACAGAATTTCCAGGGAACTTGACAGAAAATCTTCATGCTGTGTTCCACCAAAGCGGCAGCAGCCAGAACGTTATCCCAGTTTCTAAGCCAATTGGCTCTCCTGCAAATGAAAGTGAAACTCTTGATGGGAGGAAAAGAAAAGCAAAGGTTGTATCGGAAAGAAGTTCTATGAACTCGTCTCCACAAGTTTCTGACAGTGGGATTAAGAGGAAAAATGTAATCAATTCAAAGCAGTTCCATTGACTCTTCTTTTCTTTTTTAAAGAAATGTTACTGTTAATCTTGATTTCTGTAGCGTTACAAAGTCTGATGAAATTGGGCCCTATTTTCTGTGACTACAGCTACAGAGTTCAAGAAGAGGAAAGAGACTAAAGAACAATGATGAGGAAAAACCCAAGGAAGTTGTCCATGTCAGAGCTAGAAGGGGTCAAGCCACTGATAGCCACAGTTTGGCGGAACGGGTATATTTGGACTGAAAAACCAAATAACTTAAAATACTAATCTTTTATTGTAATACAGTTGAATAGTTAAATATCATATCCTGCATTAGCAGGTTAGAAGAGGAAAAATCAATGAGAGGCTGAGATGCTTACAAGATATAGTCCCTGGCTGCTACAAGGTATGTGTTACCCTCCTCATTGCCTTGGGAAAACGGTTAACCTGTACTTAAGTGACATATTTTGTACTGTTCATTGTTCGCAGACCATGGGCATGGCAGTGATGTTGGACGAGATAATTAATTATGTTCAGTCCTTGCAGAATCAAGTTGAGGTGAGCTCATACTGTTTGCTGCAGCCTGCAGACACATCGTCTGAAAGGATTTATGACTCCTGAACTAAGATATTTAATTCTTTTCTTCTTGTGAATTCAGTTTCTATCCATGAAGCTCACCGCAGCAAGCACATTTTATGACTTCAATGCAGAGCCAGATGCCGTAGAAACATTGCAGGTCCTCACTGTTCATAAATCTTTTGGCTAAGTAGTAGGAATTCTTTTTTGGAAATGTTCAGTAAAGTTATTTTAGTTTGTAAAAGTGGCATTGATAGCAGAGTACCAAGAAATTTGTGCATTTTTTTGACTAACATTTATGTTTCCATATAAGCAGAGGACAAAGCCACGAGAAGCAAAAGAAATGGAGAGATTGATGAGAGAAAGATATGGAGGACATGGTTTCTTCCACTCAACATGGTCCATTTGACTTCATTTTTGGATGTTACAACACATGGAAATGTTCTGTTTCCCAATACTTTTGTATTTCCACATATATATATATATGTTCATCACCACCTTATGCTATAACATTAGCGCAAGTGGCCATTCTATTGTATACGTGTACAATTAGCAAAAACAGGTGTGAGAATTTATTTCTTATTCAACAATTTCCCATTCATTATTACAATTTTGCTATTCTGAAACGTTAAAGGTGTAATCATGGTGACTAATCTTAATAGATCTATTGAAAGTGGGTCATCTCTGAAACTTGACAAAGGGGTCAAGGAATTTTTGTTGGTAACCCTCCTTCTCATGATTTATAAAATAAAGGAAAATGTCCCTATTGGGTCTTTAGTCATGCAAGGCACAAGTAATAACCAAGTCATTGATTTTAGATAGGATCAAGTACAGTGATTCACTTGACATTTCCCCTAAAAATGTGTTGTGTGGGCAATGAAGGTGATTGAGGTTGAATTGAATGAAGTTTATAGGCCTGGTGAGACGAATTCAAAATGATGCTCATCATCATCGTCAGCGGCATGAACAAGAAGATACTTCTAAGCTAACCAGGACATACACAGTACTAAAAGTTCCATGTTGGAATTTATTTTGGATAATGAGAGTCTATAGAAAACTAAAGAATGGAGAAGTGACACTTGTCTTGGAAAAATTGTCCAGAGAAAACCACTAAAGACTACAGTAATTTGGAATATTAGGGTGATAATTTTTTCTTCTAACCAGCAACACATGCTTTAGGCAACTTGCAGGCAGAAGCAGTATCTAAGGAACAGCAGGACCTAAACTTTTACTGAAAGGACAGAAGCAATTGGCTGAGAGAGAACAATTCAAAGTGTACCATAGGAAGCTTGATATTAGAAGGAAAAAAAAGAAGAAGATGTTCATCAAATGACAGCGTATGTTGTCTAGTGTCAGAAAGACATGAACGGATAAAAAAGGAAATCCTATTCGTTTTTTGACGTTGGTGCGTAGTAGTAAAGTATGATGTTATAAGAGCCGAGGCCATTGAAGCAGGATGGAGCATTATGTTTTTGTTACGATTTTTTAACTCTATGCTATTTAATTTTGTCTATACATTTGTACAAACCCTACATAAATATATAAATAAAATTTTATTGAACAAGATAGGAACTAGTTAATTGGAACAGAAAATCTGATACATTGAGACATATTCACCCCAATAAAATTAACAAGAAGGTAATTGACATGTCATTTGTCAAATCTACGTGGACCAATAGAAAATCAGTAGAAGTTATGGATCCCTTGCATCATAGTGGACAGTTAAGATCATAAGGATGCTGCCAATTCATTAAAGCCATGATTGGAGAGTGAGAAGTTTTTTGCTTGTTTGTCTGTTGGTGTTTTTGGCCCTTTGAAGAGTTCCAAGGCGAAGATGGATAGATTCGTTGCATCCAAAAAGAAATTGAGAGGCAAAATTAAAATAAAGAGCAATTTAAAATGGGCCACGGTATGCCTAAATGAGAATGGGCAGTGTGGGCACTCCAACATAGATAAGAATTGGACGTGTGTGCATATGTGTATCTTTCTTCTTTGACCCGCTTTTGACCAAGTCTTAGCTTGTGTCATCCAGCATGCATGAACAAAGAGGGAGAAAGGGGCTGATTTGGGTCCCATAGTAACTGAATCGATAGTGCCAAATATTCCCAGTTTAGATTAAGTGAAGTTGGAGAGAGGGAGAGAGGGAGAGGAGCAGCAACAAAATATGGGCAAGTTCAAGTATCCAACTACAGTGGGCTCAGGGAATGAAAGTGGAAAGAGGATGTCAGCCTGTCAGGGTATCGATTGCCTCCTCCTATGCCAATAGTGGCTCAAACAACCAATATATTGACAACTATGTTTGAATAATTAATAATTCTGTTTCAATAAGCCCTTCTTTAATCATCAACGAAAGATTAGGACAAGACCAGAAGTCATCTCGTCTTTCACTATGATAACAAATTAATTAATTCATGGTGATTGGACTCTCTCTTAAGCAACCAGAAGACAGAATCTGCATTGGATGATACAAATTGTGCTTCTCTTTTTTGAAAGTAAATCAAGAAGTTGAATTCAAACTAGTTCCAAAAAAGTTACACCAATATAACCAAGGAGACAATAGCACCACTAATGGTGTTAAACCAATAAAAAGAAGCACATATTCCTTAACCATGAGATGACAATCACGTGAGATCCTTACACCCTTGCTCCAAGTTTTATTGATTTATCAAGTTTGTACTCATAGTTGGAATTCGGTCTCTGGCTGTGGCTGCTTCTTTATCTTACCAATATGTCTTTTATAGATGAGCTTCATACTGGTTTGGATATCTCCAAAGATTCTTTGATTCCTTTCCATCCACATCATGTAAACTAATGCTCCACTAAAATAAAAGGAGAAATTAACGACGGAAAATTACTAACGAAACAAATACCGTATGAAATTAGAGACAAAAAACGATTTTCCTTCCTAAAAATTGTCAGAAAAATTTGAAATTTGCGACAGACACAATATTCGTTGGTAAAGGTAGAGGAAAATTATTCTCGCAATTTTTGCGACGTAATAGTGGTGACCGTCGTAAAAATAGGCGGCAAGGTTGGCAGCAAAATAAGCATGAGGTGTACTGATAGAAGAGTATCCGTCGGTAAATTCCGTCAGTAAAACTTTAAGTTAAACGTCGTCGTTCATTTCGACTTCAACATTTTTAAATAGAAGAAAACAACGTCGTTTTTGTCTCACCTTAAACTTACCCGAAACGACCCCCCCTTCGTCCATTGTCTTCTCTCCTCATTTCATTTCTTGGCTTTCTTCTTGTCATCGTCGATCTTCTCTCATCCATCGTCTATCGTCCAAATATACTGCTTTGCTCTCATCCATCTTCCATCCTCGTTATTTAAGTCGAGGTTAGTCGTATACGAACGTCGATTTCATTGATGGGTTTATGAATGACTGTTTGAGTATTGTTTGTTGCAGTATTATGTGTTTTTTGAACTGTAGTTGGTGAATAATTTGTTTGAACGTATTTTTGTTAGTGAAAAATGGAAAAATACAGTGGTATAGATGAATTCAAGTTGCCTATCAATTGTTCGATGAATTATCCTACTGAAGAAAATCATATGTTGTTTTTCTAAAAATGAGAAATTAGTTATTTTTTAGTGTATTATGTTTAATTTTTCTATTTCTATCTATTTTTATTTTAGTTTTTGCGTGTATACATAATTCGATGTTGAGATTAATTGTTAATAGCTAGGAAGTTTGAGATTTTAACACAATAGTTAGGAATCAAGAACAAATGGAACTTGTAACTTTCTGAATATATTCTTGCTACTTGTATCTTGCTAAAAGCATTAGTTTGGTGATATCATTATAGTGTTGGGATAGTTTTCTTATAATTAATGAAATTTTATTCAATTTCCAAAAAAACAATTGTATGGTGTTTGGCCTTCATCTTGACGGCAACTCTAACTTCACTAATTGGTCTTCTTGTTTACATATTTGTAGTTAATAATAATTAGTAAAATATATGGCACATAAAACGTCTTTAAGAGCTTTCAATCCTCACATAAAATTTGATTCTTTAATTCTTTTTAGTTGTTATCTATCTTTTGCTTGCTTTTTAAAAGAAAAAGATTAAATGTGTAAATTAAGATGTTTTAATAATGAACAACTTGTCATTTATGTTTTAGTAATTTATGTTTGAGTAGGTTATGCGATCAACTAGTTTAGATATGTTATATATTATCTTAAAAGTACTTAATCTCTAAATTGTATTATACCATATTTTAATATAATATAGAACAAAATATTTTTACTTTAAATATGATTATGACGATTCAATTTTTAAAATCCTAATATTTAAAGTGAATATATAGATTTTAAAATCTCAAACTGTATTGGATAGCGTATAACCTTAATTGTGTTCACATCCTTTAAATTAGGAAGTTTTATCAAAATTCTCTATCTTTTATAGGTTAATACATTAGTGAACCTTTTTAGGCCTGTTATATATTTTAGCATTTTTCTTTGTATCCCTTTTTGAAAGTACCTTGAACCTAAAATAAAAATAATCGCACCTTAATTCATGAATAGTGGAGTTTTTATTTATGATTTGATATGATTATTGGTATGCAAAAAAAATAAGTTTATATGAGATGGTAATTTTTAGGAAAACGCAATATAAAAGGGAAATTCATCCCAAATAAAATAAAAAAGAAAAGAGAAAATAAAAATAAGAAAAAGGATAATCATTGAAAATTAATTGACATAGATTCTTTTATTTGAAAAGAATGAAGGAAAATAGGTTGTTGTAAATATATAAGGAGTCAGCAGAGTAATTTATGGATATATCTATTGATCTATTTTCTCTTTCTCTACTAACTATTAATATTTTTTCTCATATTCCCCTTTCTTTATTAAGCTATTTATAGTTATGGCCTTATTACAACCATGTTCAAAGTCCTTTTACTTTTTCTTATACATATATATCCATTTAAGTAGTGGAGATTAGATGATTTTCAAGCTTATGGTATGTTCAATTTCATAAGAAGATAATGAGAGTACCTAACCAAAATTTCCAGCACTTGTTTAAATGGGTGATTTCTTATGAGGACGTGACAATTTAAAGTGTTTGAACTTTATAAAGGAGGTATAATGTCTTTACATTGTGTTTACAAGTGTATTATATTAAATAAAAAATTTTCTTTTTTACATACCCAATTTTGTGTTACAGAGCGTCGCTAATCGTCGAAACTCATCCTTCTTTATTATAGTTCATGGTTTTCTGTCCATCCAAATAAGTCGTCCAACTAATGTCTACCATATATTTTCTTTAATAGTATGAGTATTTGTTTTTGGATTTTGTGTGAATGCAAAGGAGGTCTTGATTTTGTGTTGTTATTTAGAATATTCTTATAATAGTTGATGAGCTTTTATGTTCTTCTTTAATAGTCTAAGTATTTACGTTTGGGTTTTGTTTGAATCATTGATGAGTAGATGTATGAATTACATAAGTATTTATTGTATGTGGAATGAGTTTGATCTCTTATAGATGATCCAATGCATAATAAACCCCTAGGATGGTATATAAGTTAGAAACTCGTAATGCAGCTCTCATGAGGCTTATTAGTGCAAAATTCCACGAGCTAGGAGTCATAGCGAGACTTGCTTTCTCAATTCATATGGTGTAGCAATGCCATGTATCATAGTGTTTGTTTAAAATCAAACTTTGGAAATCAAATTGTAGGTGATTAATGTAAACATAGTTATCTTGGTTTTATATATTGTTTTTTAGAATATCGTTAGAATGATTGACGGCTAGATGCTGAATTACATAACTATTTACTGCATGTCAAATAAGTTTGTATAATTATGGATGATTTGAGGCATAATAAACTCCTAGGATAGTATATAGGCTGAAAACTCATGATGCAACTCCTATGAGGCTTATCGGTAAAAAATTTCATGAGTCTAGGAGTCACAGCGAGAACTTGCTTTCTTGATTCACATGGTATAACAATGCCACGTACCATAGTGCTTGTTTAAAATCAAACTTTGGAAATCAACTTGTAGGTGATTAATGAAAATATAGTTATCTTGGTTTTGTGCGTTGTTGTTAGGAATATTGTTAGAATGATTGATGGCTAGATGTATGAATTGCATAAGTATTTACTACATGTTGAATAATTTTGTATAATTATGGATGATTTGAGGCATAATAAACCCATAAGATGGTATATAGGTTGGAAACCCATGAAGTAGCTCTCATAAGGCTTATCAGTGAAAAATTTCACGAGCCTAAGAGTCACAACGAGAACTTGCTTTCTTGATTCCTAGGTGAACAATGCCACGTACCATAGTGCTTTTTAAAATTAAACTTTAGAATGCCACGTACAATGCCACGTAGATGATTAATTTGATCATAAATACTTGAACTCATATGGTGGAATTGGTTAGTTTCAATGTAGAGGAGAAATGGTCAGAGACCTGTACAAACTTGGGGGATATTCTGTAAAGTAAAGATTAATTTTTTTGTAAACTTTGGGGGGAATGAAGGATACTAACTACGAAATAACTTTTTTAAATAACAGTTTTGCATAAATGAGTAATGTTGATAGATCTTGAATGTACAGACAATTAACATCCAACAGTTTCATTAATCCTAAGTTTGTTGAGAGAGTTAAAGCTTTTATTCACTATGTATGTTCTCAACCTGCATATATGGATGGCCCAAAGATCAGATGTCTATATAAAAATGCAAACATACTTGTTTTCTTTCAATTGATGAAGTGAATCTCCATTTGTTAAGAAAACAATTTGTTCCAAATTATTTTTAGTGGACACAATATAGGGAGTCATTAATTTGCAACACCTCAAAGAGTAATGAAGTAAACTCATCAACATATAGGGATGGGTTTGAAAGGGGGCTAAATTTATAAAAAATAATATGGTGCAATTGAAAATCCTTACATCCAAATGGTTTCTCCCCGTGGGACAAGAGGTATTACTATTCAAGGGAATTGGACATTCCTAGAAGCCATATAAAAAACTAGTGTAGCGACGGACGCAATCAAGGACTCAAAGTTTGTCAAAGTCTGGATCGGTCCCAATGCCTTCTATCGCCTTATTTTAGGTTTTGCCTGTAAGTCGAGACATCTCGATTGCCCAAAAGTACCTTCTTTCATGTCAACAGGTGGTCCACCCCAAGTCATCTTAATAAAATACTTGAGCCTCTAACCCTCCATTCCTACAAGGCATAAGTTTTTCTCTGAATGAATCCTGATTACTTTTTGACTCGTAATCCCGTATTCGTAGTCTTAGTGTTGAATCTTCTATTTCTAGCTTTATGTATTGGCTTTTACTTTTGGTGGTCTTGCCAGCATTGCAGCTAGTTATACCTTTCAGGAAAATATAGAAAATCTTGAAGAAGAGCCAAACTTACATGGAAAAAAGTTTTTTGACTTACTACATTTAGCATACGAGGCTAAATTTACTGGTCCAGTTCAATATCAATGGATGTATATGTTTGATAGGCAATTATAGTTGATACTTAAATTGGAGTTATAACATGTTTTAATCACAGAATTGTAATAACCCTATTTGTAATATAGGTACTTGCATTACTTGAAGAAAAATGTCAAAACAAGGCTAGAGTTAAAGGTTCAATATGTAATGCTTATTTAGTGAGGAAGCAATTACATTTTGTTCACATTATTTTGAATTGCATATGTGCACAAGAAAAAGAAAAGTTCCTTGTAATGACGATGGGGGAGGAACAGGTGATGATAGTGGTAACTTATGCATTTTCACATATCCTGGATGAATATATGCACGGTGAACAAGAAGAATGTTAACAGAAGAAGAAATAGAGGTTGCCCATGATTACATTTTATTGAATTGTCAAGAGGTTCAACCTTTTGTGCAGTAAGTTTAAGTTGATTTTGAAATTAATTATTTAGGTTTTCGAAGTTAGTGTTGTTCACAAATAAAATACATAATAATACTTTTAGATTATACGAAGAATGGTTACGCGAGCTAATGCCCGAAAAAACACAGGATGGTATTATTAAAGAAGTTGAAAGACACTTTCTTTGATAGTTCAAGAAATATGTAAGTTTTCACTTGTAATCATTAAAACGGTTGAATTATCATATCAAAGTGATTAGATGACATTATACTATTTAATATGATAAATTGTTTTTTGTGTAGGCCTCAAAAAATCCAATAGAGAATAAGTTTATACGGAATCTTGCGAAAGGACACTTGTGAACTATTATATATTGAATTTATATTATTCTATTATATACTAGAAAATTCAATAAAATGTGATTTCAGGTTTAAAATGCCAATAAATAGAAAACATGATATTATGCGGCCAAGGTTCAAGTTACTGTGATTAGGAGAAGCTAGTGCATTTCTAGGTGAAACGTTATTCTATAGATGCTACTGCAAATCCAGATGAGGCACTACCTTTTATACCTACTATTATACCATCCAGCAGCCCTGTTACACCATCCACTAACGCTACACCATCTAGCCCCTATACCAAAAAATATATTAGGGGTAAATGATGATGATAAAGGAGGCGACCTCCGACCTAGAGCTAAGGGAGTTGATGGAAAAATGTACATTACAATTGTCAACGATTTGTAAGTAAAATTCTAAAAATTTTGTAATACATGATAACACCATAAGTTTCTGCTGAAGTTATAGGTTTTAATTTTAAAATGATCTAAAATAACTTATATATTATATTGGTTTCCTCTGAAACGTGCTCAAGAAATATCTCATCCAAGTTTAAGGAGAGGATAGATCTTGAGGGTTTTATATGGAAGAACATCTATCAGCTGACAAAGGATTTTTATTATCAGGAGTTTAAAGTACACAAAACATATTCTTTAATCTTTTTTATTTTATCTAATTTTATACATTCATTAGATAAATATTGTCATTTATAAGTACTTATAGTATGTTTTTCTTTTTTTTTCAAAAAGAATTTTTTTGAATCAAAAAATTGATATTGTAATTTATAATATATAGGAGAGGCGAGCTCTTACATATTATAGAGACTTTCTTGCTTTGATACACAAGAATGGTGTACGATCACCATATATATCTGAAGAAATATGAAGTCATTGGTAGTAGTATTGGGCATCATCTGAGGCAATATCCATTTTAGAGCATAATTCTGTCAACATAAGTGGAGGACTAGACAGAAAGAGTTTACCCGTATACACTGGAGGATCTTTGACCCACCAGGAGCATGCACTTTGATGGATGAAATTTGATTTCAATGAAATTTGATGTATGAAATTTAAAATGAAAATATATGTGCATTACAAAGAATAATAATGTTATAAATATCTGGTGCCATTAATGATTGTGTTGTTGAGTTAAATTTTTTTGTCTAACAGGGGGTAAATATCATAAAAAATAGAACAAATTCTACTAAAATTTTTGTAAATTGTAGTTCACTTATAACAATTTATTATGATGCAGGAAAAGTCTATGGGCAGGAAGCCTACACCATGCCAACTCTTTTTGCACAATCACACTAAGAAGCATGATCGTGTGACCTTTGTCAACACCCGATGCAAATAAGTTCATATATGTAAAATCTATACTTTAATATTAATTCTTAAAAGGTATCACTTATTAACATAAACAATTATAATGACAGAACCAAATACAAGAAAGCATTGAACGATAGTCTCAAAACTCTTAAGTTATTAATGAGAGTCAGGCATATCTTTATGTAGTGGGTGGTAGGGACCATCGTGGAAGGATTTTTGGCTTACGTTCATTTGCGAACACATATGATTCATAATCCTCCACATCCACTACTGTTGGATCTAGTAGGCAGTTCACATCAAATGAGAGAGTCCTCCAACTTTAGAGCACACTAGAGACGTTGATGGAGTGCATAACTCAACTCTATAATGAGATGGATGAGTTGAAGGGTAAGGATAAGAACTCATTGCATCAATCAGAGCACCCGCCTCCACCACTTGTATAGCTTCTGGATAAGTGAATGTAATGATAGTCTACTACTATTAAGTTTTTTTATAAATTCTTAATTGATAGTAATTTTAAGATACTTATTCATTTACATTATAATTTTTTTATTATACCATTCAGGATAATTTTTACTTTAAATTTATCAATCAATGTTATATATTATTTACAGAAATTAAATGCACAAAAAATCATAATATTATCAACAGAAAACTCAGGTAGGAAGTGAGCAATGGTAGTTAAAATTTATCATAATCAAATTTCCAGATGAAAATACAATATTTCGTCACTAATTGTAGTTACCAACGGAATATATCATTCCGACGTTAAGTTATCGACGGATAAATAACTCCGTTGCTAAGTTTCTGATGGAATATTCTATTCCGTTGGTAAATATTTAGCGACGGATAATATTTTCCATTGGTTAGTTTAGCGATGGAATGTTTTATATCCGTCGGTGAATTTAGCAATGATAAGTTACTAACAAAATATTGTAATTCCGTCAAAAAATTAATGACAAAATATCCTAAATTCGTCAGTAAATTTACCTTGATTTAGTGATAGAAATGAGAAATTTCGTCGCTAAATTTAGCAACAAATATACAAATTTCTGTCGCTAATTTGCGACAGTTTCATTTTATTCGTTGCTAAATTTTACCTATGACCATTTATCTGACGACTCTTCTTGTTGATAATTTTCGTCACCAAATTTGTTTCCTAACAGGATATCTTTATTTTTCATCGGTAATTTTCATCACTAAAACCTGTTATTCTTGTAGTGCTCTAATAGCTAGCTTAAACAGGTTGATATTTCCCTTTATATGATAATTGAGTTTAATAACCCAAGAGATGGTGTTTTCCTATAGTAAGCAGTTACATTAAGGATTACAGAGGGTAAGTATGTGATTCCAAATTGTAATAGAGAACTTGCAATTAAAGAAAAGGTGGTTCATATCTTCATTACCAACTTGATAGAGGACATAAGTAGAATCCACATAGGGTATTTTGAGAACATCTTTGGTACCTAATCTGTCTTTAAGAAAGATCCAAAGGATAAAGAAAATGAAGGGGATTAGATTCTGATTCCAAACCCTTTAGGAAATTAGGACATGATCTGATTCTATATGTAGTTTGTTTGATTTTTTGATAGTCAAGATCACTTAAAATTTTGTAACATAATTAATAAAGTATGAAGTTTTATCCGTTTTCTTGATGGTTTCCTCAGACCATTTTTTAAATCAACTTATCTCAACCACTATACTCATACAAGATTCCAATCTCTAACGACATCTATAATATGTGTTAAAATAACTCTTTAATTTTTATAGAGAGGGTTAGACAAAAAAATGTTAGCTCCTTTGGAACCTAAACCTTTATAATACGTTTTACATATTTTATTAATTTAATTGAAATAAACCTTTCAATTACAATTTAATTATAATAACAATTAATTCGAATCAAATACCAATTGGGTCCAAATAAGATCCAATATCTGATATTAAATATCTTATATTTAATCATAAAGTTTCTTAAACTTTATAATCAAGTTCAACTTGATTAAAACACTTTTTCTCTCTTTTATTCGTTCTTTATGTGTGACCCATTATGTTCCTAATTATGTTAGTAGTGGATATAAATTATAATACTAAATCATATTTAAGATTAGATAAATTAAAATATTTTAAGTTATCTCCAATTATTTAATTAAAGAATTTATATCTATTGATCAAGATTGACATTTAGCAAGCCACCTAAATATTTAGGAATGTCAAAACAATTTTGACTAACTTTATCATGCATAATTTTTTTGTATAATTCAATACTTTTTTCATACAATGATCCGATTAAATATAGATTATGTAATTAATGTCTACTATATTTAAGTCCAATCATATTAGCTCTCTACCATTAATATTTGATTCTATTATTGACATTTGAAAACTATTTTTAAAGTATCCTTTCATCTTAGTTAAGGATTTTTCGAATCAATACTAATTGAGAAAAACGGAACATTCTCCCTAATTACTTTAGGATGAAGAATCTTATAATGATCATTTAACTACTTCTATATAGTTCATAATATATCTAATGACTATCGACTGAGCTACCATTGACTATAATAGATCATAAGTATTATCAAAATATAAAAATCCCCATATGAGATATTTTATGATCTCAAATCAAAGAATTACTTTTACAATTTTCACGATGAGAATTTTCATAGACATACAAGTAATTTTTTTAAAAAAATTAACATATGGGGTTGGTTGAGTGAACTTGCTCTGAAACAAACACATACACATTTATTTAAGTATCTCTCTACTTTATTCTATGAGATCAACTACTTCTTTCACAAGGAAGAAACATAATGTGTATTAGTCTTTTTACACTCTTTTAATATCCAGTCTTAATAAAATGATAACTAGGAACAATTTAGGGATAATTCATAAATGTAATATAAATCTCATAATTATAATCTCATCATAATTTCATTTGTAATATAAGTATAAATATATATAAGATAAAGAATTCCATTAAATAATTATATCATTAAAATACAACCAACTGATTGGTTGTAGGGCATAAACAAATATTCTCCCATTGGTGTTAAGCCCACTGTTTAAGTATCTTATATCATATCACTATATGATAATCTTGCTACTTCTGGAAATATGGTGAAAGAATTCTACAAGATTTTTTATAGTTAGTACTTGTTTAAATCTTTCAATTTTTTATCTCAACTATCATTGTAATTAAGAGAAACTACATAAATACATATTTGGATCTTTGATGAGACCTTAGCTCCTTTTACATGCCTAATGGATCTTATGTTCAACAATACATTACTAACTTGAATAATAATAGGAACTATATCAAATTCATTAAAGAACTCATCATCCAAATGTTCATTCCCACTAAATGAAAAATGTGTTTGGGTTAATTAGCAATTAATATTATATTGGAACCTTTCTAGTCTCAGAATAACATTTTTTTAAGTAAAATATAACTTAATAAGGGTTTACTTCAAAAGTTAATATCCACATAACTTTGAACTCAAATATCAAATTATACATATAATACTAAGTATCTTTAACATTTCATAAGTATCAGATATGTCAAGTACTAATCTTCTTTAGTACATTATCTATGTACTTAGACTAAAATAGGTAAAAAAACTTATGTATCTATTTCTATATATCTAATTACCAAAATTAAGTTGTTACCTTTCATATCTAATACAAATTTTACTTGGACAATTATATTTTTAACTATCGAAAATGTGAATTATTGTTCTCTCTATGAGCAATATGTTATACTCCTACTAAAGAGGACAATATACTCCTATTAACCTTCTTGTAGAAATGATAAATTCACAATCAATTTTACAACAAAGTCATTGAATTCATTATAAAAGTGAATGTTTCAATGCCTTATAGCGTTTCCATTATACATCAAATGGGTCAACAAATGCAATAGTTCCAATTAGATGTATTCTTATTAGAATTAAACTTCCAAATTTTATCTTACTCTCTCACTACTTATCTTATAAACCATTCTCTTATAGGTGTTCATTTCAACAGAATATTTGTTCAATAGAGTCTGTGATATTATATCCAACCTTTTTGATATCCCATAACCTTCTATTATCCAATTTAGTTCTAAACTTATTGGATAATAAATGCTCAACTAAGCATCACATCACAAAATCATTAACTTTAACTCATTAAAAGTCTAACCATTTCATATCTAATATAAAATTTTGTTAATTGATTTAATTAAAACTTTCAAAAGTAAGTTGTAGTACTAGCTATAGCTATAGAAGACATAAATACTACTTCATACAATATGTCATATTGTATTTTCTTCCTTACACAATTTCATACTCTTACATATTTTAGTTGTGGAGATATTTACTAAAGAATGTCATTCCATTACTACAACAAACTGGGCTATAGGGTATGCATAAAAATGTAGCCAATTTATCCAAAAACATTACGCACGCCAATTCCACGTTTAAAAATAGTTTAGGTGACATTCTTTCAAATTATACACAAAGTAAAATTATTAGCTACAAATTATTTTCGTACCAAAAATACTTATCCCCATAATTTCCAGGAGGAATTCTAACTCTATTAATGCAATAATGACGCAGGATGAGAGAGTGAAATGCAAACTAGAGGATTTGTTGAAACAGGCTGAGAGGTATTTCAAAATATTCTACTACTCTCAAAAGTAAACAATACATACTTAACTCCTATAATTAGTTATTGAAAACAAATTATTTGAGGTGGAGACAAAATCACTAATTAGGAGCATTAAGAATTCTAAAATAGAAAAGGTGGTATTTCGAATGAATCCTAAAAAGGCACCAGGGCCGGATGGATTCAATGGTCTTTTTTTTTCCAGAAGGCTTAGCTTGATATAGGTCTAATGATGAAAGAAGTTGTCAAAGAATTCTTTTCTTTGGGAATTATATTAAAGGAAATCAATAAAACCTATTTATGCTTGATTCCCAAGCTAAATAACCCAACATCTTTGGAGGATTACAGACCAATAGCATGCTATAATTTCCTTTACAAAGTGATTGAAAAAATTATAACTAATAGAGTAAAACTAGTTATGGGATCCTTGGTTAGTGATAACCAAAGTGCTTTTATGTAAGGTAAGCAAATAGGAGATAACATCTCCATTGTAAAAGAACTCCTAAGAAGTTATTTAAGGAGAAATTATCCAAGGAACTGCTCCTTTGAGATAGACTTTAAAAGGGCATTTGATAGTGTGTAATGGAATTTCATATTAAAACTACTTGAAGTGATGGGTTTTCCTAATAGTTTCACTAAATGGATTGAAGCTTATATTACTTCTCCAACTAATGTTATTCTAGTCAATAGAACTTTAACAAGTATTTTTCATGGTGAAAGGGGGTTTAGACAGGAGGATCCCCTGTCACATTATCTCTTCATATTATGTATGGAAGCTTTAACTTCTCTTTTAAAATGCTATATTGGCAAGGGAACACAGTTTAAACATCACAGTAGGTGCAAGAAAGTCTCCTTGGTGAATTCGTGCTTTGCAGATAATTTATTTTTAAAGTCTCCTTGGTGAATTCGTGCTTTGCAGATAATTTATTTTTATTTTTTAAATTTAATGGTGATTCAAATGATCTCCTAATGTTAACTTTGAATCAATTCAACTCCATGTCTAGATTGACTATCAACTATGCTAAAAGCCATTTTATTCTGTCCAAAATTGCAAATCAAATGGAAGGGAGAATAACATCTATAACTAGAATAAAAAGAAAACAAACCCCTTTATACTATCTAGGCTTACCAATCATAACCAGAAGGATCCAGTTCAATGAATCTTATCCTCTCTTTGAAAAAATTCAGAAGAGATTGACTTCTTTGACCAACTGAGCCCTATCCTTTTGAGGTAGACTATAATTAGTCAATTCAGTGCTCACTCCAAACATATTTATTGGTCTTCTAATATGGTGTTATCAAAGGGAGTCATTAAATTAGTGGAAAAACTAGTGATGATTTTTTTATGGGGAGGTTATGATTCTTACAAGGGACATACCAAAGTAAAGTGGAGTGATGTTTACAGACATAAGGTGGAGGGAGGTCTAGGAGTTATTCCTATAAAATCCATTAATAAAACTCTTTTCATAAATAAGTTATGGTCCATTATGCAGGGTAAGGAAACTCTATGGGTTAAATGGCTCCATAGTTATATCCTAAAAGGGAGGAGAATATGGGTTGTTAACCCCAAAACTTCCCATTCTTGGTTTCTAACACAACTATTGAGGCTAAAGTATTGAAAATTGAAATTTATTGTCAAGTAGGTGATGGAGAAAATGTTAGTCTTTGGTATGAAAATTGGACAGGAAGCGACTCCCTAATCAACAGTCAAATAGCCAATCAACTCTAGAGCCACTTCCCTTCAAGTGCCAATGTAAAATATATTATAAGGGAAGGGTGGTGGATTGAATTCCTAAGGGGACTTCAATTCCTAAAATCTAACTATCAACCAAATTTAATGTCCCCTGATAGATACATTTGGAGAAACCATACCTGGGGACAATTCAGTACTAAGATCTGTAGAAAGTGGTTGATACAAAGAAATGACAAAGTAGATTGGCATGGAATAATTTGGCATAAAGAGCTTTTACCTAGCTCTTCACTCATTTTATGACTAACAACCCTAAACAAGCTAAATAGGTTCCCCTTCCTGAATCCTAATACCTACGTGTTTTGGGTAACTCATAAAGTGAAAACAAAGACCATTTATTCTTTGAGGGTCATTTCTCTAGGAATATTTGGAACTGGATCAGACATAAATGCCTCTGGAATTTAAACACTTATGAATTTACAGGGTTTATACAATGGTTCATCATATTGAATTCATTTTCATATCTATCTTATTTCCTTCGTTGGTTGCATAAAGGACATATGAACTGAAAGAAACCTTAGAAGGTTCCTAGACACAAGCAAAAGTCAGCAACAAGTTTTTGATTATATTTCTATTAAAATTAGAGAGCAAATTATCTCCTTGAACTTCATCAAGGAATGTTCATTTCACTTAGCTAGATTATAAAGAACATAGCTAATGTATGTTTATCATATACAGTAGCCTTAATCTCATGCAAAAAGGAGAGAATTTCACTAAATACCTTATACAAAGAAATGGAAAGCATAAAATGGAGGGCTTACCTTTAGGAGACTGATGGAGTAGAGATGGACACATTAGGGTTGTCTATAAATCCACTTGGTAATTAGTGAGAAATGTGATCAATGGGTTGATAAGAGAGAGTCTCAATCCTACAAAACAATCACTTCTAGGAATCAGGGTGAATCTAAAGCTAGAACAAGAATCTCTTGTCTAGAGATTGAGAGAAGATAGAGCTAGAAATGAGACTTCGAGTAGCTTGCTTAAATAACCATGTATTTTTCCCCTTAGGACATGATGACAAGTGGGTGAGTCTATTACATTATCCTATTTGTTTTAATTGATATAAGAGCATTATAGTGGTAATCTACACCAATGTTATGGGTTTTATACTATACCGGTCGGTATTGATCGGAAGGTACCGTACCAGCTTAAAAACAGTACGAAACCATGTTTAAAGGTACCAATCATCAATACTTGTCCATACCGGCGATTTCACATAGTATCGACCGGCCAAATATTGACCGATACTGGAAACTTTAAAAAATAGGGGGATTATTTAGCAAAATTTTCAAAAATTTTCCACCCTCCTGCCTACGCAACCCTTATTTTTAAAATTTTTTTAATTAGCTATTTACTTCTTTAGTTCAACTTTTATTTTGATTTTTTAATTTATATTTTTAAAATAAAATACATATTTTTATTACTAATAATAATTATAAATTAAATAAAAATTAAAAATAAATTATTTTTATTTAAAGTATTTTAATATTTTATATAATATTTATTAATAAATTATTAATAAAATTATTTTTTAAAAATAAATAATTTAAAATTTATTATTTATAAACTAAAATTTATTTTAGATATATTTCTATTATTAAATCAAATTTTATTGGAAATTTTTATATATTTTAAAAATATTTTTAAATTTAATTATATTTACTAAATTAAATTAAATTTTAAATTAAATTATGTATATTTTTAGTAATAATTAATTTTAATTAATTAAATATATAATATTAAATTAAATTGTTTAACTTCTTATAATAATAAATATATTAAATAATATATTTAATTGATAGTAAATTAAATAATATATGCTTTTGTTTCAGGTTTCGCTTCTAGTTAGTCATTTTCTCATCGCGAACTCTTGTTGTAAATTGTAATAGGATCTTTATTGTTCTTTTTATTTGATATTTTGATGTAATTATTATTTATTATATGATAAAATTGTAATATTTCAAATAACTTGTGTTATTCTTGATTTTATATTTGAACGATGAATAAATGATCTTTTTTGTATATTAATTGTAATATAGTTATTATTTATATGTAAAATATGTGAAAATTAATGTTAATAAAAATAAATAAATTGTTGTTATTTTAAATTCTTATTATTATGATTTTTGGATAAATGGTTGTTATAAATTATAAAGTATACAATATAATATACTAATAGACTATTTTATAATTTAAAAAAATTCAGGAACTATTTCACAAATTTAAAAACTTACCCGAAATGCGGTATTATTCAGTACCAGTACAATACCGTATCAGAATCTAGTCTAGTACCAATGCCAATATGATATTCATAACCTTAGTCTACGCTTCTCTTATTAATTAAATCCTTATTTAATTTCTAAAAAAAGTAGATTAATCCTTATTTAATTTCTAAAAATCAAGTAGATTAAATGCCTGTTTGGATGGGCTTATATCAGTAGAGTTTTGTCAGTAGAGCTTTTCTGAGAAGAACTTTTCTAAGAAGCCAGTTGACTGTTTGGCTGTCAATTAAAAAAACAGCTTTTTTGAAAGAGCTTCATACAGTATATTGTTTGGCAACATAAAAATAAAATTCACTTTTATTAATTTTAACTATATTTTATTTTGTAATAACAATTATTTATGCATATAAATAATATTTAAAGTATATTAAACAATATGCAAAGCACAATATATTATGTTTACATTTGAT
>JANIIA010000006.1:42089416-42130042 GCA_027478495.1 Erythroxylum alaternifolium | reverse complement strand
TTGGAAAGCCATCAAAATACTCAACAATTCAGCAAAGAAGCCTCACATGACTAGCTAGATTATTAATAAGACACGAGTTTAACTTCCACTTCCTCACATCTTATGACACTAGTAACCACTACTTGGATAAATTCTCTGAGCCCATTTCTCTAATACAACTTTTTTCCTCATCCAATTTTTTCAATTCCCATTTCAATTCTCACATAATATCTTGCTACTGAGCCTAATTCACGTTCCCAAATATAAATCCACCTCTAAACTTGATATGACAGTAAAGGGATCAAGAAATGAAATCTCAACGAGAACAAACTCTTAACAAAAAGGAATCAACAACGCTGAATGGCTATATTTCATATATAGTATTGTATGAAATTATGATTACATACTGCATGCGATTACAGAAGAGATAAAAGGGGTGGTGAATCTTGAAATGATGACGTCGTAAATAATATAAAAAGAAAAAAAAAAGGACCATGAAAAGATTTGAAAGAAACAGATGAAAAATATGAGCAGAGTAGAAGAGCAACGAAAGGATTAAAAAGATTGGAGCAGAGCGTAGAGTAGAAGTAGAGAAAAGAGAGAAATTTTGGTTTAGCTTTCCAAACTTTGGATATTATAGAAGTAAACGTTGAAAATTATAAACGTAAAGTCTACCTAAAAAAGTTAAAATGAGAAATTTTTTTTAAAAATTTTTAATTTAAATTTTTTTAAAAACTATATTTTACTTTTAAAGAACCATTTTTGCGGTAAAAAAATATACTTATTCACTGTCTAAAAGTCAACCAACCGGACGCTAATCATGGAACACAAAAGAAAGTGTGGACGACGATGTTATTGTCTTGGCAAATGGAAACATGCCACGTACTCGAGCATAGCCTGTCTCCGCTTTCTTGGATTATCTCCCTCCCCACGCCTGCTGGACGGTGCTTCTTCACTCGGTCACACTCACATGGTTCCTTGAATGCGTCCCCGTATCTTTCTTTCTCTGTGTCTCTCCAATTAATAATCTGTTTCTTGTACCCTTTTCTGTTTCTGTGAATTCTGTGAACCCCGTTAGAAGACGAATCGTGAAAGGGCACCTCCCACAAGTTTCTTTTGGGGTTGTCATCTTCTCTGTTGCCTTGGTTTTTGGGGGTGTTGTTGTGTAATGTCAGTTGGTTTCTTATAAAATGATTCCGTAAGATTCGTCTCAGATGCGCTTTGTAAACTGACAGCTTATTTCTTTCTTTGCTTATGTTTGTGACTTACTAAATTTCTTTTGGGTTGATAAAAAATTCAAACCTTACGGCGATTTACTTCCCATTTGAGTCTGATGCTTGGTTTTGTGATTATTTAAGTTTCTGGAGATGTTTTCTTGGTGAATTCTGTTGTCGGGGTTTGGAAATTTGGGGCTTGATTTTTCTTCGAGAAGTTTCTGACATTGGGATTGCCTGTTGCGTGATTGAGCTATGAGGGGATAGCGATAGAATTTTAATTAAGCGTATGCCTCTCGAATTCTGAACTTCTTAAGTAGTTTCTCCTTTAGGAATTTGCCAAGTTGGATATGCTTGCCGGTATTATCATTTTGAATGAAAGGATTTTAATTGGCTTCACTTTGAAATTTGTAGTTAGTTGACAATAGAGATGGCTACCGCTAGCAAGACTAGAAATATGCTCGAGAAACTAGTAAGAGAAGGATCATTGAAGTGGTTACTTAGCAAGAGAAGTTATTTTGGCAAAGAATTTGAGGAGATGAGAATGTCTTCATCTACTTGGATATCCGAGCTTTCTCCATTTGCTAATATGGTTGTTCGTAGATGCTCAAAGTAAGTTCCACTACTTATGTGTTCCTTTGTTGTATTTGTCATTGATGTAGCTAGAATTTTTATTTTAATTTACGATTTAGGCTTTTCTGAGAACTTTTTAGCGCATTTATCTGCCATTTTGCCCCTCTTCCATAGGATTTGACAACATCATCGATAAGCATGTGAACTCCTTCTATTTCCCCAATTTTTGTCTCCTTATGCACTATAAGGAAAAATGTGCAGAATCCTTGATATTCATACATGTGAGCTTCAAAAATGCTTCAATGAACAGGCTTTTGACCCCATTAAGCATCAATCTCAGTATGCAAGGAACTTTCTAGAATATTGCTGCTTCAAAGCACTTGCCCTCTGTGTTCAACAAATGTGTCATCTCATAGACAAGAAGTTTCGACGCCTGACATGATGTTGGCTTGGGAAATCCCAGTAGCAGCTAGCCAACCTCTACTGAATGCAATTTCACTTATTTGGTTATCTTTATTATCTTGTTCATTGTTACATTGTTGAATGAGATGCTAAAACTTCATCCATCTTGACATTTCTTGAAAATTTTTCTTTTATGCACATTACATATTTCAAAGAATATCTTTATGCACAATTATATTGCATCCAAGCCTAGTGTATGTACGTGCTTTATGGATATGCATCTTCACTAAATGCAAGTTCACTCATTTGGTTATTGTATCTTGTTCATTGTTACATCGTTGAATGACATGCTAAAACTTCATCTATCTTGACATTTGTTGAAAACTGTTCTTCGATGCACATTACATATTTCAAAGCAGTATCTTTATGTACATTTATATTTCATCTAATCGTAGTATATGTTCATGTTTCATGGATTTGCATCTTTGCATAAACATATTGTAATATGGCTAAGTAGAAAGATGAGGATTGGAATATACGCACGGTTCTTATCCATAAAGAACAGTTGTAATATATTCTATTTGTTTATATATATGTCAGCCTTAAAAGGCCCTCTTTAACTGTTTGATGGTTCAGGCTTGAAACTACTAGCAAATAGTTGAATCGTCATAGCCTAGCTATTCATATTTTAGAGATTCATCATTTTGAAACTCACTCAATATATCTCTTGTAATTATCTTCTAGGTTACTCGAGTTTGTTAGCACTTTCAACGCTAGTTATATTGGGTAGTGTTAGTTTCTCAATCATAAAAACCATATCATTAACTCACCTTGCTTTTGTGGCACATGTGTATGTGCATTCCTAAGAGATGGAGAGAAAGAGAGGCGCCAAGACAAGTTTATAGTAAACAATTTGTTTTACCACTCTTTGAAAGTGGGCGCTGTTGAATTCAAATGTCTGTGCACTTCTTTGCACATCTTCATTGTGTGAAGGTTATTGTAACTTTTCTTCTCTTTATAGGTAGATGATGAATTGACTGTTGGGATTGAAGCATTCTCTCGAATAGCTCCGGCAGTTTCAGTCATTGCTAATGTGGTTATCAGTGAAAATCTTTTTGAGGTGCTTACTAAGTCCACCAGTAGCAGGCTTCAATTCTCCATATATGACAAGTATCTAGGTGGATTAGAAAGGTGACTTCTGTTATTATATGAATTATTGTTTGCCTAAATTAAAATTGGTTTCATCCCTCTTGTTATTTAAATCTTAATTGACATCTTTTGAATGTCCTTATATCTTTCATTGAAGCTTGGTAGCAAGTTTTTGTTCCTTGTCATATGACAACTATCAAGTGTCGAAAGAATCATTTGGGAAAACATGCTGCAGATTAATCCATGCAATAAGCTTGAAGTTTTTAAGGCATTTTCTGCTAGGTGCTTAATAGTTGGACTGTCCAGGATAAATTTCCTATTTCGATTGGGGACTAGTTGTTGGATGAACTTCATGGTGCCCAATATATCATAAAATTAGGTTTTAAGGTTGGGATACTTTTAGGTTAGAATGACTTTCATAGATGTTGAGAAGACTGCCTTCTGAACCCATCATGGCCACTTTGAATTTTTAGTCATCCCATTTGTTCTCACAAACGCACTTTACACATTTCAATTTTTAATGAATGAGGTATTTTAGTTCCATCTTTGCAAATTCATTTTAGTATTCTTTAACGACATTTTGGTTTATAGTAAAACTTGGGTAGATTACATGCATCGTCTGAGGATTGTCTTTGAGCTACAATGCCAAGACAAGCTCTTCCTCCAATGGTCTAAGTGCTTCTTTGGAGAGGATTAGCTCACATACTTGGGCATTAACGATAAGGGAGTATCAGTGGGCAATTCCAAAAGTCAAACAATCAAGGAAAGTTCCACTCTTAAATTAGCCATGGCGCTACACGACTTCCTCAGTTTGATAGGGTATTATTGCGAAGTTGAACTTATGGCACGATGGTTGTTCCATTAACCAATTTACAGAGGAAGAATGCCTTTTATTGGGACAATGAAGACAAAATGACTTTGGATAACTTGAAGAATGCTCCCACTCCACTACTCCAGTCTTACAATTACCGAACTTTGATCTTGAGTTTAAAGTAGAATGTGATAGATCTGGAATGGAGATTGGTGTTATTTTAGAAAAACAAGGATACCTGATTGTTTTCTTTAGTCAAAAACTAATTGATCGACATTTGAAATTGCTGGCCTATGAAAGAGAATTATTCAAGTTACCTAGAGAAGACCATACTTGTGGGAAGATCATTTGTTATCAAAACTATTATTTGTTATCAAAACTGATCATTATATCCTAAAATACTTGTTGGAGTAGCGGCTTGTTACTTTTCCCCAACAACATTAGGTTACTAAGCTACTAGGTTTTGATTTTTGGGTGGATTACAAGGTTGGATCTTTGAATCATGCAGCAAATGCATTGTTTAGGCAATTATTGTTTCAACTTGGGCAATTTGTTTGGTTGAAATTGCAACCTTATCAACAACGGTCTTTTGGGAAAAGTGTTGTTCATAAACTAAGTTTTATGGCCCATTCAAAGTTTTGCAGCAAATTGGCAAGATTGCCTATAAGTTGGAACTTCCAGAGTGTCGGTGGAATATTATGAGTAATATTCTTATCAAGATACTATACAGCTGTAAATTAGATTATTGAGATATAGATAGGCTATAAATAGTTAACATAGAATAAGTTTGAAATCCCTTGATTTAAGGGATTACATTAGATATCTTTAGATATAATTCTAGATTTAAATTCCTACTTGTAATGGCCTATATATGGCTGTATATTTTCTAGTCAATACATCATAATATCATTCCCCATTTCCGTTCATGGTATCAGAGCAGTACAGAACACTAGGGGAATGATTACGTTTGGGTCGATTAGAGCCATGCAGGTTGAGTCAGAAGAGATCTCTGCAGTTGGCTTATGTGGTTCCACTAGCATCGAACCCATCCTCTCTCCAGAACAGTGCTGATAATTCCCAAACCAGTATAGTCAGTCACAGACTGAATGGGAATAGCTATCTATGTCCCACTCGGTGCTCATGTTCATAAGAGGGAGAGGGAAAGAAAAATACTTAAGTACAGTGCCACCTGCTGTGTCCGACCCGTCAGACCCAAAGTACCAAACTTGGTTGATCAACTCGATGACCCTAGAAGTTAGCTAGCAGTTTCTCTTGGCCACACCTGCGAAAGATATCTGGGAAAATGCCAAACAAACTTATGCTACTATCGAAAATATTGCTGTTTTGTTCCAAATTAAGAGTCATTTGAGAGAGACCAAGCAAGGAGAGAAGACAGTAACTCAATATTACACAGCATTGGTGAAGCTATGGCAACAATTGGATCTTTATGATCCTCACCAATGGATGTGTAATGAAGATTTGACTTGCTATAAGAGGATTGTAGAACGGGAACGAGTGTATGAGTTTTTGCTGGGCTTAAACTCAGTTTATGATGATGTTCGTGACAGAATCATGGCTGCCAATCCTCTTCCAACAGTCATGGGAGCAGTCAATCTTGTTAATGGTGAAGAAAGCAAGAGAACTGATTCATGGGACTTTAAACAACAATGGGGTTCCTGAATCCTCAGTTATGGCTGCCAAAGGAACGACTAGACCAGAATCAAAGAAAAAATCAAGTAAGCTTTGGTTTGAACACTGTCAGAAAAGTGGGCATACCAGAGATACTTGCTGGAAGATCCATGGCAAGCCACCCAATATGAGAAACAGAACCAGAACAAAGAGTAAAAGCTATGCAGCTGCTGGTAATGACAAGGAAGAAGGTGAAAATGTACCGGTAAGCATGGAGGAGGCCAAGTTGCTTAGAAAAATTCTGAGCATGTATGGTCCAAAAGCTGAAAAGGTGGTATCTACGAGTGATACGGTGAATACAGGTAACACATGCACTGCCTTGGGCATTAAAACCCCAAATCGTGGTATTTGGATTGTTGATTCAGGGGCATATGACCTGTGATAAATCTTTATTTGTTGATATTCAGCCTTGTCAAGATCATAGAACTGTCCAGGTAGCAAATGGACAGGTTCTTATGGTTGAAGGAATAGGAACTATTATAATAGCTAATAAATTTGTCTTAACTGGTGTTCTTTGTGTACCTGGCCTAGATTGCATCTTGATGTCTGTGAAGAGACTTACTAAAGAGCATAATTGCACAGCTAACTTTTACTCTAATGGGTGTGTTTTCTAGGATTTGCTTGAAAAATGAAATTTTCATCTACAGTTACAGTAGCACTTGTTTTTTTTCCTATAACGTAGACAAATCCAGTGTAGTATAGTTGGAATGTACCAGTGTAGACAAATCATTCGTATTGCTAACTGTGCTTTGTAGTACATAACCCCCAGTATGTTCCTAACTGTGTGCTGTTTCTACAGGGATTGCTTTTCCCAGTTTTGGAGGCTGTGAAGTTGCTTCTCTCCTTAGTATATTGGAATGATTCCATGAAGTCTTTGTTGTTCTGTTTGGTTTTCGGTTATGTAATTTGGAGGTGAGACTCGTATCTCGTAAGGATTGGTGGTCGCCTGATGCAGAAAATAGCAAATACATATTTAAATCATATTCTAATGCTTGAATTAAGAGATGAAAGTCCTCAAATGAAGTCCTTTCTGTTTATATATATATATATATATAGATAGATGGATAGATAAACTGATAATTTTCCATTCCAAGGACTTATGGGATGTGCTCTTTAGGGGATGGCTGGGTTATGCTTTTGGAATAGCTGTCCTATTTTTGGCAATCTTTATGATGATTACTCGATGGCGTAACCAAGGAGGACCTATTGATGCACTTAACGTGATGGCACCCCCACCCATGAACACAATGGAGCGACTTTTGGCTGCGCAACCTGCAGTATCCCAAGTTGAACAGTTCATAAAGGACGGAAATATTTTCCTACCCAAGTTACGTGCCCTGTTGCTGTCTATTTTTCCTCAGGTTTCGTTCTGTCTTTTTCCTTGAACACTTGTAAATATTTATATGTGTGTGTTCGTGGGTGTGTGAATGTACATACATGTAATATTTCTTCTTAGTCGACATAGTACGTCAAAAGCATGTTGACTGCCCTATGCTCTAATTAAGTGCTTGTTTGGTTAAGCTTATATCAGTAGAGTTTTTGTCAATAAAGCTCTTGTCAGTAAAACTTTTCTGAGAAGAACTTTTTTAAAAAGTTAGTTAATTGTTTGTCTGTCAATTAAAAAAAAAGCTTTTTAAAAAGAGCCTTATACAGTAGACTGTTTGGCAACATAAAAATAAAAAGTACTTTTATTAATTTTAGCTATATTTTATTTTATAATAAAATTATTTAAAATATATTAAACAATATATAAAATAAAATATATTAATTATTATATAATTTTAAACCGTATGAAACATAAATGAAAATATATCTAATCAAATTTTTTGTATAGATTTAACATAAGTAAAACTAATTTCAAAAATAAATATTAAAACATATAAAAAATTTAAATAATATTATATAAATTTTAAAATAAACGTGAAGATGTGTTTGTGAATATTGTGAGAATTATATGTAAAGCATAAGGGTAAAAGGGACTAAAAAATAAGCTCATTAATTGATATAAAAAATTTACTTAAAAAATAATTTTTTGAAAAGTTCTAAATTTGAGCTTTTGAAAAAGCTGTATTTTAATTTTTTAAAAAATTATTTCTATTTTTAAAGTATTTTTGAAGTTTACAGTCAAATATTTATTTTTTTCTTAAAATAACTTTTGCGATAAAAAAAGTATTTTTTTTACTTATCAAAACTGGATTAAATGCACTCTAAATAGTAAATAGTAAATCAATGAAATGCCAGATGTTGCTATTTGACTTTGAGATGACCAGGCAATTGAGAAATTGGCGATTACTCTTACATTAATGGCTTTGGTCCTGGCTTTCGTACCTATCAAGAATATAATACTGCTCACTTTCTTGGAGACATTTACGAGATATTCGCCTCTAAGGAGAGCAAGTGCAGAGAGATGGGCAAGGAGATTAAGAGATTGGTGGTATAGCATTCCCGCGGCTCCTGTACTTCTCTAAATACGAAAGGAAGTGAAAAAGAAGCAACTGCGTCAATTTTCTCACCAACATCACCGTGTGAAAAGAAATTCAGTGTGCCCTTCATAAAATGACAAGACACATCCTGGCATTTCCATTTCTTTGTTGTTTGGTTTTGTGCAGTATTGAAGATTAGCAAAAATAGTGAAACGCAGAGCATGTAATAGAAAATTTGCTAGTTTATAAGCAAAAGAAACATTATTGCCTTCCGGAGCAGAACATAAATTGCTGCCTTCTCTAGGATATCACGATTCAATCCACATTGGTACTCAAATCTCAACCAAGCAGAGCGCAAGATATCAAAAACAACCTTCCTTACCTTTTGGCTTTCCATTTTTCTCTCTTTTTCGCCCTTTTTATCCTTTTTATTTTTTTTCCCTGTATAAGACTCTAATTAACCACACGAATAAACACAATTTTATTGGTGGAGATCTATTTCTGAAAACAGAAGGAGATAAAAGAATAGCTACGGCGACACCTATTGGACACCCCAAAAAGGAAAATATACCAAAAAATGTGATCGAAACCCAAAAACCACGCTTAGAAAAAATTTGGAGAAGAATTACTCATTCATTCCCTCCACGGTAGAAGATGATGAAATGGAGGCTCTGATATTAGGTGCAGAACGGAAAAACAAGGGATCGGTATAGTTGTAAAATGACTGGTGGGGGCAGAAAAAATCTGCTGAAGTTGGTGTAAACGCGGGGATATTAGTCATATAACGATTAGGGGGCTCAAAAATTGGAGGAACGAAGCAAGAATTCACTCGTCCGTCACCTATGCTCCCACTATTCTCATCGGTGATCACCAACGATGACTCATTATCATCATTCCTGGCAATCCTCCCTTTCTTATTGATTTCCTCGTCATTACCCTTTTCTAGTTTCCCCTTTTCCGTCACAGATTCGTCGTCTTCGGACCGAGAAAACCCTGTCAGCTTCTGCACCAGTGCCATAAAATCTTTAGGGTGTGTGTGGATGATCTTTGGAGAATGTGTATATATGATCACGGGGTGACGTTGCAACGTTTTGCTGGAGCCAGTGACGCCAAGGGAAGAGCTGACGAAGGAGGATGGGGACGACGACGATTTCTTATTGATCATGTACGAGCCTTTGTTCACCTTCAGCGTAGGTGTGCTAAGGCCACTGTTGGTGTTTGCATGGCTGTCACGAAAATGCGTGGGACTCATTTTGGTGATGCTTTTGGTACTCTGTGTTTGGAAAAAACACACAATATTGGTGTTTCTTTAGGAAAGAGGCCTTAAGATCACACAAGAAACAGGAAACATCAACATGGGCAAGTCTGAACAAGGTAAAAATTTCTGGTAAAAGATAGCAAATTTTGGGACCTAAAAATTGAGGATGATGATGACGATGGTGGTGATGGAAGGAAGAGAGAAATGGAGACTGGGGGTGTGTGTGTATATATATTAAGGGCATAGCATGGGGTTATGAGGGAAGTCCACAAGGACTGAAACAGTTTTGCCCAGTTGGATTATGCCGCGTGGAATTTACAAGTTATAGGACATTTCATTTGGGAAACACGAAACATATTCTTTTTCAAAATTTTCTATTTTGATATTTGAAAGTGGTGGCCGTTGCAAGTGAAACGATGACATGGGAAGAGGAGAGGGGTTGTCGGGAAACAGTTGGGCATGTGGTGCTGTGGGCGCTTTTGGCGGGAAATTAAGTTTGTTTTTTCTTTATCGTTTACGGGTAAAAGTATAGGTAGGAGGCGCTTCTAAAATTTTTTATTTTCTTTTCTTTTCTGCACGTGACTTGCACGGTCATCCATTCCCACATCTTCCTCCTGTTTGTGTTTGCTCCGATTACTGTTTTAAAAATTGGATAAGCCAAAAAAAAAAGTTTAAGTTTTCATGATTTGATTAATATTAAACTGATATAAAATTAATATGTAACAAATAAAAAATAAGTAATGTATATTAATATAGGATAAACAAACAATAAATTTAATAATTTAGATTAAAATTAAATCTAACATAAAATTTTAAATAATAATAATAATAATAGAGAATATAAAATTTGAAAATATAATTCATTAAAAATTCAAAAAATTATAAAATATTCCTGTTAAATCTCAACTTTCCAACAACCAAAACTCAAAAACTGGGCAAGAGCTAGTTTAACGTAAAAAAACAAATCCTCTATTTTAATAAAATCAGTTCTTTTCCACGCATTTATATAAAATTTATATAAATATATTGATAAAATCCTATGAAAGACGGTAGTAACAGACCATCTATTCCCGTTTCAAACGATGAAGAAATTCGCTCACACGCATATGGTTAATTTTTAGTTAAAGGGGAAGAAATTTACGGAGGTCCCACGTGTTAAAAAGATTGTGAGTTCATATAGATGGCTCCGATTTGTTAAACAATGGTATTGAAAAATTCTATATAACTTATTAAATTTGAGTTTATTACAAAAGTTGAAATATTTGTAAATTTTACGTTATAAGTATATAATTATTTAATAAAACCATAAAAAAATAGGAAAAGCTTATATACTGATGTACGTACGCTAGTCATACATTACTTTGGATCAAGAAATACAACATCCTTTAAAGGAATTGTATTTAAAGGAATTGGAGAAATACGCGACGGAGGAATTGAATTATATAAAGGAATTATATAAATCCTTTATATTTTCTCCAAATTTAAAGGAATTGGAGAAAGATCCTTGACTACGGCACCTACATGTCATCTTCATAGACTCTCCTTTACAGCCTACATAACCTCATATCATATTTACCCCTTGAATCAAGAAATACAACACTTACATGTCCATATCTAGGTGCCATACTGGCGTTGAAGATTTTCAAAAGAAATTATAGAACAACATGGCCTGCTGCATGATCCTATTTTGGGACTGTGTAGCTCATTAAAAATTACGGCTTTAGATTTAAAGAAAACAAGGAGAATAGAAAAGAAATTTTTGGGCAACAAAAGAGCAGGAAAGTAGTAAGAAGTCTATTGGAAGTCGTTCTACACTAAAAGCATTCTAGGAAGATATAAAAAATTTCAACGAAAATTCATTAAAGACTCATCCTAATGATCTCTTTTTATTGTTTTCTTTCTTATTTTTTACTTGTTATTCTTTTTTTAATTATGAACTAAACAGGTTATATATTTAGGTGGGATGGATCATAGGAATTATGTGTTGTTGAATTATCTTTAGGTTTAATGAAATTCTAGTTTTTTGCTTGAGATTTATTCATGTGTTTTATAATTGATTAAATTAAAGGAGTGAAAGTATAACATTTAATTATTTAATTCATAAAACGAGATTCCAAAGTTGAGATGTATGGTTACATCATAGCGTAGAGAAAGAGGGTAACATAAGTTATAAGAGAGAGTCGCGAGATGTTCTTAAGTTAGGGCAAAATCTATCGAGAAAATTTATAAAATGAATTAATACATTATTAAGTTGTCTTGATTTAAAAGGGCTTAATTAATCTAAGAATATGGGCTGTATGTGTTGAGAAAGAATATAATTCACGTTAGGAATTCTTACTAGTTTAGGAAAATAGAATCATTCATTAGGTTAGAATGAAGCTGAAAATAGTAAAGTCCTAGAGGAAACCTCACCTATGTCTAGTTTATTTATAGGTTAGTCTATTCTTGACCATGGCTTTGTTTTGTTGTTTATTTATTTCATTTTCTTATTCAATCATAAATTTTGGTCTAACATATTAAGTTTGTGACTACTTAGTAATTAACTCTTAGTCTTTATAAGTTTGAATCGTACCTGTCTGTGCTAGCTACAATTATACTGTACACTTGCAGTAAAAAATACAAACAAAATTTTGACACCATTGTTAGGGATTTCACAAACATATTAGACTAAGACTTTTGTTTTGTTTTGTCCTAGTTTTATTATTATTTATTGAATTTTTTTTGTATGAATAGATCTATTTTAATTGAAAAGAGTTAATTGCAAACATACAGATAAATCGACATAAATTCTTTAGATTAGAGCCAAACTTAATAGTAGAATTGACAAATCGATAAAACAATCTTAATACCTTTAACTTGAATAATATCGGTTGATAATTCTAAAATTAGTTATTAGTAGTTTCAAGCGAGTTATTAGCATACTATAGTAATTGTATAATAAAAGGTTAATTATTTAAAAGTTTTAAGAGAATTCATAATTTAGGCACTAATTCTTAAAAAAGATAATTACTAGTAATCACTTTCTTTATAGGATCGACTCGAAATTACATATACGATGTGCGCTTGCGATTAATCAAAACTTGACAATTAAAATAATTCGATCGCTTAAACTCTTCGTAATCTTTGTATACAGAAGCAGATGGCAACGCATACTTAAGAAACTTTAATGGGAACTTCAGAGATTGAGTAAGGGATATAGAAGTTATTGAGCTCAAATATGAAGAGAAATTCTTTACTTGAAACAACAAGCAAAGTGAAAAATGTTTCATTACAAAGAAACTTGATGGGGATATAGTCAACGGCCAATGGTTACAAAACCTCCCAGAGAGTAAAGCTTCATCTGGCCAATCATTAATTCTCTAACGACTATCTCATTGAAATCTGAAATTTCTTCTTGGGTTGGCACAAGACAACTCCATTCCACTTCAACAATTATCTCTTAAACTTGGCAAGATGTGAGAGAAGTTATTGTAAGAGTTCTGACTCATGCTTTTCAAAGAGCCTTTACTTGTGTAAAAAGACTTAACACCATCAAATATGAGCTTAAGAGACTAGATCAAGAAAAAGCTGGGGACACTCAATTGACTCTCTCTTCAGGTGAAAACACTCTTAAGAATGTCCAAAATGAGCTCTACATTTAACTTGGCAGCTTTATTAAACTTTTAATGAAAATTTTGATTTTAAATCAATTAAACTGATTAATATATTATTAACTATTAACGAAATATGATGCACTAATATATAAATTCTTAATAAAATAGATTGATATTACATTTTAAAATATTTTATATTTGCATATAAATAATGAGGGTGTAAATATGATAAATTAGTAAAATAATAAAAATTTGTAATAATAAAATAAATAACTAAATATTAATTATAAATAAAAATAAAATAATCATCTTGTTATGAAAGAATTAATTTACTCCCTATTGAATCATAATATATTAATAACTAGTCAATATACTATTTTTAAAAGTTTAACAAAATTAATTTATATTATGAATTAAATATTATTTTTTTAATATAAGTAACACTATGTAAATATGATTATGTAAATTAATTTATATCACAAATTAAGGAGAAGAAAGTGGCCATTGAACACATTAGTACTGAGTTGATGATTGTGGATCCTTTGACTAAAGACATGCTACCTAAAAAGTTTAAAAATTACGTAGTACAAATGGAACCAGGTTTTGTAAAATAATGTTATTGAATGTACAGTGTTTTCAATAAAACTCTTATTCAATGTGATGTTTCTCATATAGTTTATGTACCTATAGATATTTATTTTGTTATATTGATAATCTTCATTAACTTTACACGCCTAGAATAAACATATAGTTTATTCATTAAATTGAAGGATTGTGTGTAGAGACATAATATAATGTAATACACGAAAGATATTACTTATTATAAGAAAACTTATCGTCATGATTTATATATTTTGTTTCTCTGTAAAGTCAATGTTGAATTATATGAATCAAGTGGGAGAATGTTGGAATACTCTCAGGTATATATGGTCTATATGGTTGTGATACGTGAAATGCATGTACATAAATTAATCTCACATAACAATCTTATTTACGAATTTAAACATGTGTCAATTATTATTACTAGCATCTTATTGAAATATTTAATTATTATGATGTTTTTAATGAATAAATATTTTATTTTAAAAGTTAGTTCATAAAATATAATCTTATGTAAATTTTAAATATAATAAACATAAAAAGAAATGAACACCAAAATCTTGGATTTAAATTTTTTCTTAATCTTTACAATTTTGATATTCAAGTTAGTAAAAACTTAAATTTTAATAATTTTAGTCATGAGAATTTAATTAATATATCTCTAATTATCTTTCTTGAATTATAATTATGATTCCAACAATCTTCAATAGAGATTGTCAAGTTGTTAGATATCTCTACTTGTTAGATAGTCAAATTGATTTTTGATTAAAATCTTATTTTTTATACAGATGAATTCTATTTTGACTAAATTAGAAACAACTTCATTACTAGTTATGAGTAAAGTTACAAATTTCTAAACATTCATTTTAGCATAATTTTTAGTGGAATGTTGTTGTTGTTATTGAATTCTTGAATCTATTATTTAAAAAAATAATTTAACTTCTTATGGACTTAAAAAAAAATTAAATCTACTTTCAACACTTGTTAAAGGTAAATTAGATTACAAACTAAAATAACAAGAAATAGTACTTAAATAAAAAGACAAAAAGTTAAAAATTTTGTTCCTCCACACAGCCCGACTAAATTTGGATTGAGTATCTTAATCAATTGGTTTATTATGTAAGACAAATTTACCCTTAGGGGTAATTTTGTAATTTTTCCTTAAAGTGGACAATTATTAATTGTAATTTTGGTTTTTCAATAAATTATCAATTAAATTACGTAATTTGATCTAAATAAGGGTAATAAAGTGATCTAATAAATGATCTAGATTAATAAATCAAAGTTAGGGTTAAAAATAGATCCCTTTTAGTGTGGACCTAGTTCATATTAACCTTGTAATGGGAAGCCCGATATATAAGCTATATAAATAAGTTAAATCAATTAAACCGATTAATATATTATTAACTATTAACGAAATATGATACACTAATATATAAATTCTTAATAAAATAAATTGATATTACATTTTAAAAATATTTTATATTTGCATATAAATAATGAGGGTGTAAATATGATAAATTAGTAAAATAATAAAAATTTGTAATTATATTATTTAGTATGAAAATAAATCAGTAAATATTAATTATAAATAAAAATTAATCATCTTGTTAAATATTATTACATAATAAATAAAATTTTATGAAAGAATTAATTTACTCCTTATTAAATCATAATATATTAATAACTAATAAATATACTATTTTTAAAAAGTTTAATAAAATTAATTTATATGTCGAATTAAATATTATTTTTAATATAAGTAACACTATGTAAATATGATTAATAATAAATTAATATGTTTAACACATAACATCACTGTCGTTTACTTTCTCAATAACCTCCATGCGATATACTTATCCACGTGAAGTATCATATTGTGCAAAAATTGTAGGTCAACGAAAGTTGAAGATAAATTTTAAATGAAATGATTGATTTAATTTTTTTACAAAATATAAATATTTTTTACAAAAATTTTTAAAGTATACAAAATTTTAGAAAAATTAATAAAACTATATATTATTTTAGCATTTTTTTATATCAGTAATGAACTTTTAGTAGTTATGTTATATAAAACTTTTTTGTAGGGGTACAACTGAGTATTGACATTTTTGTTTTGAGCAAAGTACAAGAACTATATTTTATGCTTGATTTAAGTATTTACCTATGAACTTACAGCTGTCATGTTATATACATTTTTTATAAGACTCCAACTGAGCATTGTTTGAGCAAAGTACAAGAAATTTTGTATATGAACTTGAAATATTGCAGTTAATTTGCAGGAAATAGACATCTTATTGGAAATATATTAATTTGTGGAGACTTATGTTATAAACAAGACAAATGGTATCAAAATCTAAAAGCCAAAGTAGTTAGGGATGGCAATCTTAGCCCTGCTAGGCTCAAGTTTGGCCTAGGTTGGCCGAGCCACCAGCTAAAACTCCTTGGCCTGACTGGATTACAGATCAAGTTTAAACCGAGACTAAAATGTGCAAAACGATTTTGTTTTGTTAACGTTTTCTTTTAAATGGTGTAAAATATAACTTGAGGTTGAATTTTTTGAATCAATGCAGCTAACAAAATCTAAATCAAAATACCCAACTACTTCCAAATTTTCAACCCGTCTGTACATAAGCATGTAATCCTTTGAGCTATTTTTTAGAGAAGTATCAAGCAGACCTTGACTGCTGTTTCTACTGTGGAAGCTAAGTTTGTATCGTATTTTGAGGCCATCTCGCATGGTGTATGATTAAAGATTTTTATATTTGAGCTTAAAATTGTGGGCTCTATTTCTAAATTGTTAAAGTTATATTGTGACAATTTAGCGATAGTTTTTATGGCTACAAACAATAAGAATGGAAGTCGAAGTAAACATTTCGACATTAAGTATTTAACCATAACAGAATATGTTAAAGGTAAATTAGATTACAAGCCAAAATAACAAGAAATAGTACTTAACTAAAAAGATAAGAAGTTAAAAATTTTCTTCCTCCACACAGCCCGACTAAATTTGGATTTAGTATCTTAATCTAATTGGTTTATTCTACCAATTAGATTAAAAGAACTTGCTTCAAATTGAGCCTATTTTCTAGAAAGTTAAAAAAGGGGGTATTTATTTTAATTTGTTAAAACACGGTTGTTGATGGTGGCTCTACTTTTTAGGTTGCGTTTGGATCTGCAGTACGGTGGAGATAGATACTTATCTACTGCAATTTTCAAATGCAGTCACACACTTGAATTTGCGACCAACAACCATAGGTTGGAGAAAACTGCGGTACCACCGCAGAAATAGATAAGCAGAAAGGGGGCTGCAGTAAGAAACTACTTATGCAGTGAAAATTTTACCTTCTAATAATAACCTTTTGATATCTTAGTATTTTCCATTACACCCTTAGTTAATTAATAGAAGGAAGTTTTGCCAATAGTATTTAAGTAAGGTGAAATATTTTATTTAATAAATTTATTTTATTTATATTTTCTTATTTTAATTTAATAATTTAATAATTATAATTTGAATTTATATGACTAATAATGTATTTTTTAAAATATTTATTTTTTTAATTTATTTTATTTATATTTATAATTTTAATTTTAATTTTATATGATTAATAATATATACTTTTAATTATTTATACAACACTTAATAGTTTATTAAGTCAATAGATTTTTTTAGTAATTTTATCTTTTTTCAGCAAACGCAATCGTACTTGTCAAACACCTATTTTCACGTTTCAACAGTTACTAAAATAGCATTTCCAAACACATAAGTACTTATTGAAAATAAAAATAAGTACTTATCATTTTAGCATGTTATCAACCGCTACCGTTTCTCCGAATCAAACCTTATTATTAAGTTTTGAATAATAAAAAAAAATTCTGATTATATGCCATATCCTCGTGGTCTCCATTTCAAGTCAAACCCCAAGCCCAAAGCCATCAACAACATGCTCCCCTTTCCCCTTTCCCCTTTCAACTTTCAATTAATGTACCTATTACTTATCTACAATTCAGTTCACTTCGGGAAAATCTAAAAAAGCAGCCTTCTGGAAGACCAAGTACAATTACTGCATCATCATATTCAATTTCTTTTTTTTGAAGTTCCCATCATATTCAATCTCTAGAAAGTCAAAAATCAAGGGTAGGCTATGTAAAGTCTTGTTTAAAACAAATGGAGGGAGAATGATACAAAAGGTTCATTAACATATTGATAAGTAAGCTTTTGCTTTTGAAGATTATTTCATGGACGTGTGGAGCAATGGTTTGGCTGTTCCCATCAATATATAGCTAGTAAGTTGGAATTCAAACATCCATTAGTCAACTAAGACATGCCATTTGGATTTTTTTCCCCTCAAAAGTTCATCGTTCATTTTTCTAGAAGGAAACTAAAATAAAGGGAGTAATAATTCATTACTCTAAATTAGTTATGCGCAATTAAACGAGCTTGCTGACTCCGACGACTTTTCGTCTCCCATGGGAGACTCGGTGGCAGTCTCTCTAGCCTTTTCAAGTCCTCCTCCAACAATAAACATCCTATCTTCCCACCATCTTTTCACTTGGGCAGTTCCCATTTTTGCGTGTACTTCCTTTCTGGAGAGTTGAACAAGGATCGTGAAATCTTTTTCAACGATTCTAATGGTGTACATGGGTAAGGGAAGCAAAAGGTGATTCTTTTCTTTGGCTTAGAAAAATGTTGAGGATAAGAAGGAAAGCTCTTCTTAAAGTTGAAGAGGTTTTGGAATTCTCTAATCAACTCCTTGCTGAAAAGCCTTTTCTTCCTTTCTTAATCCCTTTGGTTTTGGTCGTTTGGTGCATCGAGAGATGGCTTTTCACTTTCTCCAACTGGGTTCCTCTTGTTGTTGCTGTTTGGGCCACTGTTCAGGCAAGTTACAAAATCGCCTATGTTTCTCTCTCTGCTTTTGATAGTCTCTGTTCGAATGGATCTTGGAATGATTGCTGCAGTTCGGCTGAATTTTGTTTGGTTGCTCCAAATCATACTGCGTTGATCTTTTGTGTCTAGGCTGTTTAATAACTTTCTCATTGAGAGGGAAATTCGGGGAGTTCGATGGTTGTTCCGTATCATTTTTGTGTTCTGCATTTTGTTTTTTATCCATAACTGTCTTTGTTTTTGTTACGTGGAGGCGGCATGAAATCTTTAAAATTCTTACTGTTTTCTTCATAAAGCTCGTGGATTTGTTTTCTTTCTTCTTCTCGTAGCAGTGAATTGTTTGTTTACTATATGCCAGAACCGTGCTTCTTTGAGCTGCATGTGTTGTGGTTGTGTGGTTTGATTAGGGACTTTTGAGGATTTAAATGATGGTGGATGGAAATCTTACAACGCCGGACTTTACTTTGCAGTATTACAGTTATCAACGTCAGATACTTGTCGAAGACTTGAACAAAAAATGGAAGCGAGTAGTGTTGAGCTCCTCGGTACCTATTGTTTTCTTCTTATTGCCTGCGGCCTCCTTCAATTTCTGCTGTATAATGTGGAACTTTTTGATCATTTCGCGCCATTGTACAGCCAATAACGCCAGTGGAACATTGTGAGTGGCTGAACAAGCTATTTATGGAAGTTTGGCTCAACTATTTTAACCCAAAATTTTCAACAAGGTTCTCATCAATGGTTGAGGTTAGATTCAGGCCATGCTGATTAACTTGTGGAATATAATTGCAGAAGCAATATCTATCTTCTGCTCATTGCTTGTGTGTTCTCCTTATGTTGACATTTTGGTGAAGCAAATGATCGAATTGTTTTCTGCAATCTTCATATTTTTTTCCTTAGTTTTTTGCAGCTTATTGTTGATAAGGAGGCCATGCTAGCACGTAAAGTAGTAGGATATTCAGCTGACGGCACTTTTTTCTTCTTTTTCTTTTTCTTGGGTGAAGTTGTATTCAAATTCTAATTAACCACTTACCATAACCCTCTGTAGTCTAATTTATCCTGCAATTTTGCTTTAGTATTTGAAAGTGGGATAAGAAGTATGACAATTCTAGAAAAAAATGGTTACAACAACATAAAATCTTGGGTGTGGTCATATTTTGTTGATATCAAACGGGCTCTTTGCACGTGCTTACTATTGCACAATAAAGTGATTAACAGTCACAACTCTCTCTCATAAGTCAGAACAATCCTCACTGCATATTCTGCTGTTTAATTGCTTATGAGCTTAAACTTCTATTGCAGAAACGTTTAAGGCAGAACAAGTCAAAGCTTATAGTAAGTGATTCACTTCTTGTTTTTAATAGATTGAGTGATAAAAATTATTGTGATGTTCAGCAATAACGTTATTGTTTACTGAGGAAATTTTGCACTTTTTAGGAAAAAGTTGAACTGCTGGAGTTTTCACTAGGTTCATGCCCACCTAGCCTGGGCTTACAAGGGACTAGCTGGTCAACTTTAGGTGATCAGGTTGGGTTTCCAGCCTCACTGTTCCAAATTTTGCAAATGAACTTTTAGAGTCTTCTTACGCAATAGTTTCTGTATGCATCCATTAGGATTGCTTTGCATTAGTTTTCTATGTAACAATCTGAGGCCAATTTTTCTGCAGTTTTCAATTCACTCTTTTATTGTTTTAGTGTGAAATAATTCCACAGTTGCACAAAGGTTGGCCCTTAATGGATAAAGAGATGCACATAAACATCACTTAAATGCTATAAGTTATGGTATCATTTTCTATCATTCTACTCCGGTATTTACATATCAAGTAATTTGATGAAGCATTCTTATTTATTTGGCAGCAAATTATGCGTCTGGGTTTTGATTGGGATACAAGTGACATGAGCATTATGTTGCTGGCTAAGCTAGCCAAGCCATTTAAGGGAACTGCTCGTATAGTTATCAACAGCCTCCACATCAAGGGTGATGTATGTTAATTACTATTTTTCTGGAAGTGAATTAGGGGCTGGCTGTGCCTATTTGATTGTTGTTGTTTTGATGTATATGTTTATGTTCATGTGCACCTTGTAGTTGTGTTGTGTGTGTGTGGCCTAAATTATCAGTATTACTCGGAAGTGAATGGTTTGTTTAGTTCAGCATCAGACTTACAAATTGATGGCTGTGCAAACTATTAATTGGAAGTTACTTGTTTGCATCTACAGACAATTATGTCGGTAACCATGTCTTTTTATTTGCAACTACAAAATCTGTTTATTTTTATCATGATGTGTGTGCATTTTACTTACAAGTTTGATTTTTCCTATTTAATTTTTAAATCAAGGACAAGATCCTATTAGTTACACCGGAGATTTGGTAGGTAATACTATTCAACAAAATGGACAATAAACAGAATAATATTCAAAGCATGAAATTCTTTGAAAATTCTTTCACACGAACTGACAAAAATGGCAGAATTTGAAGGAGAAATTTTATTCATAAGTAACTAATAGACATACAATAGCTTTATACATACTAACCCTAGTACAAGGTAGGAAATAAATTTGTACAGATTTATTGGATCCCATGATTTATGGGATACTCTTTCCTAATTTTATGGACATAATTAGGACCACATAATCCCCACAAAATCTGGACATAATTACACAGATTACATTTTCCCACACAAACCATAAGTGAATCCTGAAGAATACAATTCAATGTAAAATTTTAGAAATTATATTGATTGTTAATGGTTTTATCTTGCTACTTGACTGGTTGTCAACATTTTGCAGCTTCTCTTAATGCCAGCTCTGGAAGGGAGAGCAATATTGTACTCATTTGTATCGTCCCCTGAAGTGCGCATAGGAATTGCTTTTGGAAGTGGTGGAAGCCAGTCACTTCCAGCGACAGAGCTTCCCGGTGTTTCTTCTTGGCTGGTATTTCTCTTAGCTAGTTGTTTTACTCTGCTTCACTCTGGTGGAGTTTGTTTCGTTGATTATAAACAGAACATGTATAAAGTGGTCAGCCACAATTGTGCTTGCATGTACTGTGCTCTTTCGATTTTATATTGCTTTAGTTTTCTCTCTTGGCTGTGTTTATCAAAATGATTTAATATCGGCAGAACTGTTAGCTGTATGCTTCTTCTCTTGGATCTGATAACTGTTTAGATCTCTACAGAATTCTAGTTGTTTTGTGATAACTAGCTATATATGAAATTGGTTCTTTAAATATATTCTCTTTACCTTTTGGACAAAGGAAATGCTTATATATGGATGTTCCTTTTTCTATTTTGCTTTGTCCATCAGGTCAAAATTGCTACTGAAACCTTAGTGAAGACTATGGTTGAACCTCGCCGTCGATGCTTCAGTTTACCAGCAGTGGATTTAGGGAAGAAGGCTGTTGGGGGAATCATACACGTTACAGTCATTTCAGCTAGTAAGCTTTCTGGGAATAGTTTCAAAGGGAGCCCAACAAAAAAATTGTATTACAGGAATGGTAGTTTAGAAGAAAAATTTGGTAACAAAGATCTGCATACATTTCTGGAGGTTGAACTTGGGCAATTGACAAGGAGAACAGATGCAATACCAGGGTTAAATCCTAGATATGATTCAACATTCAACATGGTTTTGCATGAAGATACAGGAATTCTACGATTCCAGCTTTACGTTTTCACCCCAGGCAGTGTGAAGTATGACTTTGTAGCAAGTTGTGAGATAAAGGTAAAGTTACTTTACAAACTCTTAGGTAATTAAGTCACAAGTAAAGTTACTATTCAAACTCTTAGGTAGTTAAGAACCTTAACTTGTGACTTCATTTAGGTCTGCTTTCAGTATGTATGCATTTTGAGCTTTATAACACCGGCATGAATTTTATGCATAGATAGTAAATCTCTGTTATGTTGCATATGCGTCCTATGAGTTTTCAGTTCCAATCTATTCTTAGGATACCCAAATTTCAATGGTAAACTGATTCTTACACTAAAAACTTTAAACACTTGTCTTTTCAGTCCATGCTTTAGTTTTCACATTTGTGGATGTCAGTTCATAGTTTATACGTTGGCAAGACGAGGTCTGTAATTTCATCTATCCCTTACTGTGTTACAAAGGTTTGAAGAGGAACTATGGGTACGTTGGTTTGTTAAACATGTGTAAAGGTCCCATGACTACCTCATGTCGCCCTTTTTTCTGAATTAAGAAGTTAATTTTTGTTTCTCAAAGCAATGCTGTGTAGAAAAAGAATTAGAAGCTAATTATTGAATGTTTTTTTTTTTTGAACAAGTTAGATGCATTGACTGGGTTGTGGACTGTTAAACATAATGATAAGGATACATGAACTTTGTTTTTATGGTAGCTGAGTGGAACTAAACCATTCAATGAAGGGAAATGTGTTAGATAACTTGAAAATGTGGATTATGCTTCAGCACTAACTCTCAAGCAAATATAGGAACTTTCAATGAATAAATATTTTCAAAATGCATCTAGTTCTAGAAAAAATACAAATTTTTAATAGATGGATGTAAGAATATGATGTTGCTGGGTACAATTAGCTTAAAGCGACATGTCTCTTTAATTGAGAGCAAAATATTTCACATATGATTTAAGTTTATTTTGTACCGTCATCCTTAATTTTTTTCCCACTCAGTTCTTTTGACCTTTTGAATAGGTCAAGTACGTTGCAGATGATTCATCTATGTTTTGGGCAATAGGACCCGACTTTGGTGTAATAGCCGCACGTGCTGAGTTTTGTGGAAAAGAAGTTGAAATGGTTGTTCCATTGGAGGGAGTTGGTTCAGGGGAGGTACATAAAAGAATCCAAAGTCCCTACATGTAAAACAGTTATTTTTACTTTTCTGATCACCTGCTTCTGGTGCTAACAAGTTTTGATGCTTGTTTAATATCTCTTGCTTTTTGACTCCCCCACTTCATATCCATCTATTCTTATGATGCATTTTTCATATACTATGACTGTTAAAATGACTGCACTGGCAATCAGGAAATTATACTTTTCTGCTACTTGATATATCTGCCATTGAGGCCATGTTTCTCGGCTTGGCCTAACCTCTAACCTGTTTGCTTTTGTGCAATGTCAGAACATGGATAAGCATTATGTAATCTATACACTAATGCATAAGTTATATGGTAATTGTCCTAAAAAGCTATGTTTTGATTGTTGAAGAATATGATTTTGGCGGTTTAAAACTGTTGATAACTTTGGTTGCATATGAACTTTTCAAGGTTCCTCATTACTTTGCTCAGTGGTCCCAAAGGGTCTTGAATTGATTTTCTTATAACAATCTTAGCTAATCTTTTCTTTTTAAGCTTGTTATATATCATTTATGTCTCAGAAAGATACAGTGATAGCAGCTAAAGGTATTTCTGTTGCTTCAATTCATGTTGCAGTTAAGAGTCAAACTTGTGTTGAAAGAATGGCAATTTTCTGATGGTACAATAAGTGTGAACAAGTTTCATGGTGGCTCTCAACAACCAGCAGTTGGATCTTCAAATCATCTGCTGAAGACAGGAAGGAAAATTAATTTAGTTGTTGTCGAGGGAAGGGACCTCACTACTAAAGAAAGAACTGGGAAGTGTGATCCGTATGTTAAATGGCAGTATGGAAAGGTAAGTTCTTTCTTAGTGGATTTGGTGGTTTCTAAAGTGAAATTGAAGATCTTGAAAATGCAGAAAGGTTATCGCAATTCTATCTTTTCAAACTTCAGTCTGTGTTCAGGTTCTTCAGAGAACAAAAACTGCACATGCTTCTAATCCTACCTGGAACCAGAAGTTTGAATTTGATGAGGTAGGAGGTGGTGAATGCCTCATGATTAAGTGCTACAGTGAAGAAATCTTTGGAGACGATAACATTGGAAGTGCACGAGTGAACATGGAAGGGCTGGCGGATGGTATAATTAGGGACATATGGGTTCCCCTTGAAAAAGCGAATTCGGGAGAAGTGAGGCTACAAATTGAAGCAGTCAGGATTGGTAACTCTGAAGGAACCAAGGTGTCATTTATCTTTAGATGTACAATTGCTACAGAGCATGAATGGAATAGGAATAGATTAATCATTACCCTTTTCTGGACAATACTTAGTCGGGCATACATGTTACGCTCTTTTGCTTGCTTTCTTTTTCCCCTTGGGTTAGTTCTTGATTGCACATACAGTCCTGGTATCTATTAAAACTTGCAATATGCTGTTTCAGTGGATTGTGATGCTTTCGCTTGATATTCCTACTCTAATGTTCTTTTTCTATCCCCATAATCCTGGTATATGTTAAAAATGTTGTGTCTCAGTGGGTTATTATGCTTTAGCTTGATGTTCCTACTTTTAACATTTTTTTTTCATTTCCTCACCTTTACCCTCTCCTGTACATCTCAGGGTTCAGGTATAGATTTAAACAATGGTTGGATTGAACTTGTTATAATTGAAGCAAAAGACCTTATAGCTGCTGATCTCAGAGGGACCAGTGATCCATATGTAAGGGTGCAGTATGGAAACTTGAAGAAGAGAACTAAGGTTTGAACTCCCCATTCATAAATAACACTTATTCAGTTACAATTTATATGCTTTTCTTTCTTCAGTGGCCAACATATAGATCAGAGTTTGAATTGATGCTATAAGTCTCCTTAATGAAGGAAAATCCGGGTGCTTGACATCTTTTATCTCTTTGTTGTTAAAGGTCTCACTTTCATTGTTCTTTTTTCTTCTGTTTCCACATCCAATCTAAAGTATGCCAGTTCTTCTGCACCTTAAGTCTCTTCTTACTGTAGCTTCGATCGCTGTGTTTTCACTGTTAAGCATTAGCCTATGATTGGTTGGTTGGGATAATGTGCTTTGTAGTAGATACTTGACCTGGAGATTTTTATGAGTAATGTCATTTCATTATGCCAAATTCTTTTAGATTTGTTATAGAAAACTATTTTTACACTACTACAATCGTTGCTCTGCTTTGGTTTGGTTTTCAGGTTGTCTATAAGACCTTGAATCCTCAATGGAATCAGACCTTAGAGTTCCCTGATGATGGAAGTCCATTGGAGTTGCATGTGAAAGACCATAATGCTTTGCTACCGCCAGCGAGTATAGGTGACTGTGTAGTTGAATATCAGAGATTGCCTCCAAACCAGATGTTTGACAAGTGGATACCCCTGGGAGGGGTTACGGGAGGAGAGATCCATATCCAAATAACTAGGAAAGTTCCCGAATGGGAGAAAAGAACCAGCTTGGACTCTGAAGCATCTTTAACTAAATCACACCAACTATCGAGCCAGGTGAGGGTTTATTCCTCTGTTATAGTTCTCTTCTTTTTCATATTCTCATCTAATGTAAATTTGCTCCGGATTGTGCACTACACCAGTAAAGTCGGTATCATTTCTACAGACCTGGGGTTGAATTTTTGGTTACACCTAGTAATTTTAGTGGAGGGAGGGAGAGCAATACCTCCTCCTGTTGAAGGTCTAAGTAAAGTTGACTTGGTTTTTATCTCAAAATATTAGCAATATCTCCTTTTAGAAGCCATTAAATGGAAGTTTTCTGAATGTCCCCGTCCCTCTTTGATGAAAGCCTGAGATTATCCAGCATATTGACTATTGCTCCTGAGCCTCAAGTTCCTGAAAGTTTCCTAAGCTCTTGATCAGCATTTAATGATACCATTAGGATATTTTGTGTTGCATAAGATTTTCATTTTGCGTGGTGATTTGCATGTGAAAGTTCTCTGAAAAATTCCATCTATATCAGCTTTAAGTCGTAAACTGGTTCTTTATATACTTGATTAGATAAAAGAGATGATAAACAATCTTCAATCTCTGGTGGACGATAGCGACGTGGAAGAACTCTCAGCATCTTTAAGTGAGTTGGAGAGCCTTCAGGACATGCAAGAAGAGTACATGGTACAGCTTGAGACTGAGCAAAAGCTTCTACTAAACAAGATAAAGGAGCTTGGTCAGGAAATTATGAACTCAACTCCAAACCGGAGTAGAAGATCATATTCTGGAATTTGAGCTGTGATCTGAAATATAACCTTGTATGTTTTGCATTTTTTTCCTTGTTTTCACTTTCGTATTTACACAGGTATAGAAGTTTGATTCTTACAGACCTTGCCACCTTCCACTATAGCAGCATATGCTTGTAACTCCAGTTATCTGTAGATTATGACATTGTTCTGGTCGCTCCTTTTTCTGATACGGAGCTACTTTGTGTTGTCAAACTCAAGCGACGTTTGTAATAATTAAAGAAATAAGAGAATAACGAGGCAGTGCCTTTTTTTAGTTGGGTCTTAGTCTTCCTTTGCCGATAAAGGATATGTCACTTCTACCTCTACTAGAGAGCAGCGACGCAAATTTTGTAAAGCAACATCATCTCGTCTAAATTTGACACTCTCAACAAGTTATGTAAGATAAAGCTAAGATGTTCCGTAAAATTACTTGGTGCTTAAAAAGATTTTCGTGAGGATACACTGCTTCAGTAGAACACTTCCCCTCCTATGACCCACATTTATTTGAAAATAAAAAAATTAATCATACTGAACTCAACCAATTATATCCTACTAATCATTAGGACATTGCTAATCATTAGGACATTTCTAACCCATTCCTCCAAAATAGAGTAGAGTTTTTTCTATTTTAAAGATACTATATTACTTTTCACTCTAAGTTGCGACTTTATTTTTAACACTAAAAAGGAATATTTTAACTATATTCTTTTTTACTTTTTATTAATGATTATTAAAATTACTTTATAAGATTAATCCAACTTTACTTTTGCATGTATATTTTTATTCACAATATTATTGTTGTTATATTTTTATGTTAATAAATAATAAAATATTTGTTAAACTATAATTTGTTATTTAAAATATTTATTCATAAGTAAGTAACTATAAAGTTATAAACATATAATGAAAATATTTATAAACATGAGACTAAACCTTAAAATTATTATAAAGTTATAAGTACTTAAATAAACATATAATGAAAATATTGGAATATTATTTAAATAACAAAATAAAGAATGAGAAATAAAAATGAATGAATAAATGAAAAAATAAAGAAAAAAGGATGAAAGAAAAGATCGAGAGAGAAAAAAACTGAAAAATTAAAAAAACTAAATAGTAATTTGGAGTGGCACTGTAGCATCTCTCCAAAATGGAGGAGAAATTCATCTCTATTTTTCCCCCATTTTGGTGTTTCTCCTCCATTTTGGAGATGCATCGGAGATGGCCTTCTATACTATTTTCCTTTGCTCATCTCTTGTCTTTGTAGTTGCTCTCTTTTTAAAGATTATATTGGTGAGCATCTTATCAAGTCTCACTATTTTACATTTCCCACACGTTTCCGTTATCAAGTGCTTAGACAGGATGAGGGAGGTGTTAAACTCATTCGTGCTCTTTATTGTATTTTAAACATTGGTAAAAAAATAATAAAGAGAGAATTTATATTTGTATTTTATATTTATTATCAATAGATGAGTTCTTATGGGGTGATAGTAACTAATCTAGAATATTCTCCAAACATCCACCCATGAATTCAAAATAGATGAAAGATCGATAAACTAGAGTTTGAAGATAAAGAGTATGATATCGACCATAAAGTATCCTAACAATTTCATTTTTAGAGGGAACAAAGATACGTTATATTGTCTATTGTGTACTATCATATCTTACAAATTGACAATCATTCCTAATGTGTTTATCGAAAATATCATTATGAGCAAGTTGCATATCGTTATAATTATTACAATAAAAGATAGTAATTGATGAGTGTATAATGCACATATCTTTGAGTAACCAACATAACTAAATAAGCTTAGAGATAGTATCAATCAACGCTCGATATTCAACTTCAATATTAGAGCGAGATATAACAATTTATTTCTTACTATGTTAAAAGATTAATGAATCTTCAAGAAAAAATAGAAAATAGTTGTAGAGTATTGATTAGTAGTAACATCCCCTTGAGATGACAAATGATATATATGATAGCAACGTAATGAGTGGTGTGTAGAGTACAAATGAACTAACTAACAATGTGGACTATATGGGTAACGTCAGGATGAGTGACTATGAGATAAATAAGGCTAGCAACCGATTACCCATAATATTTCTATCATTGAAAAAAGTACCATTACTAGTAAAATACTAGGCATTAGACTCTATGGGAGTCAGTAAAATTTTAAATTAATGAGATCTATTCGAGAAATAAGCTCATTAATATACTCAAATTGATTTAAGTAATATCCATATTAGTTGGATGAGACTTCAAGGCCAAGGAAGAAACTAAGGAGTCTTAAACCGTACATGCCAAATTGTTGATGAAAAAATATTTTAAGATCAACAGTACCTTTTGTGACAAGTAGGGCTATATATTGTTCAATAGAATCATCTTTATAAGTCTTATCGTTTATAACTAATCACTAATTTATTAGAGGTTAAGTCAATATAACCTCATTCACTTTGATCAATAAGTGGTTGAAACTATTATGTTAATGCTTTCTACTATAAAGGATTATAACTAGGTTTGTGGTATAATTGAGGTTTATGAGGTGTAGTATTAAACAATAATAATTGTGTAGAAGAACTAAGGTTTAACTTAAACGGATAGATTGATAAAGTGTATATGGAACTAGAGCAGATGGAATAGGAGAAATTGGAAATGGATTTTTAATAGGTTCCACAGTTGAAATTTTTTTAAGAGAGGTAGAAGATTGGTTTGCTCTGAAAAAACTATAATCTACAGAAAATTTATAAGGAAAAAGAGAAGTATGAGGATTAGAGAGACGAGATTCAATAAGTGTATCCTAGAAAGTAACAAAGATGTGCTCTTGGATCTAATTTAGTATAATCATGAGGTTGAAAAAAATGAGGAAAACATAGCCAAATACTTTAAACATATGATATTTTAGAGGATGGTAATACAATCACTTGTATGCAGAACTGTTTTTAATAACTATATAAAGAGAGAGATTGTTTATGTAGATAATAGCAAAAGAAATTTCTCCTTAAAAATTTTAGGATATGATGAAGAGATAAAAAATTTCTAATTATATTTATGATGTGTCTGTATTTTCTTTCTATATCTTAATTTTTTGGTGACATTCCATAACAAGATCTTTGAACTATTCTCCCATTTTTAAGATAAGAAGAATGAAAGTGGTTTCTTTCTATTCCATAAATTATCGGTGTGAAGTGATTTGATTTTACAAGAAACCTAAGTAACACCCATATTTTGAAATCACAAGTATACGAAAGTCAATTAAGACTTGCTTCACATGAGATAAATGTATGTAAATCTAGAATAATCATTGATAAAATTTACAAAATACTATGTAAACAAGAGAAGTAGGAATTAAATACTAAATTGAAGCAAGTTCAAAGGAGTAGAAGAAATTTTAAAAGTGAACATAAAACAAAATCAACATTTTGTATTATAACATGACCCAAACAACCACTAAAAATTAACACGTTTAATTTAGACTTAGAAAGATTACCCAAATGAACATGTTAGAAGTGAGAAGCAATAAAAGTATCAATTTTGATAAAAGGAAAATAAAGAGAGGTAAGCTCAAACAAGGAATTGACTTTAAATTCAATTATGATAATCTATCTTATATATTGTATAATTTTTGAAGAAGATTATGGATGTATTTTATAGAAAACTTAGGAGAAGTATTATCAAAAGTCTTTTTAGTAGTAGCAGGAACAATATAAGTATCAGGATGTTGAGATATAATACCCTGCTTAGAAGTTTTCCTATATTGTAAATGTTGAAAACTAACAATAACATGCCTAAAACTTTTATATTAATTACAATAATTATTTCAGGATGATTGAGTTGATAATCCTTTAAAGTGTCAAACTGATAAAATTCCAATTTGATAATATTAACATAAGTATTGCATAACCAAGCCAAGATATGATGATTCTTTCATCTTTTTTCTTTAATAAGTTAGTGAACTTTTCTTCATCCTTGTTATCTTTGTTAATGGATCTTGGAACCTCACCATTCACAACATGTCATAAAATTCTACATTTTAAGAAGCTATATCTCTTGATCCTATAAATCATAATTTGATGTATAAAAATAACTAATTGGCCTAGGAATAAGTTTAGTAGAATTCATGAAAAAATAACGTGGCACATTGAGACAAAGATACCTATAATAAGTAGAGACAGAGATGTGACAATTATTGAATAGAGAAATGTGTCAAGTAATGATTGGAAAATGTGCCAAGTGATGATTGGGACACTTATCAAGTAATGATTGGGACATTTACCAAATGATGATTAAGAAATATATCACTCTTTGATTGATTGATTTGACACTTCTATTAGACTATGTGTCAAGTAGGTATTGGGACATATGTTAAATTATGATGCTATTAATGAATGGAGCATCTAGAAGAAATATTTGAAGACATGTAAGGGTTTGTGTGGTGGTTCTTAATGAATTGCTTTATGTCATTTTTTCATTCTCTTGGGCACATGGTCATATGATAAAATCAATTATTTATGCTATTTTTATACTTCAATAGACGAAACATAGGTAATTAATGGTAAAAAACAATGATAGGCGATAAAGAAAGGTGGTAGATGGTAGTGGATAATACTCTATAAGTAGTAGTGAACATTAAAAGATTCATAGAGGCTATGATACCAAGTTGAAGAAGATAAAAAGAATATGTATATGTTTATCATGGAAATATGAGATCTTATTTATATATAAGAACCTATACTCAGATAAGAAAATGAAATTAAAGTGAGTAAATAAAAGTAAATAATTGGAAAAACAAATATTAGGTGATATTATTACAGATCAATTAGATTTGTACTAGTTAATATGGAATATTCTCAAAAATATCTTTAAGAAGGATAATGTTGCAAACTGAAGTAATTGCTTAGGATGAATATGTAGAGTAGTAGTTACTGATGCGAGTATAACTATCCAAGCTTTAAAGGATCCATTACTTAAGTCTATAGGACCAATCACAAGAGGTAGGAGTGAGAGGATTAAAGAGGTGGGAGTAAGAGAATTAAAGAGGATTTGGATAGGTTGATTTAAAACATACATAACGATCAAGCTTTAAAAGGTACTTTAAGAACTATTTTAGAATGCTTTTTTATACTTATAGGTAGATCAATAATTAGTTAACTTGATTTAAGATAACTTTGGAGAAAAATTGGATATGAATACAACCTTTGAAGCAACTATATTCTAACTCATGTAATTCTTAATATGACCTAACACATGATCATACCTACCATGTGTCCCTTTTAATAAAAGTTATACAAAGATTTACAACATCAAACATGGGCATGCCAAAGTCCGTTTCCATCTTTATAAAAGTTATAAAATGATCCACTACCATAGATATAGGCATGTACTAACTTGTGTAACTTTCTTGGAAAATAAGTTGTGAAGACACATCCATCAACATAATCATGTCCCAGAATACTAGTTTTTGAATTTCTATAACAAAGATAACTTAGCATATAACTATGTGCTAGGCCATGTCTACCTCTAAAACCCTAATTTTGTTTTGTATTTAAAGAATGTTTATGTTCGGTTTGAGTTAATTTTTCACATCTTTGTTTATTAAAAGTTGTGAGTGCTTCTTTTCCTTATTCTTCTTTGAACTTTGAACTTATCAAATGATTCTTTCTTTATAACATTAAATTTCTCAATGAACATGGTTCTTGATTCTTTATAAGAAATAGTTAAATTTTCTTTATATATGTTTGATTTAACTTTCTTAATCTGGCTCAAAATTTGTTTGTGGATTCTCTCTAGAGTTTATTCCTAAGTGAGTTTACATCAGTTAGCATTAGAGCTAGGATTTCAATGAGTGTGGTTATCATTTTATTCTTTATATCATTTTATTCTAATCTAAGTATTTATATAATTTTTAGTTCTCTTTGTTACTTATTCTTTGTTATTTTGAATCTTCTTTTATCTTTAAAGGTGTAATAAAAATTAAATTCCTTGTCTCATTTAGGGTTTGCCTATCTCCACTTATTATACTAGGGATTCTCTTTGTTTAATTCTTTATTTTTGTGCCTTTCATAACTAGTTATTTCAAATCTTATTATTTGTATCAAAAGGAAACAGAAGAAAAAACAAAAAAGAGAGTCATATGAGAATGGTATCATTAAGAAAATTTTTATTCTTTATATATTTTTATTCAAATTTATTGCCTCTTATTTATAATGTGTTATTTGTTTCTTTCTCAATCATTAGTTCATTAGGATTTTTAGGCTCTACTAGGATTAAGTTTTTATTTGAGTTTATGTAGTTCTTTGAAGAAATTATGAAGGAAGAAAAGAATGTAAAAATGAATAAGGATATGAGATTAGCATCGAGAAAAGTAAAATAAAGAGAAAACATGAGTGGTTTGTCATTTTTGAGAGTAAATGTAAGAGGAAGTGAGTGAGAATTTTTCTTGTAACTTTTAAATATGTCTTCTAAAGGTGTTTCAACATTAAAGGAGTAAAGGAAAATTTTTATTTAAGCCATGTGACAATAGTTTGATACGATCAATATGATGTATAATGTATGTTGTAGTCAAGGACATGTTAAAGCAGCAACCATAATAAACTGTTAATTTGCAATGGAGGTGACAATCTCGAGTTCCTATACGCGAGATACAATCTCAAGTTCTTAATAAGGGGAGGCATCATATATGTAATCCTACAACTTCAATGGAGGTTAATGAGATAAATACTAAACTAAGTGATGTTGACGTTGAATTACATTTGAGGTTGAAGGGGATATGCTTAAAACTTAAAAAGTAGCTAGGTGTGATTGGGAGCATATAAGGAAGCCTAAAACTCAAGAAAGGGTATATGGGAATCTTGACAACATCAAATTGATCTACCTTCTTTTACAGTTAGGAATAATACTAAAGCTTATTTATAGTCATAGAAAAAAGTATAATTTATCTTTTCCTGCCACAATTGCTCTAAAAAGAAGAAGAAAAAGATAGAGTTAGTTAATAATTGGAAAAAGAATAATAATCAACCCAGAGATACTTGGACTAAATTGAATGCTCTTATTAGAAAGATATTTGTGCCAATTTGTTATTATAAATATTTGTTAAAAGGATATAAAGTCTTACTTAAAGAGTAAAAATTGTGGAAAACTATTATAAAGTGATAGAAATAGTCATGATCTGAGCCAACTTAGAGGAGGATATTAAAGTGACTATGACAAGGATCTTGAATGAGTTTAATAGCAATATAGTTAATGTAAAGGATTTACAACGCTATGTAAAGTTAGAGGAGATGTTACATATGATGATGAAAGTGGGGAGGCAATTTAAATGTAAAGAAGTGTCAAAGTACCCACTTGTATTAGTAAATATTAGAGTATTTGGTAATATCACATTGTAACACTACACAAAATAAATTAGGACTACTAATATAGTGATGGTGAGTCTAGTTTGATCCTATAGAGAGTGTGTATACAACTTTTAAAATGAAATTAAATGGTGTTTAGGTTATGGGGGGTGAGTTTATCGAACCAGAAAATAAAATGAAATTAAACTAGTAAAGAAAATTTAAAGAAAACATGCGAAAAATGATGATTGTTAGGGACTAGTTCTTTAGTTCAATCTCAGCCTACACCTTAATTAAATGTATTTGAATGATTTGTTGTTCTCAAACCTCTCCTAGAAACTATTAATTGTAGGTTAATATATTAACCTAAGTTTTCCCTTAGATATTGTTTAATTAAGATATGTTTATTAATTAAACCTAGCTACCGAATAACCTAGGATATGATCTGTAGATTCATTTGGGTAGTAGTATTACGAATTAGGAAAACTGATTAATCAAGGCAACAACTATATAAAATGCGTCATTTAACCTAAGTTATGTTATCCCTAATGATTACGAACCATTAGTCGCTACAAATAAATTTAACATAACAATTATGAATTACATTGAATATTCTAGAAATGGGTTTATAATAAAATGATCTAATGAATGCATTAAAATCATTTTTTCACAATACCCAAATCTATACACATTGGATAACACAATCAATTTCAAAAGAGAGAAATAAAATAACAAATACAAGGAGAAATACATTTAATTGGGTTGTCGGCGTCGATGTCACCTCTGAATTGGCATCGGGAAAGCTACCCTCCATATGTGAGAGCTTCATCGCCCTCTCTTCTTCAGTCCCCCAAGAGCTCCTCTCTTTTTCCCCAGTCAAAAACACCTATTCTTTCATATCTCTTGCCTGTCATATATTCCTCTGTATATATGTAGGGTTAAATGGGGTGAGTTGTCAATAGCTCATGGTGATGCATGGGGCTATCATGGATGTGACTGTGTATCACACCCGTGACTTAACATTGTATGGGCATGAGACACTCTCACGCCCATGCATTTATATTGCACAACCGTAAGTTAAAACTCACGGCTATGCAATAATTTAGCATGGTCATGAGTTAATGCTTATGGCCACGCCAAATTTATATACGGCCGTGAGTGATTTTCATCTCATTTCCTTTTTTTCTCTTTTTCGTGTCTCCTCCTTTTGATATGTTCAACATATATCTTATCTTTCTTGGTTTTTTTTCTTGTCTTCTCTTGCTTTTCATCTTCTTCTTCTTGCTCCATGAAGACAAATGAGTGTTAATCTTTAAAAAACAGCTCAAAGATGGTGCTTTCAAATCACTTTAGCTCTTTTGTTTCCGAATTGTGCCTAAAACCACATATGAGTTAAAGTAAGTATCTTAAGCAATTTTATATCATTAATCGCTAAGTATTATGGAATAAATTTACAATCAATTAAACACATGTCAGTATTTGAATGAAAAGGATGATATGAGCCATTCTAAATAAAAAATAAAGGCATCTAAGGTTAATGATGTCTATAATACAGGCAAAGGTAAGATTAACTTTCAAAACCTTTTAGAGTAGAAATATTAAGTGTTTTGATTCTTTTATGATAAATAAGAAGGTTATGACCATGAGGGATGATGGAAAGGTAGTGAGTGAGACACTATGAAATATCAAAATTCATACATACTGTATTTAATGAATGTAGGGAGATAAGGTGAATAAACATGATTTAGTGTCGTTCTCTATTGAAAGTATAATGGTAAAGTCATGTATGATTTGATACCTCTATAAGTTGGTCACATACTACCAGGAAGAACATGATAATATGATCAGAAGGTGACATATGATGGCTTTAAGAATAGGTTTGCCTTTGTGAAGAACGATAAACCCATTACATTGTACCTTTAACTCCTAAGTAGGTCTATAAGGATCAAATAAAGTTAAAAAGAAAGAATAAAGAAAAAAATATGTGTGAGAGAAAATAAAGAGAACGAGAGTGAGAGTTCAAAAGGGAGAGATTTAGTTAGGAAAGAAAAGGAGAAAGAGATTGGGAGGTTAACAAAGAAGATTCAACATTAAGATAAATCTTTCTATATAACTAGGCTATGATTTTAGTTTTGTACAAAAATGCTTATCTTAATGTTGAATAAACATATTCTTCCTATTTTCTTTTTAGGAGTATGAGGATGTGTTGACTAACAACATCCCTAATCGATTACAACCTACTAGAAAATCAAACATCGAATTGACTTTTCATTCCTAATAGACTCGCTTATACGTGCAATTCATAGGAAATAAAGGACCTGCAGAATATATGAAAGAGTTGGTGAATAAAAGGTAAATAAAAGAGAGAGAGAGTCCTTGTGCAATTTTAACAATTTTACTACCTAAGAAGGATGACACTTGATAGACGTGTTTCATTGTAATGTTATTAACAATATAATAATAAAGTATCAACATTATATCCCTAGATTACGTGATATGTTTAATAAATTATATGGGTGTTGTGTATTTTCTAAAATTGAATTGAAAAGTGGATATCATAAATATTAGGATGAGAGAAGGTAATGAATGAAAAGCCATATTTAAGACTAAATTACAAGCTATATGAGTAGTTAGTTATGCCATTTGGTCATACTAATGTACCTACTACCTTCATAAGATTGAAGAACATGTATTGCATGCATATATAGGTAGATTTATAGTTGTTTACTTTAGTGATATTCTAGTATATAGGAAACAACTAAAGAAATAAATTCTTCTTATATTTGTTGGATGTGCTAAGGAAAGAATAATTGTATCCTAACCATAAAGTGAACTTTTAATTAAAAAAAGATTAATTTTCTTGGTTATATTGTTATTGCAAAAAGATATTAAGGTAGATGTAAAAAAGGTGAAAGAAATTAGGGAATGACTGAAACCTAAGTACATAACTATGAAGAGGATATTTTTAATGATTTCTTTGGTTTCTATTAGAGATTTGTTAAATATTTTATTATAATTGTTATGGCACTCACTAAAATTGTTAAAAAAATTTGATTGGAATAGTGAATATGAGTAAGGATTTAATATCATTAAAGATAAATTATATTCAACTCCTTTGTTACAATTACCTAGCTTTTCTAAAAATTTTGAGATTAAGTATGATGCCTTATGACTAGTTATTAGAGCTATTTTAATATAAGGAAAAAGGTTATAAACCTATTTCAATGAGAAGACTAGTGGAGCAATCTTGAACTAACAAAACTATAAAAAAGATTATGTATTGATGAGGGCCTTAGAGATATAACAACTTTACATATGGAGTAAGAAATTTGTGATACATAGTGATCATAAGTCATTAAAGCACCTCAATTGACAAGGTAAGTTAAAGAAATGCCATGCCAGGTGGATAAAGTTCATTAATTTTTTTTAATGTCATTGAGTATAAATAACGTAACAAAAATGTGTTGACTGATGCCTTATCTTAGAGATATATCCTTGTTACTTATTTGAATTCAAGGTTATCATAATTTAAACATATGAGTGATTTATATACTCATGATAATGACTTTGGTAATGTTTATTTGACATGTGAAAAAGTGGGAGTTTGAGAATTTTTGTAAGCATAATGGTTATTTATTTTATGAAAATAAATTGCGCATGTGTATGTTTTACTCACGAGTTATTTCTACATGAGACATATAATGGATGTTTAATAGGTTACTTTAGTGTTGACATAACCTTGGATATGTTAATCAAGAATTTTATTGGACTAAAATGAGAAGTGATGTGGAATAAATGTATGCTTGATGCATCACTTATATGAAGGCTAAATTTAAATTTTACTATATATGTTATCTATGCCTTTACTTATACTTAGTGCACTATTGGTGGATATTTCTATGAATTTTGAGACATTTTTACCTAGGTTGAAGAATGTAAGGATTCTATATATTTAGTAGTTGATAGATTATTTAAGATGACACACTTTATTTCTTATGTTAAAACCAATGTTGTAACCAATATTGCCGATTTGTTCTTTAGGGAAGTAGTATGACTATATGGAGTTTCCAAGAGTATAGTGAGTGATCGAGATACTAAGTTTCTTAGTTACTTTTGAAAAGTTTTATAGGCTACATGGAGTTTTATGTTTTCATTCAAAAGATTTTAAAGAGTTTAAAAGATTGATTACCATTTCTTAATTTTACATATAATAGGAGTTCTCATTCATTTACTGATTACTCCCCATTTAAATTTTTTTATGGTTTTAATATGCTAACTCTTTTAGATCTGTTGCCTTTATCTATTAATGAAAGAGCTAGTTTGGATAGAGCAAAGAAAGTTGAGATAGTGCAATAACTTTATGAACTTGGAAACAATCAAACTAAAAAGAAGAACGAGTGTTATACAACCAAAGATAATAAAGGTAGGAGATTAGTTATCTTTAAACCTAGTGATTAGGTTTAAGTCGATTTGATGAAGGAATAATTCCTTTTATAGAGGTTGTCTAAGTTATAACTAATAGGAGATAATCCACTCCATTTTATTTAGAGGAACAATGATAATGCTTACAAACTAGAGCTTCTAGGTGATATAACACTAGCGCTACTCTTAATGTTATTGATCTTTCTCCTTTTGATGTCGATAATGATTAAAGCTAAAATCCTTTTAAAAAGAGGGGGAATGATGTGAGTGTGACTAGCTGAGTTTCAAGTAATCCACTGCTTATGCATATGGTATAAGTCATAAAAGTTAGGGGTAAGAGGATTTAAATGAGCTGATTTAAGATATTCATACTGATCAAGCTTTAAATCATACTTTGAGAACTATTTTAAGGGACTTATTGGACCTATATATAAATCAATTATTAGCTAATTTGATTCGATCCAAGTTTGGAGAAGACTTAGATACGAACACGTAACTTGTGGAAATTAAGTGCTGAAGGACATGGCCTAATACATAACCGCGTATCTAATCTGTGTTAATCTTTACAAAAATTATAAACTAATCCATAGTCTTAAGAATAGGTGTATAATATCCTATAAAACTTTTTCGAAAAATAATTTGTAAGAAATAACCTTTAACACAATTGTGTCTTAGATCATACCTATTGGTGCTAAAATTTTTGTAATTAATATTGTTTAGAACAAAATAGTATCCTAAGATGTGTATACGGTCAAAAATTTAAATTTTAGTTATACTTAAGAAATGTTTTTATTGAATTTAAGTTATTTTTTCAACTCTTTGTCTTTTGAGAGTGACAGGTGCTTCTTTTCCTTATTCTTTATTGAAGTTTGATCTTATTGAAGAATTATTTCTTTGTGACATTCAATTAATTAAATGAATTTTATTATTGATTTTTTTTATAATCAACAAGACCATTCTCTTTTTACGTCTGATTTAACTTAAGTGGTATGGTTCAATACTTGTTTGTGGGTCCTCCAAGATTTATTACTAAGTGGATTCACATCAATTGAGCTTAGGTTGCTTTCAATTTAGAGATAAAGAGCAGGAAGAAGAATATGATGATGGTGACAATGTCGATGATCATAAAAATAATAATGATGACTATGGTGTTAAGTACTTTAGATTGATGACCTGAAATTTTCCTCTTGAATATTCCTAATAACAAGCAAGTAAAAGTTAACTTGAATTTGTTAACTCTTTCTTTTCTTTTATTTATGAATATGCTAGAAAATATAATATTTTAAATCTAAGTAATTGGATCTTTGGTCTATTGATGTAAATGATTAATATTTTTTGACCATTGTTGAACTTTTACATAAGTTGAATCATATGGTAGTGTTTAAACTAAAATATCTACTCTGAAACTTGAGTTTATGGATGCATAGTGGAAAGTTTGAGCACCATAGTTGGATCTATGTTTGACATATTGAATTCCTCCCATGTGAATAGGACTTTAACATATTTCATTATATTTGGATTATTATCATGCATAGAGAAGCTTAATTATCTTATTTATGAAATTGTGAATGGATTGTGAAGATGACTCTTCATTTTACAAATCATCAAAAGCTTTTTTCATTTGTAGAAAAATCATTTCACATCCTATGCAACAAATGAGGTATTCTATTTTAACTATAAAAACCTAAAATTTTCTTATTTTCTTATTTTGTTCTTATGTTTTTTTATAAATTGAAATATATTAATATGAAAGGAGTCCAATAAGTAACAATTAAAACAAAGATAGCTAGGCTAAGAGAAGCACTAAACTAGTTTACACAGTAATATAGCTAAGAGAAGAGGGAAAACCCAGCTAAGTTAAAACAAAGACTAAGGATAAAGTTAATTATAAAGCTAGAGATAGCTATCAAGCAAGGGATCCAAAGCTAAATACAAATCTGCCTCCAAGTTTAGTAAACCTTGTAAATCTTTCATTAAAAAGGCCGAACAATTGCAGATTAGCCAGAAGAGAGCACAAACTTAGAACTGTAAATGAATTTTTAAAGTAAAACTTGATATTGGGAGGTTCCAACTAGTTGCATTCATTCCATTACATTTAAGATTGAATTTTTTTTAGAAATGATAAGCTCTCACATCCAGTTATAGATAGTTTTAAAAGAGCATAAGAGTCAATTTCTTTGCTTTAAAAGAGCTTGTTATTCTTTTCCCTTTACACCCAATAAGCACAATAACTCAAACTCATTTTAAAAATTACCAAATCATACATACATACATACATACATACATACATACATATATATATATATATAATAGGT
>JANIIA010000006.1:42075388-42085964 GCA_027478495.1 Erythroxylum alaternifolium | reverse complement strand
TTTCTTTTAATTCCTACCACCATATAAAATTCAAAAGATACCTTATTAGACTCCAAAAATTCCTAATTCATAAATTCTAATTTATTTTCATGCTTGATAATTTAATAAAATAAATAAAATAAAAAATATAAAAATCCTAAAAGCGGGATCCAACATAATCCCTCCACTTTCTAAAAGAAACTTATTTGGTGGTAGGGTGTTTTGAGGGCCCTTCCCTTTTGATTTTGTGATGAAGTTTCTTCAAATAATAGATGTGAAGTTCTCACCTTTCTCCATTATTGTAGTTCTGTAAGCCAAATTATAGTCATGTAATATAGAGGAATTAAAGCTCTCCTTTACATTATTCTCTTCTAAATAGAAGAAGTATCGGTACACCAATTAATAGCCACCTTATTATTAGGGATAGAGGTGGTAGAGAGACCATTGGATTAGCTTCTTCTTTTATAGTATAACATCATGTTTACATAAGACTCTATAACATTATGAATGTTCGATGGGCCAGACATATCTAAAGAATCAGTATGGAAGTTCTTATTAGCTTCCCTGGAAGCATTCTCAATAGATTTAGTCATCGTCTCTATAGTTTTGTCCTTAGGTCTCCATATTTTAGCTTAGTTTTCATGACATGGTTTATAAGGATAAGTAAGGGAAATTTTAGGTAGTGCCAATCCTCCATTATCATCAAGCGTTTGGATTTGAAGTTTATATAGAAGTTTTGTTTTTTTTTCCCACCTTTACATAAACCTTGGCAGAGCCAAGTCTTCCTAAACTTATGTGTTCATCAAGACTTAATGGTTTAACAATAGTACTTGCTAGGTAGTTAATATATGTAGCTAACCAGTATTTAGGATGTATGCTATATAAATATACCTAAATATGTATATTTTTGGAAAACCTTCTTATCTAAGTTGCCATTTGCGAAGAAATAGAGGCTTTTTATACCAATTCCATAGCATTTGACCAACAATAGTTTGTATGCTATGTATGTCCCAAAATTTGAAGAGAAAGTAATCCTTTTTAGTATAAGTGTTTGATCCAAGCCATACTTATCCCATTTGGTTTCTACCCAAGTCTTAATATGATGGAAGGAAGGCCTCTTATCAATAAAAAAGCTAACCAATGTAGTTCTCTATTTAGCAACTCTAGCATGTAAAAATTATAGTAGAGGTGAAATAATATATGAGAGGGAGTTCTTGACATTTGTGATAAATATGAACTTGTAACAAGGTCCATAAACATCCATTACTTGGTTATAGGCTCTTAGGTTGAGAGGAGAGAGAGTAGCAGGAGGAGTATTACCAAAAGGTGCAGAGTTGCAAAGGACAACTATATTAACATCACTAGGGAGACCAAAAACATTGGAGGAGGGGAAAGTATAAGATAAAGGAGAAGCAAAAGGAGAAGGAGGAATATTAGAGGAAGGTTCATAGGAGGTTTAAAAAATAAGGACAATAGAATAAAGGTTCTCAGCTTTAATCTGAAGACCACATTAGAAGGCAGCTAAGGGCCTGTAGGGGATGACGGAGTAAGAAGAAGGATCTGAGGACCAATAACGATCTCTATACCAAATAAGAAATCAAGATAGACTTAAAGAAATGCAAAAAAAAAGTAAAGAAGTTAGTAAGCTAATAAAGTAATTTGACTAAAAGGGGGGAAGGTCAATGGCGAAACAGTTTCATTTATGGACTCTTGAATTTTATTGTTTTATTTTAGTTAAGAATTGACTACGAAAGTTTTATGTTTTAGGGGTTTAATTGGATTATTAAATTTGTAGAATTGTTAGAATGATATATGTTGGATCAAAAGATTGTGACCCATGGTTTTGATGATATCAAAACATATTACTACTAATATTTTTATCCTTAATGGTATTAGGAAGTTAATATATGAAAGATTAAATTGAATGGAAGGGTTAAGTGAGGAAAAGAGTCAATTGAATCACTTAAACTATAAAAGGATTGAGAAAATGAGCAAATAGAGCATATTTCATATTATCCCCTCATTCCTTGTGACTATGGTTTCTAGTCAAGCTACTTCAACATTGAATAGGGATCACTTGTCAATTATGTTTTCTATTTCATTTGTGATTTGATTGCTCTTCTCCTTGGATCATATTATTTCTATTCCTTTTAGATAACCATTTATCAATTTCTAATGTCTTTGTTGCTAATGACATTTTATTGCAAATATAAAGATATCGAGCATCGAGTTACTAACATTGGCTAACCTAGTATCAAGGAACCTAGGTGAAGATGTCAACTTTTAATTTGTATTTTTCATTTTAATATTGTAAAACTATTATCTATTAAATAATCTATACTTAAAACAGTTTCTAGGAATATCAAATATTTAAAAATAGAATAATGAAAAAAACTTATAAACAGTATAGCTAGAAAACATAATTTGCAATATTTTATAACATAAACAGTTTAAAGATATATGGGAGTATTATATGCAACTTTTATTGTAGCTTTAAAATTTTTCAAATCAATAACAATGAAGAAAACTATCAAGTTAAACAATTAAAAGAGGTTTTGATAATTTTATTAAGAAATTAACCACAATCAAATTACATACACAATAAAATAATTTTCATAATTTTTAATAAAATCATTTTAATAGAATAATTTAAAACAATAATAGTTAAAGCCAAGCAATGTGCATATTTCTTCAAAAAACTTTTCTTCTTGATGAAAAAACCAACCATTGATGTAATTATCTAGTCTTTATGGCATCTATAGAGTGAAAAAGAGCACTTTAACTTATAAAGAGAGTTTGAAAGGAAGCACCAACTCTTTTAGTGTCTTCCCATTTGTGTAGAGAATAATTATAGTTTTTTGAATCTTGTTAAAATTGGATTATGAGCTATAATTAAAGTATAAATTTAATTATATAATAGAATTTAATCTTAAAAATTTAGATATCTCATATTTGGTTCTTAAAGTTTCTTAAATTATATAATTTGATCTAACTTAATTCAAAATAAATTTTCTCTTTAAATTGCTCTAGATGTATAACTCATTAAGTTCCTAATATATTGACAATATTTATGAATTATAGTGAATTAGATATATTTGAATTATAGTGAATTAGATATATTTAAACTTCTTTTAATTTATCTTTAATTCTTCAATTAAATAATTTAAAATCATAGTTCAAGATTAACATTTAGAAACATATCACAAACACCCAAATATTAAGAATATCAAAGTGGTTTGACTTAACCTATCCATACATAGTTATAACATGTAATTTAATTTTTTGTCATATAATATTTTAATTATACATAAAATCTAAAATTAGTATCTAATCCATTAAAATTCAATCATATTTGTTATTGCAAATTAATAATTGATTCATAGTCCAGTCATGTTCCATTTATGATCTTCATTAGTGAGCTAATTTAGTAAACTTATTATCCAGTAAGTACTTATGCATTTGTTTAAATATTTAAATATTTTAATTCATAAGATCACCGACTTTTTGCATAAGAGAAAAATATAATGTGTGTTAATGATGTGTCATAATATAAGGTTTAAAGATGTTATTTGGCCGAAATAAGGATTGATTCTTAATCCAAATTCAAAATTTAAATGGAAGAGAAATCTTAACAATGATCAAGGGTGAATCAAGGATATTAGGGCTAACAAAACGTTTTATTTTACCAATTGAGATTAATTCATTAGAATTAAAGTGAATATTTTGGAGAAACAATTTGGCATGATCTTAAACGTGAGATGCAAACTGCAATTTCTATAACTCAAATCTGTAAGAAAAATGAACTAAAAGTAGTTAAACACTTTATCTTAATCAAATATGGGTGCAAATTAATGAAATTATGAATATGGGGGATCCAAAGAATCATAATCACAAGATTTCCACATGGGTTTCAATGCCTATAAACATCCATCTTCTAGCTACATTTTCCAGCTTTTCAAAGTTCTCTTGTTTTCTTCTTTCTTTAATAGACATTAAAGTAGTTTTTCTTTAACTTCTAGTGGTAGAAATGACTATTGTTAGCTATGTTTTTTTATTCTTCATTGAAGGAAGTGAAATTTCTTTTTGGAAATTTGAAGATTGGGAGACAATTGAGTTTTATAGTGGAGTATTTCATTTATTCATGTATTGGATTGCTTTTCTATGTTTCTATTTTATGATTATTTTTGATTGATTTCTAATGTCCCGATTAGTTTGTTGATTGAAATGATCATTTGCTAGATTATAGTTTGAATATGTAAAAGTGTAATTCTTTTAATCATTGGTAGTAATTAGGAGTTTTAATTTGTCATGTCAAAAATTATTTCTCTTAGGAAAAGCATTCAACTAGATTAAATGCAACCATGGATAATGTGTTATCTTGCTTTGATGGTCTTTTTTTCTTCTCAAAACTATTGTTTAATTAAATTTTGGATCATATCTAAGGTTGTTAAGTAATAAAGGTTAATTGAATTATATATTTTTGACTAAATGTTCCTAAGGAAAGACATATTTAGTATCACCTTGAATATATGATTAATGAAATAATTATTTTTGTGCCAATGATTATTTATAGTTCCAAGGGGTGGAAGCATCATAAACTAAGGTTTGTTTTATTAAAAAATCTCCTTTTATTATTTTCTTAATTTCCTTTTTACAAAATTTCACAACCCTCCTCTATTGATTTTTTTTGTAACAATTGGCAACCTAGAATTCTTCGTGGGATCGACTCTTACTTTCCTATATTGCGCTTGTTATTTGTAAAAATTTAAGAATTAATTTGGGATACATACGACCGTTTTGTCAGTTAATTTTATTACTCTATTAATATCATAACTTGATAAAATTATGCTTACAAACAATTTATTAATAATACACAAGCTTTTGAATCTTATAATTATGATCACATTATAATTTTAATTGTACAATAATTATCTCAAAAATTTTGTCTCAAGTATTAATCATTAAATATAATTGCCAAAATATATAAAGATAAAAAATACAGTTTTTAATAAATTAATAATATCACATATAAATTGCAACAATTAATTGCTAATGTGGCAGCCGAAGGAACAAAAGTTTGATATCCATGAACATGATATTGCATTTGCGACATCAATTGAAATCTCTCATTCCACTAAAACTAAACATGCATGGATGGAAGTAATAACTACGTTGAAACTGGAGAGCAAGTTGACGGTGAGAAATCACTACACCAATTGACAGTGGAAAATAGAAAGACCAACATGTACATGAAGGTTTCTTATCCATTTTCTCAGATGACCTACTACATGTAAAGTTATTGATCCTCTAATAACAATATTATACTTGTGGTAGAAGCTAGCTTTAGCCCAACCACACGTACACTGGATCGATCACAAAAAGTTTCCGTATATGTTAGTTTTGGCTTTACAGCTTCACCAAATGGAGTCCACATTAAAAAATTGCTCTTGATGTGGTTGTGCAACCAGTGATTCTAATACCTTCGAAGGGGACGCTTGGCAATTTGAACTCAAATCGGCCCCAAACTGAGCGGTCGCTTGTGTCATGAAAGAGTAATCAGTAGCTTCCGTTTGTTGATAGCTCCTGTGTAATGCCTTGAGAAGCAAGGAATTCATTGTGAGATTAGACCCTAGCAAACTTGAAGGCCATGAAAGTGAAGCAAGTGTGTTAGCCACTGCTGTTTCTCTTGCTGCAGTCCAGTTCATATTAAAGTTCATGTTATTGTTCATATTTACATTGTTTTCATAGATGTAAGTTGGTGTACAAAGATTGTTGAATCCACTTGATGAGCTCGCAATGCTATTTAATTTTGGTAATTCATTGTCTACAAATTCGTTGAGGATTGAATTTGTATCGCAAGGAGATCCTTGAGTTTCTTGTGGGGATGGTGCCTGTTGTGGTGGTTTTTTAGCTGCTGAACTCTTCTGAAATACCCTACAAACTACCCATTCCTCCTGAAACAACGAAACATCAAGAAATTAATTGAAGGACTTCAGGTGAATGTTATTTACGTGAAAAGGTTATAAATAGATGCGAGGAACAATATGATTATGGCTATTCGATAATTGTACTTAATACAGTTATAGTTAAAATTCTAACGGGCCTTAAAGACGTCATAGATCAACGAAATCGTAACACTACTGTTATATAATTGGGATTGTGGCAGTAAAAATCCCTTGTTTATATGGATAAACTCAGATATGAGTACATACCTTAGTGGGCTTGAAAGAATGCTTGTTTTCTAGCCTGTACTCGTGCATAACCCAGTTACTTTTCTCACCTCTGGGAGCTCTACCCTTGTAGAAAACTAGGGTTTTCTTCATTCCTACGAGCATTCCAGCACGAAATATTTCTTTATCCTTGCCTGTAGTCTTCCAATAACCTGCTTCAGTGGCTCGGTTGGTTCGAAGTCCAGTCGGGTATTTCCTATCTCTCATGCTAAAGAAGTACCACTCTTTCTCTCCCATGGAAGCCTTACCTGCATCATCATATAATCCATATGGAATCACGTGTCTGTTTTCTGTTTTTTTGTTCTTTTCTCGCTGAAAACATGTTTGCTTCTTCTATTGTATTATGCGACCAATTTATCCTACTCAAGCTTGTAATATGACACCTTATGCCAGAAAATCCACCCAAGTGTCTGTTTGAGATAATTCTATGCTTGCAGTTCTTTCCATTGTACATCCTATTATTGCTGTAATTGTAGTTAGTAGTAGTAATTAATAGTAGAATGCAGAGGCTACCTTCTCTTGTCCCCATAATAGTACCATTTTATTCTACAAATTTTTGTTTAATCATAATTGCAATGCCTACTCCCCCAAGGAACATCTCAAAAATTGTTCACTTTAATTAGTTTGTCCAATGTATAAATAAGAAATGTAAATGTCTAAAGCGAGCCTGAGTATAAACTAAAACACTTAATCGGGCACGCGCACTGCATTTATTTTCTTGAAAAATGCATTTTCTGTGTTATAATTGTTAGAAAAATATGTTTAATAAAACCGAGGAACTCTTTTGGTTTTCAATTCTAGTTGCTATCTAAGCTTCAAAGATAGTCACATTTATGAGCAGAAACAAATGATAGTACTATTGAAACCTACCATCAAACAAAGTCTAGACAATCGACAATATGCAATGACCTAGAGAAACAAATATAAAGTTAGAACGGGTGATCCAATTGTCCAGATGCTGAGAACATGAAAGAGGTCGCTGAAGTTACAAAGAGCAAAAAATGAACGTCGATCTTTGAAAAAACTGACATGCAGTTGATAATGATACCCATTGAGTACCTGGAAGATCCCAAGGTTCACACTTGTTCAGATCAACATCGATGATAGCTTTAGAAGTGAAACTAATATCAGAAACTTTGCGCGTCAGATAGAACGTAATAAGCTCTTCATCTGTTGGATGGAATCGGAATCCAGGAGGAAGGTTTTCCTCCATTTGTATTAGTCAGAAACCTAGGTAACTCGTGAATCAGTGTTGAAGAGAATGATGCTTGAAATAAACAAGCTAAATAGAATCAACAACAGGAGCTTATAAAGGGGAGGTTTGTGTCTCATTTATCATCTATAACTCACTCTTTTAGTTGTTTAATATTTGATGATAATTACAGCTAACACGTTGACAAAGGTGGTGAAGGGAGCCCTTTATTTTATTTTAATTAGATATATTTAACTAAAACGCCATTTCCACACTTGGCCTAGCAAATGAGATACATGAATTGTCACCAGAGTTTTGTAAATATTGCCAAAATGCCCAACACCTCCTCTGTCGTCCCATTGACTACAAGGATAAGTAGGGTGATAGTATTTAGCGAAATTAAAATGAGTGGCAATTGTTATTGCACGAGGGTTGTGTCTTGGTTACACCTAGATTCCATGGACGTGGCAGCTTTCTTCTATGTGTGAATTCCTCCAACCACCTTCACCCATTTCTACCCACCCATCCCTAGCTAGTTCAATGAAGACATGTTCTTCACTACTTCCTCTTTCTAGCTAAAAGATGTATAATTGACAATTGTTTTGTTCATTACAACATCTTTGTTTGTGTTTCACTATGGAAGTGTCAGATTTTTAATTTTATCTGATTTCCAATAGCATTTATAATGTGTTGCAATGGGAGATAATATATGATAAGTACGTTGAGTCAACACCAAAGGCACAAAGCTATAACTTTCATTCAATAGGATCGTTATTATTTATTTATATAAATATCGTCAATGAATATACTTGTATTAAGATATCAGCTTTATTTAATAGTTTACTGTACAAGTTGGGAAACGGATATTGAAGAAGCATATGCAATAATCATTGGCATATAATATTCGATTTAATGACTGCTTCTACAGTACTAATCGCCTCTTCTTTGTTGTTGTTAAATAAATGTGGACAAAGGTTACTAGGAGTGGTTAAAATGATCACCAACCACAGGACTGTATCATTTCTGTTGAGTTGTTTACTTTATTTCTCACATTTGTCTTGAAAGACATAAATTTCAATCCTAACTAGAACTTAAATGTACTCTTTAGCTTGATCCTGCAATGTGTTTTCTTGCCTTTTCTTACTTCTAGAAACCTCATCCACCAAAATTCTTGCATAAGCATTCTACACTTTCTTGACTTTCATATGAAATCATCATTCATATTTGTCCCTTTACATGTATGCATCAACAGTCGATAAGACTTGACTCCTTGATATTAGCTTCACTCTAGCGGACAGAATCGTGCATTGAGTTTCACTTGAAATATTTCCATATCTGAACAAAAAAGGTTATATTCATATATACCCAAAGTGACTCTAAAACGTGATATGGCTTCATGTGAAACAAAATTTAGTTGTCATAGGGCATTTTCAAAACTTAACCCCAATATAGCTGTAACAAGAAATTCATCTCACTACAAAAAATTAATTCAATCTGTGATGTTTTATTGATAAAACATCGCAAATTGTAAAGACTTTTTGTGACACCTTTTTTTACGACGTTTTATGAAAATGCCGCAGATTTGTGATATTTTTTGTGACGTTTTATGAATAAAATGTTGCGAATTAGAAACCACGACGTTTTATTGAAGAAAACATCGCAGAAGGCCTAGTTAAAACGTTATACTGCAGGAGCAAAACAATGTCGTTTGGTTTTAAACCAAATGACGTCGTTTTGGTTTTCTTAAAACGTCGCCCCTAGTCCCCCCGTCCCCCCCCTGCATGTATGGTGTTCAATTTGCCGCCGAGCTTCTCCTCCCTCCTTCCGATCGACGTCGTTTTAGTTTTCTTAAAACGTAGCCCCCAGTCATTTATCTAAAAATATAGCTATTATAAAAAGAATTAAAGTATATTTAGATTAAAAAAATGAATATTGCCGCTGAGCTTCTCCTCCCTCCTTCCGACCTTCTGACGATGTCCACTTTACGAACATTAGTCACTTCAATTTGGGCTTCTCTCCCTTGTCTTCGGTTTTAGTTGTATGCTTCATTTTCTATAATATCCATTAAGCTTTCTACTGTTGTTGTGTTGTCTTGTTTTAGCTATATAATCGTTGTTGATGTTGTAGTCTCTATGTACTAGTCATAGAAGTGACTAATGTTTTTGGATTTTCTTGGTCTCTGAGTGGGTTAAGTTCAATTTACAGCTGCTGCAGCTTGTTTTGGTTTCTATTTGTGGTAATGGGGTGTACATTTGCTTTCTTGGGCTTGGTAGGTGTTCATTTTTAGGGTTTTGAGTGTTCTGTGGTTGATAGATAGATGGGTTTTGGGTGTTTAGTGTTATAGATTTTAGCTAAGGATTGAATGTCTCTACGTTTTGGTTTCATTTAGTAATATGGGATTATTTCTACTGTTACTTTGATTGTTGGGAGTGTTGCTTCTGTTCTAAGTACATCGGGGTAATTGAGACTTTCGATAACTTATTTGTGCTGAGTGACTTGTTCTTTTGTGAAATTTTCTTTAGGTTCCTTGGTTATTACTAATCTAGCTCAATTTAGCAATAGCTGTTGGTTTATGCCCTACAGCCAATCGATTTGGTTGTAGTTAGTTAAAGGCATTATTTATCTTGTACATATTTAGATGTATATGATAAAGTCCATGGAATAATTGTACATTGTAAATGAAATTAAAATTAGATTATAATTATGAGATTCATATTGTATTTATGTATTATTCCTAAATGTTCTTAGTCATTGTTCTATTAAGATTGAGCATTAATAAAACGTAAAAAGACTAGCACACGTTTTGTTTTTTTTCCTTATGAAGGAAGTAGTCGATCTCATAGGCTAAAGTATAGAGATATTTAAACAAATGTGTGGGTGTTTGTTAGAGAATAAGTTCACTGAATAGACCCGATATGAGAAATCCATTTAGAACATTACTTGTATGCCTATGAAATTCTCATTGTGATGATTGTATAAGTGATCATTTGACTTGAAGTCATCAATGTTATCTTGTATGTTTTGATACTACTTATGATCTATTTAATCATGAGTCGTTTAATCGGTAGTCATTGGATGTAGCATGAACTATATGGAGATAGTTGAGTGATCAAGATAGGATTCATCACCCTAAAGTAATTAGGGAGAATGTTCCGTTGTTCTCGATTAATATTGA
>JANIIA010000006.1:42049883-42067476 GCA_027478495.1 Erythroxylum alaternifolium | reverse complement strand
GGATTCCTAATCCTATTGGGATTAGGATTTGGCAACTTTGACCATTCCTACTCATTTCGAGCTCCTCTTTCCAAATATGAACTCTGTTTCTACAAATTCCATCTGTTTAAGCTCACTTTTACATCTACTGTCCAAATGTACCTAAAAAGCACAAAAAAAGATAAGTGTAACATTTAAGACAGAAAATGCGAATAAATATAAGTATGGAGGAACTAAAAAGATAATAAAATATTAGTGTATCAAAGGCCCTAATTGATGATTTTCACATACATTGATGTCCCTATCTTCAAATTTCTATTCTCTACTAAGTCCTTGCACTTTTGAAATATCTCAAATGTCTCTTCACCCTTTGTCTCCTTATTTACTTTCTCTAATTTGTTAGGCAAAGTTGAATAGTTAGTCTAAAAAATAATTATGGACTCAGTACTCACCGTCAAGATAAATGATATATCCATGTCTCCTTCGAGCTCCTTCTCCACTTCTTATTCACAAACAATTCCTTGGGTAGTCCTCTTAAGATTCTCAAGCTCCTTCTCACTTTGTAAGGTCCCTGCACTAAGGTCCTTTGGGTACACATCAAGTTGAGATGGTTGTATCTCTTCGCTTGTGATACTAGGTGGTTAATAGATTCCACCATTTGACCTTTGGCTTGCTAACTAGGATTCTAAAACTTGTATCTTGCTGGAATTGTAAATCTTTACTTATATTTTGCTAGATTCTAAAAATTTTAAAGGAAGAAAGACAATAAGGGGCAATAAAAACAAGGTCCCCAAAGGTAAATCTTTACTTATATGACTTTGCTTATTTGGAATATTTGTGGCTTAAATTTCCCCAAGAAGCTTCAGGCTCTAAAGGATTTCGACAATAGATAATAAACAATTTTTTTGGGTCTTTTAGAAATGAAGATTAGATATGAAAATATGAATAAGTTACAGTGTTTAGGAAAAAATCGAATTTTATCTCTAATCATCAACATCATTTCCTTGGAAGGATTATTTCGGACTATGATGAAGATCTTGTTAAAGTGGAGGAACTGGATATATATGAATAAGCAATTCATGTGACCATTTAATTTCTAAGGCCAGGCAACAAAGTTATGACTTCCATTATATACGAATCTAACCTAAACTTTTAAAGAAACATGTTATGGGAAAGATTGAGGAGAGTTAAGCCAACCTACATCATTCCCTAGCTAGTGTATGAAGACTTCGATGCAACATTATATAGGTCTAAAGATGATGGTAAATTCACCTTGAGGAACTTCACAAAGGATTTTAAAGAATGTGTAGAATGTTTAGAAGTGGAGGATCTTCACCATGAAGGGTATAAGTTTACATCATGCAATAAATAAGCCTTTATATGCTTCATGCGGAAAAAGTTGGATAAAGCCATGGTGAATTGAGAATGGCACACCAGCTTCCTTGAAAGCAAAGCCAAATTCTTGGTGCCTCTCTTCTCATATTACACTCCTATCATGGTTGAGGACTTATTCCAAAATATAAGTAGACAATTTCCCTTTAGATATAATAATTTTCTTACTTATGATGTTAAGTTCTAAGACACTATACTTAAGTGAATAGGAATTATAGACTATTTGAGCAAAGTTAGGGACCACAACTCTTTATTAAAATAAATGTTTAGAAATAGTTAGCTTAAGCATAGGGATAGGTGTGCTAAATTCTTCTTCAAATCTTTATGGTGTAGGAAGAATTCAAACATGATTTATTATATTGAAATTAGTGATGGGACTTAGATCCTAAATTAGTATAAATTATTAAATGAGGTTGTGAATTTTATTAAGGGCACTTTAGTTATAAGATCCCTTATCACCTCTTCTATAAAGTTGCTTCAAACTTTTATTAACTCTTGGATTTTCCACGAGTAAGCTAATGCTCTCACCAAGTAAGTGGAGGACTAGGAAATAGAGGCAACATTTTTCAGTATGAATGGGAATAATGCTCCTGGCTTAGATCGACTTAATGGTTTTTTCTTCCAAAGAGAGTGGCCTTAAGTTAGTAAAATGGTATCAATAGCAATTAAGGAATTCTTTTTAAAGGGGATCCTTCTTAAAAAGATAGATAAGACTTTCTTATGCCTAGCTCCTAAGATCCTAAATCTATCCTCATTTGATTACTATAGGCCAATTGCTTATAGTGACTTCCTTTATAAAATTATTACTAAAATTTTAATGAATAGGATTAAGAGGGTTTTGCATTCAATCATTATTGATAACTGAGGGGATTTTCTTAACGGAAGGTAGATTGGGGACAATATCCTAATTGCTCAAGAATTATTAAAGGGCTACACTGAAAAGAACTCTCCAAGAATTGTGCTACCAAGGTGGATTTCAATAAAGATTTTGATTGCATAAGTTGGGACTTCATCTATAAGCTACTTTAGGCCTTTAGGTTTCCTAGAATTTCAGGAAGTGGATTAAGGCTTGTATCACTTCTGCCTTTTTCAGTGTATTGATAAATGAAGCCCCTTTTAATTTGTTTATAGAAGCCTAAGGAATAAGGTAAGGAGATCCACTCTCTCCTTACATATTCACTCTTTGTATGGAACCACTAACTCTCTTATTAGAACACAATACCATAAGGGATGCCAACTATAAATACCACACCAAATGTAAACTTATAAAGCTAACAAGTTTAGGTTTTTTAGATGTGCTTCTTGTTTTCTCTAAGGCTGACTCAAAGTCTATGAAAGTTTTGATGGAATCCTCAATATAATTTATAGAACTTTCCGGGTTAGACATAAACTATTAGAAGAGTCACATTATTATAGCTATGAGTGCTAGACATATAGAGGATAGACACATCCATATAATAGGAATGTCATCCAAATCTCCTCCTTTGACGTATTTAAGATCACCATTAGTGACAAGAAGGTTAAATTTAGTGAATGTTTTCCTTTAATTGAAAAGATTAAGGAAAGATTAAGGAGTTGGGTCAATAAGGATCTCTCTTTTGGGGGTAAGTTTAACTCTTGAAGTTAGTGGTTAACTCCATACATATCTGTTGGAGTGTACACATGTTCTTTTCTAATTAACTTATCAAGACAATTAAGGGAGTAATGAGGAAATTTCTATGGGGAAAGATGAACGTTAGTAAGTTTATAGCAAAAGTCAATAGGAAGAAGCTATATGAACCACTTGATGAAGAAGGGCTAGGAATCACTTGATGGCTTAAAGGCTTTGGAGAGCTTTAGTTGATAAAGAATCACTATGTATAACGTGGATTCATAGTTATATATTAAAGAGTACTAGTATCAAAGGAATTTTGCAAAAAGCTACATATTCATGGCTTTTTATCCAACTACTTAAGTTTAAAATATCAATTAACGGGTTTGTGAGTGGCAAGGTGGGTGATGGCTCCACACATTCATTGTTGAATTGGATAAGAATAGGACCTCAAATAAAAAACACCTAAATTATTAAAGTGATGGAGGGGATCCTAAAATAGGCCAAGGTGTGTGGATGGATTAAAAAAGGGACTTAGGATAACTTCTTAAAGGAAATTAACCATTTGATCCCTAATCCTCTACCAAACATACTCAACCTAGATTGTTATGCATGGGATAACCTTGCTAGAGGTAGCTTTACGAATAGAGAATGAGGGATTGTTTAGGAATAAGGGGTGAACAAGTTACATAGTAGAAATTGAAGAATAAGTTACATAGTATACGGGTTATATGTTTTGAATTAACTAAGATACTATAGTATAAAATCATCAACAGGACAGACAAAACCAAGCAACTATAACTATTAGCAGTTGGTAAATGAAATTAGAGATTGACCTTATCAGTCAAGGCTGATGGCAATTAGAGTTGCATGGGGAGTGAACAAGAGGTCTAGTCCTGTAAAAGGGTAATATGCATTAACTTGCCCTATGCCAATCAAAACAGATTGGTGAGGATATAGAATCAAAAAGTAAATGGTGAGATGGTAGAATGAATATGAAGCTAAAGTGGGCAAAACTTAACTAATTGGTAAGATATAATGACCAATTGATTCCTTTAGGGTTGCATCAATGAATTGAGTGAGACAGGGAAAGGGAAAAGTTATGAGGAATGATTGGGAACATTACAAGATTTAGGAAAAATTTGTAAGGGTATCTGGGTTACTCTAGTGAGAACATGTGCGTGTTTTGTTTATTATGTATGACTTGGTATTAGCACTATTTTAAAAAATGGATTGGAAGTTAAACTAATAAGACAAAAAGTTTAATATTTAAAAGATTCAATTAGTATTAGGCCGTCATAAAATCAGTTAAAGATAGAATAAATTTGAAAATTTTGAAATATGATTGAAGGAGACTATCATTAATTTAAAGTTTAATTGAAAAGGAAGGTTGTTAAATAAAAACTAATTGGTTTATTTTGGTTTATAAAAATCAGTTAGTTTACGAAAATCAATTGACCAATTAATAAACTTTTCAATTTTTAACATAAGCATTATCAAAGTAAATCAAACAAAAAAGTTTAAAACTAAATTTAAAAATTAGCAAGTTTAAAATTTTCACTGTTGAACCGGCCGAACTGGTTCAATTTTTAATCATAGGGGCACTAACCTCCTAATTAATCCAATGGGTAAACTGTACAACTTTTCCTAGTTTTAAGCTATGAATCCTTTAATTTTTGAAAAAAGTCAATGAAATATCATAATGAAGATGATATATAGAATAAAGATATTCAATGGTTATCAAAATACTTCATATTATATTGAATATGAAAGTTTGTTTTGTTTCTTAAAGCTGAGGATAGTTTAAATACGATAGTAATTACGTTTATAATTATAAAGATGTATAGTTAATATAATTTAACATGAATTAGGCTTTGGATTTATGATGGTATATTCAGTATAAAGAAAATTCTACTAGCGTAATGCCTATTTGTATAAACTGAAAAGATGGACCTCTTTTTTGGCTTTAACATGAGCAATTAGCCAAGGTTGCTAATACTAACTTTAATTACGTGGTCTAGATTTAGTCCGGCTGCTATCATTTCATGCCGTCCTGTATCTCAATAACTCATAACTTATTAGGGTACTACTTTTATTTTTCTCTTGTTTAATTGCATAAAATAAATCCTAAGATTATCATAAAGAGTTTGGTGTAATCTAGAGAGAAATTATACTCGTCTTCGTAACGTTATAAACAAAGAGCTTGTACAGAATGGAACGTGACGTCTAATTAAGCTACTAATCTTCAGACCATGATTGGATAAGATCATAAAAAGAATTTAGAGGCCAAGCTAAGGACAAGAATAGAAAAATTAATTAAAAAACCGGCTGCCCTAGAGACAAAGGCCACCACTCTCACCATCAGCTTTATAAAAAGGGTCGCTATCCTATTAGAGGCAAAGAATACTCTAAGATGGCTTAGGGTCAAGCTTCACCCCTAAGCTCATCTGCACTTCATGAAACATCCACATAGCTTGACCCCTAAGCTCATCTGCACTTCATTAAACATCCACATAACACGTACACATTTATGACCAAGCGCCTTTTTCCATGTTATGTCTGAGACTTCACATGTCTTTTATGGAAAGTTTTTCATTGATTAATATTCTTTTAGAAAGCATAGCAGCCAGGTAATAAAGCCATAAACGATTTTAGATGCGTGTGGCACGGTTTTGGTCTATTCTTCTTCTGCTTTTTTCTTTACCATTTAAGCTTCTTTATCTTTCTTTAAGAAGATGATTTCTTTTTTGTTTTATTAAATCGCTATCTCGCAATGTTTAATTTACTTTTAATGCGAAAAGCTTAGTGTTCATCCTTCATGATGATTCCTTCTTAATTTGTTTTATCTCGTAAAGGAAAATCTTCCCTTTTCCCGTTTAATATTTTAGTGGACGGGCAAAGCTTTCACCAATTTATCTAAGATCATATATTTGATGAAACGATCAAACCAATTTATCTAAGATCATATATTTGATGAAACGATCAAGGGCATTAACAATCTATAAATTACTTATTTGACTGCCTACATGAATCTAATCTCTATAAACCAGTCATGAATTAGATGTCATTTGTCTTATAACTACTTTATTATATGGTACCGTGATACGAATTAACTAGCACATTGGCCAACTCCAACTCGTGAATGTGGAGAAAGAAGGTAACGAAGTTTGAGGAATTTATAAATTAGCATAAAGTAAAAAAACCTTAAAATTAAAATGAAACAATTATATATATATATATATGTTCCTTTAATAACCCACATTGATAAGGATCTAAATAGAATCTGTGTGCGGAGTATATTTTTCTTGTAGTTGCAATCTCAATTCAGTCCACGTAAATTGAGTTCATGTAAGCAAACACTTCTGATCATCATCCCACCGCATAGTCTAAATGCCATACATGAAGGTTAAAAGTAGGTTCATATTCTTGAGCCAAACAAGCTAATAGTCAACGTAAAAACCCTAAGGTTTCTATTTGAGTCCTTTTAACAAGAAAAATGAAAAAAGAAAATAAGAATTGTTAGACATATCGGCCAATTTCAGCTGAGAACAGACAAAGTTTAAACAAGAAGGAAGAGGAGTTTATAAGCTGGAAAAGTTAATTAACCAAACCAAAGCAAACACTTTTTGTAGGAGTTCTGCTTTGCTAGCTCTGTTCGATAGTTGTTAGAGGTGAGTCATTTTGCAAATAACAAAGAAAAGATGACATGTTCAAAAGAAACCCTTGTATGGCTGTTCTATACTCTCTCCGCCTCCTCCTTTCTCCTCCTCCTCTTCCTCCACTTCTCATCCATTTTTCTCCTCAACTTCGTCAACTTTATTGGTAGCTATCCTATCATCCAAAGGTATGCCATTTCCATTTTCCAATCTCTCTCTCTCTCTGTATATTGTTTCTTTTACAAGTTAAATGTTCTGATTCTTAGCCGTTCTTTGTGGAAGAAACCAAAATGGATACGAGTATAGTGTGTTTTCCGATGAAGAAGAACAAGAAGATCATGAAGCATATATTTATAACGAGTGTAATTTTGGAAATCATCATCCCGTCGACGCAACTCGTGATGGTGAAACACATGTGAATGTCCCCAGCAACATAAACATTCAGGCAAATCAAAACCATGTCCAAGAATTCTCGACCTCATCGGCGACAGTGCTTCATCATGACCAAGAAGTGGGGTTTAAGGGTGATGAACAGCTTTCTGTTCTTGCCTCAGCAGGTTCAGAAATATCTGAACGTGACGAAGCAGACATGAGTGAACAAGAGATACCAACAACAGATGCTGATTTAGTCAATGATTCTGTCCCGAATCTTGATGATCGCATCTCACATGTCACCATAGTCACTGACAAAAATCATTTGGGGGACAGTGACGAGAACTCGGGAGGTACTCACCTCATAAGCTTGTATTAGTAAAATATGTTACAATAGCACATAATAACATGCTGTACTTCTCTTGGCATTTCTTATGATGTATCTCTGTAGTTCATTTCATTGCTTCAGACAGTGGAAAGGAGGATATGAGCTTTTCCAGAGATGAAAAGTATCTGATTTTTGCCCCAACCCAGTTGGAATCTAGAAAACTTCAAGTTGAAGAAAAGGAGGATGAAGAAATCTTTGGTGACTCATGCACTGTTGGTTCTACCTCTAAGAGCTCATCTGAGTGGAGAAGCTCAATTAAGGACTCAGGAACTGAGGACCCTTTTTCTTCTTCGTCCAGAAGAAGCTGCCCTAGGTGGGAGTCCTATACCGTGTTCCAGAAGTATGACGAAGAAATGATGTTCCTTGATAGAATTAGCGCTCAAAAGCTTCATGAAACAGGTGAATACTTTGCTTATATAAACATTTTATTGTTCTCTTCAGCTCCCTTCATCTTTTGCTTCATGTACAACTTAATCCAGAGTCACTCAAGTCCATTCAAGTCTGTCCACGTTCGATATCAGACAGGATAGTCCACAAGTTTACTACTGGAGATAAGAAGCCTTCAGAATTTCGTCACAACCCTTATCATGAACTAGAAGCTACTTATGTAGCTCGAATATGCTTAACATGGGAAGCTCTTAATTTGAACTACAAGAACTTTCAACGTAAAAGAGCTTCACGCCGCGATTTTGATCTGGGTTGCCCTGCACATATAGCACAGCAGTTTCAGCAATTTCAAGTTCTTTTACAGCGGTATGTGGAAAATGAGCCTTATGAACAAGGACGGAGACCTGAGGTCTATGCTAGAATGAGGCTTCTGGCACCAAAGTTGCTTCTAGTCCCAGAATATCGAGGTATTTTCCAATTTTATCTTTTCTTTAGATATTGGAAAGTAAAAGAAGTTATATCCAGACTCTAGAGAGTTGGTCAATTATTTAATACTAGTTACAGATCCCGAACACATCAATGTACCATACTAACTTAGACATATTTCTTTTCCCTGTCCTTACACAAAATTCAAGTTTAGGGTCCTCATTTCAATTTTGAGAGAGTCGCTTAGGTTTCAAGTATCGAAATTTATGAATGTTAATTGGTATTGTCTCTCTTTCACTAAAGATTCCGAGGATGATCAGAAGGATGAAGGTCTCAGCTCACGAATTTCATCTGCTGCATTTCTGATGATAATGGAGGATGGAATTAAAACGTTCATGACCTTTCTCAAGGCTGATAAGGAGAAAACATACCAACTTCTAAGAGATTTCTTCAGAAAAAAACGAAGGGGTACGGTTGATCCCGCTCTTCTATGTTTAATGAAGAAAGTTAACAAGAAAGTAAGCTTATAAACCACTCCATATGTCTTTTTTAGTAAAAGTTAATTGCAAAAAGAAGCATAGCAAGCATTATGGATTGTTTGAAAATTTATGCAGAAGAAAATGAAGCTCAAAGATCTCCGACGCAGTGGAAAATGCCTAAGGAGAAGGAAGTTAAAGGTGGACGAAGAGATGGAAATAATAATGGGACTAATTGACCTAAAAGTGGTGTCAAGGGTGTTGAGGATGGCTGACTTAAGAGAAGAGCAATTGCATTGGTGCGAGGAGAAAATGAGCAAAGTTAGAGTATCAGATGGGAAACTTCAAAGAGATTCCTCACCACTTTTCTTCCCAGCACATTGACCCACAGCTTATAATGTTGCTTTGCTGACTAGAACATCGTTTTGCATGACTGCACCATTTACATTGAATATCCCAGACACTACTTTTTCTTTAAAAATATAAAAATAAAAAGAAAAGGAAAAACGAGATGACCCTACAGATGGAAGTGGCTCCATGTGGGTGACATGGAAATTGGAGATATGGAATCCATTAAAGACGAGTAAAGGTAGGTGATGGGAATGGGAGGTTTGTGAACATTGAAAGTGAAAGACCATTAGAAAAGCAAGGAACAAGAAGATAGAGGCTATACTTAACTTTAGCTTCTTTTTTGTTTTTATACTTTTCTTTTATTGGGATTTATCTACTGATGAATCAAAAAAGAGAAGAAGAAAGCTGTAATACATGTAATGGAATTAAAAAAAAAAAAGAGGATTGTTTGTATTAGTTTTTGACCAAGAATTAAAGAGAATAGGAGAGAAATATGTAACGGAAGAAGGCATTGCAAGTAAGGGAAAAGATAAAGCAGCTCCATATTGAAATTTGGGTCCAAAGATACAATCTCATTTTATTGGTCCAATCACAAATCAACCGTCCAAGTAAGTTGCTCCTCTGGTAATTATGTCTTTCATGTTCTTCTTTTTCTAATTTTCCTATCCTACAAGTAGCATGCAGCCAAAAGGACACGGAGCCACTCTGCTAAATACCCGTTATGTGCCATCATCGTCTCATTTGACCATCATTTGGGCTTTTAATATTTCGACCGTACTCCGGACGACTTGGGAATCTTTTGCATTAAAGTATGTGTTAGAAAATTTATCTTTAGTGATAACAATTAATTGTAATTTTCAATTAATTGTAATAGGATAATATGTTACTATCCAATAGACTTATTGTCCTTCACTTTCTTTAATACAATCAACTTTAATTTTTCAAAAAAATAATTGTAATTTTTGATTTTGTAATAACTTATTAATTAAATTACGTAATTTGATCCGGATAAAGATAATAAATTGACTCAATAAACGATCTAGATCAATAGGCTAAAGTTTAAGAGAAAAATAGACCTCGATCAGTATAGACCGGACTCATATTGAGCCTTTGATGAGGAAGCCTGATATGGGTGCTATATAAAGAAGATTAAGGTCTCTTGTAATTGATGTAGTAAATCGTAAATGTAAGGATACTCTGACTCGTTAAGAGGTTCACATATAAAGAAAGCTATAGAAAGGCCTTAACGTGTCCTAGTGAGTAGATCCAACGAAGGTAGATTCGCACTCGTTTAAGCTTTTAAAAGCTCATTTGAAGTTATAAAATTGAAATCAGGTATTTTTCGAATTTTTTGTTTATTTCCCTTTCACGTTCGATTCAGGACACGTACTAAGGCTTATCATACGAGTTACACTAGTATAAGAGCGGTGACGTGATCGAGTGGTTAAAAATAAAGATATTTCGGTTTTTCTCCATAAGGTTTTTTAGAGAATAAAGTTTCGTTTTTCAATTTTTTCTTGCTTATTATTGCATGAAAGTGGTATACATGTACTTAGTCTTCAAAAACGGGTAAAAAACGAGCCTTAGATTGTGAAAAATCAACCCGAAACTCTTCAAAAATTGTGTGGACTGTCGTAGGTGACGGACACTTATGGTCGTGTGTGTCACATGAGCTCGACCCTTGTACAGTTCATTCGAACGGTCTACTAGGTTGGCGCATGCGTCACTCATGCTAGGCTGATTCAGGACACGTGGCAATGACGGATGATAGATGCGTGTGGTGTGTACCACACACTTGCCATTCGTCCACGGTTGGCAGCTAGAGGCAGTGTATCTGATGCTAGCATTGCACGCTCCATATAGATGCTCAACAAGTGGCATTGCAGGGGTGATGACATGTATTGCGCGTGTGCTGCACACGTCATTGTCGGTTAGCACATCAGTGCGCGTCTGGCACAAGCAATGCAAGCAAAGGTTTATGGCTTATCGACCATGGCGCTTTCCCTTTTCACTTACATTTGACGTTCTCGGCTGGTGACGTGCTAAAGTCAGCACATTACAGGACCAAAAAACTCAAAAATTTCAGAATTCTCGTAAAGGTAACTCTTGTTATTTTGGGTCATTTTTCAAGTTTTAGGAATTTATAAAGGTAGTGTTCCATTTTTCTAGACTTATTACATTAGTAATAGGTTAAAGTTTAACTCCAAAAAAGGAAATGAGGCCTTTTAAAGCCATTTTTTAGTGAATTTTCGTACAATGAACTTCATATAAAAGAGATGCTTGAGGTTTTTGTATCTTGTGTTATAGGTTCGTTGTTCAGAAATGCACAATAGTCACTCTGATGAAGATTTTTCACTACAAAAGTCTCAAATAAAGTTTATAGACAATGTTTTCAGCACTAGTGTATGACAAATAGACTGTACAAGGTGGGGTTTAGCATTTATTGATAATATTTTGTCACAGACAGTATGCCTATAAAGAATGTGAGGATAACATAAAAATGTATCCTTTGTGTTCGCGGACCTTTTGGGTACCGATGAGAATGAAGTTACCAAAGTGACCTTTCGAGTCAGTATTTTGAATTGTTCTACTTGAATGTTTGGAGGATGTCTCTAGTCTTATGCTTAATTATTTTGCCCAAAATGTTGGCCTTACATAAGATTTTGAGATGTGAATAAAGGTATTAGATGGAGGACAGTCGTTACTTAAATGATCTATTTGCCTAAAGGTGGTAATGTCATGAGCGTTAATGATTTGTACTCTGATCGCTTTTCTATGTAGGTCTAATTGTATATATTATGTATTCAACCCAAAAGTATTTCATAATAATATGTGTGATCGAATTCTCAGTGCAGATATGATTTAATTGCTTTAAGTATCGTTGTTATCCTACATTTGTTACGATCTTTACATTGTCATTTTACAGTCACCTTTTCGGTCAACAATCATATTGTCACTATTGAAACCCTTACTGGTTTCAATTCAAAGAAATGGATAGAGCATGTATTGAATGCTATAGGGATGACTGAAATTGATATGACCATATATATGGAGAGGGCATCTCCACCTACATCTAGAAGTTTGAATGCTTATAAAGCAGCCTATGAAGCTTGGGATCGGTCAAACCGGATGTGTTGCACGACCATTAAGAGATCCATACTTGACCAACTGCTTAGTGAACTTTCAGACACAGATATAGAGAAGGAATTTCTTGATAATGTCTCCTAGAGGTACACGGTCTCATCTAATGCTAAGATAAGTGCCTTAATGAAGGAATTATTCTCCATGAGGTGTACCGGAGAAGGGGGAGTGATGGAGTGCATATTAAGAATGATCCATCTTCACAGTAGACTAAAGATGTTGAATATTCCTTTTCCTAATGTCTTCATTATTTACTAGACTTTGAGTACACTCCCTCTAGAGTTTAGTAATTTGGTGACGACATAGTACTCACTAGATAAGGAATAGGACTTCAATTGCTTTGATTGCCCATTGTGTTACTGAGGAGTAGAAACTGAAGATTGCTACTCCTACAGCCCTCGAAGTAACTAAAGGGAAGGAAAAGGTGAATCCCGCTAAGTTCAAAGGTAGAACGTCCAAATCTTCTCCACATACTAATACTGGTCAATCTAATGCTAGTAAAAAGTCCTGCAGACATAAAGAAGCCAGAGACATATGGCCTGGAAGAAAAGACTGAAACCATCAAGTAACTCGTTGGCTTCTCACATTATGAATCTAATTGTGCTATAGCCACATCCGACTTTTGGTGGATAGATGGTGGAGCATCTAAATTGAGTTGCCTCCACAATACAGGGGTTCATATCTAAGATAGAGCCAATTAAAGGGAAGGAAAAGATTGATGGTTGTCAACAATAAAGAAGCAAATGTTATATCTATAGGGGATGTATGTTCAGAACCTTATTGCAAGGTTCATTTTGGTTTTACACGACACATTTTATATTTGATCTTTGTATCAAGTTTGGACAAAAAACTTTATCGTTTTGTAATTAATTCTTCTGTTATATGGTTGTCGTTTAATACAGAACATATTGGTACAAATTTCTTATCATATGGTTTATATAGAATGTGTCTTACCCTAAATGAGATATATGCTTCTTCGTATCACGCCGAAAAATTCATAAAGGAGAGCCCTGATAAAGAATAAATCATACATGTTGTGGCATAAAGGTTAAGCCATATTTTCATAGTTATGTTTGAGAGATTGGCTAAGGAAATCATTCTCACAGCTCTGGATTTTGTGATTTAGAAATATGCATTGATTGTTACAAGGGTAAGTTGACTAAAACAAGGCAAAAGGAGTCAACTCATAGTTTTGACTTGTTGGGTTTGATACATACGGATATAATTAGACCTTATACATTTGCCTTGTGCAATTCTAAGAATTTTTTGACATTTGTTGATGATAATTCCCGTTACAGCTATGTGTTCTTGCTTAACGAAAAGTCTGAAGTTCTTGATGAGTACAAGATCTCTAAGACTAAGGGTTAAGAACCAATTGGAAAAATCCATCAAGATTGTCAATTCTGACTGTGGAGGAGAGTATTATGGCAAACATGGTGTTTCAGGACATGAAAGGTCTATTTGCTAGATACATGGAATCAGTTGAAATAATGACTCAGATCACTATGCCAGATAGTCTTGAGCAAAATGGTGTGTTCTCGAAAGGCGTCACCGCATCCTAAAGAACATGAAAAGTCAATGTGAAATAGGACTAACCTACCTAATTATTTGGAAAGGGTAAAAACCCAATCTTGCACATATTCATTTATAAGGCTGCCCTACTAAGGTGTGTTGAAACAATCCTTAAGAAAGTAAATTGCAAACTCATTATATTCCTTGCTATTTGGTTAGATATCCGAACCACTTTAAAGGCTACAGAGTTTGTTGTAGAGAAAGAAGGGCCAAAATATTGGAATCACAAATAGCTAAGTTTCTGGACTACGATGTCTATGATGAAGGTGAGCCCTCTCACATTTCAGACGATAGCAGAATGGATATTATGATTATTATGTATTCGCTGGGTACAGTGGATTTAGTTGTTAGAACCATTCCTATAGGGGAACAGGAAACCATACCTAAATAGATAGAGGTTCCTAGGGTACAAAAACCACTGTAGTTGTGAAAATCCATTGAAATGAGACAAATTGCTATCTTACCAAATTACATAGTCTACTTAGTGAACAAGATTATGATGTTGGACATGTTGTGGATCCAGTCACTTTTACAGAAGTTGTAATACCCACTTTACGGAACATACAACGATCCACACACATAACAACCAAATTCCTGTACACACATTCAAGGTATATAATTCTATTTAATGTTGTACATGTACACATTACAAAACTCACCAATGCTTAATATTATCATTGAACAGTAGTAATACATCTTTACACTTACATAGTAATCCAAAAGAAAACATATAATTTCCTTTCTTCATTACATGTGTAATCATTTGTAACTAAAATCATATTCCAAAAGAACTTTTTTTCTTCCATCTGTTGGCATTGATCCTTGCAGATGTTCACTCTACCTCACTCCTATGACTTGGACCTACACGAATTAACACTCGTGCTAAGCTTGAAAGCTTAGTAGGAAAAACACTTAGTTTGCATGACCACTCACAACAATCATCCGACAAGCACAGACATTCAGAAATATCACAACTCACATACCATAAATTCACATTCATGAACCAAACATTGATATTCAATGCTCATGTAAATAATGATGGCATATTTAAGCAAAGTACATAATGCAAATATGCTTCAACATATTATCCATATACCGAAAATGAACATTTATAAGCCAATTATTGATATTCAACACTTATTGATACAAATTATCAATATAAATGCTCATTATTACAATCAATACAAATGCTCTTTAATACCAATTATTTATATTGTCATGTAGTATTTCTTATTTGTGACTGTTAAGTTTCCTTTCTGTGTTAAGCCTGTACATTTTTTGTGGGTGTGGATAAAGGGTGCTGTGGATACTCGAAGATATCGAATTGTGGATACTCGAAGGTATCAAACTGTGGATACCCAAAGATATCAAACTGTGAATACTGATGGTGTAAATTATAGTTGTTGCACTGTAACCCTATAGGCATGCCCATCTATCCACCACAAAACAATAGAGCAAGCACTGTAATATGTCCTTTATCCATTTGCTAATTTCACAATTCATATATTGACAAGTCATATGATATACATTTCAAGTCATAAAATATATATCTGTGTTCATACATGAAATTCATAACTTATCATGTAATATCCCGTTTTTCCATATTAAGTGTTAGGACATAGAATCCTAAACCATGATATATGAGAAATAGTATTGAGAAATTCGAAAATGCATTGCATTCACATGCTGTAACACCCCACTCCCACCGGGACCAACCGTGAGTTCATGCAACATTATAGAGGCTTAAAGGTTAGTTACCACAACTCTCGCCAGGAAACCCCTTTCATGCATGGGAGAATACAAAATCTTCCTGTTCGACAGTGATACTCGAATTCGTGCCCCGCGAGGGTGGCGTGTCACATCACTTAACACATCACTTAACACTTAACACTGATCATTCACTAAACAAAAGTCGATATCTTTTTTTTTTTAAAAACGCTTTACACTTATCACTCACAAAGCCTATTTTTCAAGAATTCACACTTCCTTCACACTTATACTGCGAATATGTTATGAATGCATGTACAGGTATTTTCATGTGCACATATCACTGTTCACAAATGCATGAGCATGATATGTGTTGTTCTAATTTCTCTGATTTACCACACTTGGACCCGTTTCTCTGGTCCGACCCGTTCTACGGAACCGAGATGTTACATATAAATAGTGAACTACTTATAATTATTTGTTTTGTTGTCACTAACAGATGGGAGGAAGAAATGTTGAAGTATTTGAGCATCAAAATTAGAATACTACTATAACTCAAGCCTCTAATCCACTAAATATAGTGCAACTCTACGTTGTCAACCCTCTAATCCACCACAAAAAACAATAGCTCAAACGTCTAACCTTTTAATCCAATTGTAACTCAATCATCACATCCTTCTAATCCATCATCAAAACTAATTAATAATCAAAGTCTAAGATGAAAGATAAAAATGAGGGCAATCAAAATCCAGTTATCAATACTATAATGCCTATTTTTAATAAGTGAAAATTATACTATTAATTTTGTATTAGTTGTATTTTATCTATTTAGATTTGCAAACACTATTTTGTCTTTTTGGATTTTAATACTTCAAGTTTATATGTTATATTGTAACCTTCTAATACACATACTATTTCAAGTGGTAATAGTCATAGCAATCATCATTTTGGTTTTGTGTGGGTAGAAATAGGTTTATAATTCATATTAATAAATATAGGTTGTGTGAATATGTTAAACATAATCTAAAAATTGCCATGATATATCAAAGGTTATAGAAAATTATGGATATGTTCTAAAAGCAATTAAAATTAACACATAAGCATTTAAAATGAATGTATAAGCCCTTCATATGAAACTTTAAACAATTAAAGATAAACAATACATAATTTATAGTCATAATAGCTCATTTTTAATGATTTCGTATAAAGTACAATAATATAATTGCAATTCCGCATAAAGTAATAAATGTTGCTTGAAATTGTTAATTTATCCTCCTACTTTCACTAACTAAAACTTCTAACTCCAAATTCTCCCCTTCAAGAATAACAATTTTTGCTTTCAACAAAATATATTCTTAAATTTGTCATTTCCTTTACCAAGTTCTTTTTCAACATCATAATTTCTTTGGCAACATCTTTCAACATTTTAGATTTCTCACATATTTAATCTTACAATGCTTTTATAATGTCATATAGTACATTTTCATATGAATCTTTATCCTTTATAGTTCCTCTCAAAATTTTCATATTTGGGATGATTTTATAAATACATATTTTTCTTTTATACTGTATTCAATATCTATCCATTCAAAGAAATTATTATCTTCACCTGCTACATCTAAAAATCTTTGCCCAGGATGCTATATAGTCTATGAAGTATATACACTAGCACAAATATCACGTTTGCATATTCGTTTTTCTTCAAATTCTTCACTTGCATATGGAAGTTTGTGAAACATTGGAGGTAACCTCATTACTTGACTCTATTTCTCCGTTTGAATCATACATTATCTCATTATTAATAAAATTATTAATATTTAAAACAAATATTATGTTGATTATACATTGGGGAAACCAACATGATTTATCTTAAAAAAATGATTCAATGCAAACAATACTAGTACTTATATAGCGTTAATCATATCTATATAGAGATTTAATGTTTTATTAAATATTTATATCAGTGCTATATATATATATATATATAGCACTTATATAACATTAATCATAACTATATAGAGATTTAATGTTTTATTAAATATTTGTTTGAAGTTAAGTTATACACCAAAAGAGTATTTGTTCCTTTGTCTAAAATAATTTCAACACATATGTACTCTTCTAAAGTAAAATTGTTTATAATTACAAAAAACAAGGA
>JANIIA010000006.1:42003876-42044360 GCA_027478495.1 Erythroxylum alaternifolium | reverse complement strand
CACTCATTCACGACAATCACTTAGCCTCCTTTCCTTCTTTCACTTACAAGAAGCCAAAAGACCAAAATGCCCCTCCTTATAAGACTTAACTCTTAACCTCTTTAGTGATCTTCCTAAAATACCCCTACAAGAACTTGTTCTTTCAATTTCAACTAACACCATAAGCTTTCAAATTAAATCTCAATTTCTCCTCTTAATCCTTCAATCTTTAAAAAAAAATTTCTACACCCAAAACATTATAATTAAAACCTAATCGCAACAAATTAATCAAAAATTAACCTAAAAAAATTTAGCACAATTTGTTAGTAAGAAAAGAATCGGGGTCCAACATTAAGGCCCCAATATAAACCTTGGAAGTATTATAGCATGTCTAGGGTGTATTAAGAAGTAAACATAACAAATTGAGTGCATCTAAGTATAGTAAGAGACATAATGGTGCTTAATGTAAAAGACATATGTAAATGGGTAATTTGTTTGTTTCGACATGGACATACGTACTTAGATGTGAAATATGTATGAGAATTTTGATATGTTTGCTTGGATTATGAACGTGATGTGAGGAGAATTGGTAAAAGAAGTATCCTATTTGCTTATGAGATGTTGTTGGTTAAAATTGGACGTGTTTTTGTGTTGTTCTTGCATGATAAGGTTGAACTTAGTTGATTTAGAATGGGTATCTCATTGGATAGATAGGTTCCACTAAATAGGCTTATGTAATTTCGCCATATATTGGTTTGTAGACCTCAAAATTGGATAATTACAATTAGAGATTAAATTAGAGATATAGTCTAAAACTTTCATGAAGGAACTAAATTCTGATTCTACCTTTAAGAGTTTTGAATTCTATTTTGAAGTTGAGTTCTAGTTGTGGTCCTTATTTTTGAACAACTTGTAGTTTTTAGGGTATAACTCCCGATATAATTAACCAAATTGCATGAAATTTATGCCATTAGAATCGTACGACATAGGGAACAAAATAAATTGATAAGATTATAGGCCATTGTGGTAATTAAAGAAAGAAGAAGGACCAATATGCAATTTTCCTAAAGTCAACAAATGGACCAATAAGAGTAAAGCATATGTGTCCAATATAATTGTAACACATATTCCAATAGAATTGTAACACCCCACTACCATAGAGTATATACCTGAACTTCCAAATGACATTCCAGAACATACCCTATGACAATGGTATGTTAGAGCAATAACTTTCACTTATATGACATCATACAAAATAACAAAATATTTTAAAACTCAACTTCTCGTTTCATTTATTAACATAATTTACACTGTGGTCATTAGAACAAATATTTACAATATCAAAAGCATCTAAGAGTTTACTACTCTTTTTACAGAAGAGTTTTACATGATATAAGAAACTACATAACACAATCTCCTCAGATGTTAGCTGACCGACCTTTGAGCCATAATTTAATCCAAAATGTTCTTCTAGAGTATCTTAGGAATTAGGTCTCCTCTCTCGTACCTGAAAAGCTACATTGCAATTTTAAACTCCTCTCTCGTACCTGAAAAGCCATGTTGTAATTTTGATGAGTTTTGTGAACTTAGTGAGTGAACCATCATTGATGAGCTCACTAATGTCTGATATACAAATATTTCATATACAACCAAATTCACATCATTCATCATCTCAAATAGACATAATGATTGCCACACATTTCATATGGCATATCACTTTATCATCACAAATTCAGAAATGGATTCATAATCATATAATTCATAATCATATATGTACAAATGCATATGCATATGAGACTCCACTTTCATTATTATTTGTTGTGACTAAGCGCCTTTCACTATCCCATATCTCTTGTGGATATCGGGCTCATTTCAGATACTGTCCTGTACCTGTTGTGGATAGCAGGCTTATTAATCACGAGGCCAGGCTCTAAATGCAGATTTTTAAGCTTAAAGCTCTTTCAGACTGGCCACTCTAGTCATAACACCTTTATTTGATCATACATTTAATGTGATACATCAAATCACAAAATATGTCATCAATAACATTTATTCATGGTGTATAGTCAGAATCTCATATTCATCAGACCTAAGTCTGACATTCAACATATTTGTTAAGTATATAGATATCTCATATTCACATACAAATAGAACACTCCCAAATATCAAACTCCTCAGAATATTTATGTCTAGAATTATCACAATCAGTCATTAACAAATCAATATATGGGGGAGTTAAATGGAAATAAATCAATCTTAATGAGAGCATGTAGGTTGACTTATAGTACGCTCCAGATTATGCTATTGCTTGGATGGTCCGGCAATGTCAGAATGATGACGTTCAACTTGAGCGTCTATAATCATACAATTCATATATAATTCAAATTACAAATTCGATCAATCAAATATATATTCAATCATGCACATATATAAGTGTCATAGTCAATGAATTTCTTGGGTATGTTTCCTTAATCATAATTTATGATCATTCAAATATTGTCACTTGGATATGTCTTATTTGCACTCAGGTCTGCATCTCAAAATAACTTAATTATTCTAAGTTCATCAATCAATCATTCAATCAACTTTTTCAACATCCAATTAGGTTCATTTCAAGCCTCATTTAAACTTAAATATACCATAGGAAAGTACCTTATCATTAGTTATTTCAAACATCACTTAAAAGACAACATTTCATGTTCAAGCCTTGCCCATGATCATGGTGTACATTGCCATGATCATGACAGAACCTTATGCAATAGGCCAGAATCATAGGGTCCTACCATGATCATGGCAGAACCAAATTTTACTAGGCCATGATCGTGCCCTACATTATTTCAACCAATTCTCCATGAATTACCATACTTAGAACCATAATTTACACTTCCAATTTTCCAGAATTCATACTCACTCATACATCCTCATTTATACCTAAATTATACTCTAATTCTAACTCAAAATTATGTAAGTGATAGCTCACAAATCATAGTCTTTCATGCATCAAGAATCAAACTAGAAACTAACTTACCTTATCATGCATGTAGTCCCATTTCTTTCTCGATTCAAGAACACTATGCTAACATCTTCCTTTAGCATAAATTCCCTTTCATTATACATCAAATCTAGACCTAATTCATTTATAATTCAACCTATAATGCCATGATTTTCACACTCTAAAAACAAGCATAAAAACTTCCAAAATTCATTCAACACATTTCATCATCAACATCTCATTCATTTCATTCTAATTCAAGCTCATTCTCATACCATTTAACATGACACAAAGCTCAGATTGCTACTTACTTATTAGGCTTTCAATTCAGTTCAAAACTCCAGGTCATATTAGCCCTTTATGCAAGCAAAATTCATCAGAACTCAAGATAAAAATAGATTGATTTTGGACAGCAACATGAAGGTAACCTTTAGCTAGTTTTCTTAAATATTTTATGAAGGATTAAGATATGAATTTCATATAACATTTTGAGCTAGAGCTTAAGAAAATTATAGAGAAAAGATAGGAGCAATTTTAGTGGTGAAGCAATAATGAAGGAACCAACAGAAACTTTGCTTCATCAACATGTTAGGTGTCATAAACTTACAAAGACATATGTCTTAAGGCATGGAAGACATTTGCCTACTTCATAAACTGCCACTAAGCTCCTTAAGATGCTTCCATTAGTCACCAATTAATCAGTCCATATGCCTCCTAATTATTGGTCCACTTGTCACATAATAATTGGTCCATTTGTTATTTAATTACTAGTCCATTTGTCAATCATTTATCTATGTGAAATGTCACTGAATTATAGGCTTAGTAATCCTAATTTTTCATGTATCAAATTATCTAGCCACTTGGCATTTTTCCTAATCCAAATGTACATATTAATTAATCATTTTCCTACTTAATCACAATTAATTCCAAATCACTAATTAGAATCTAATCTAATCAAAATTCAAGACATAACAATTCTAATTCACATCACAGTCGTTTAACATCATTCATACCCTCGGACATGTCAATTGAGTGCATGTACTATCTTTTTAATGTATATAACAATTTATAATTCGTATGTGTATGCTATGCAAATGAAATGATTTTCTTAAATTCTCAATACTATCACTCATTCACAACTTATGTTTCGAAAATCGGATATTAAAAGAATTGTAACACATAGTCCAATAAAATTATAGCACATGTTCCAATAGCATTGCAACATATGGTCCAATAGAATTATAACACATGGTCCAATGGGATTGTAACACGTAGTTCAGTAGGATTGTAACATACAGTCCAATGGGATAGAAACATATGTCTAAGACTAGAAAAATCATGAAAAGGCATATGGAGAGGGGAGATGCGTGACAATTTGATAGCTTAACTTTATATTTTTCTCATCTAAATTTCAAGTTCTTCATCCCATCATTTTTTACTTGGTGATTCAAGTAAAACTAAAGAGGAAGGGAAGGGAAGGCAATAGAAGATCTACTTTGTCAATTTTGAGGTTTGGGTCTACATTTAGTATAATTCCTCTTTGAGTGTATGGTTGAACAGTTATAAAGATTCATTTGGATATGGAATGGTTTCTGGGATTATTTTTGGTGTTATTTTGGTGTTCTTTGCATGAACTTGGTTGTATATGACAAGAGAGTATCTTGTAGTGGAATTCTATTTAAGGTTTATGGTAGTCACATTTTTTGAGTCATAACTCAACCTACAGACCTAAAAATTGTGTGATTTTAGTTGTATATGAAACCTAAGACATAAATCTAAACATATCTAGGGGGACTTTGACTTAATTCTAGCTTTATGATCTTGGAAATTGAGATAGAAAATGGTGGCCTGATGCTGCCCCTGTTTTGGGGCAACTTGTGATATTCGGTTTATATCTCATGAGTTAGAAGTCCAAATGATCTAATTGTTAATGCTATAGAAATGAGAGACATAGAGGAACAAATATCTGGAAGACCGAGGAACAAGTAGTGGTATGAATGGAGAGAGTGTCTGTCACGACCGTGACATTATTTTCATTTATGATTTTTAACAAATCTTATCTGAGCCTCTTTGAATATATATGAAACTTTTTAAACGTAAAGAAATAAATGAAATAGGACTTACCATATGTGAATTGGGTGATTGAACATTGGAATTTAAGATTGATCATAATGTATATTAAAGAAAACTTATATGTACATAACTGATTTATATGCATATTTATTGCTCATAAATGTATATTATGATTATAAAGTGTGATTTTGACACCTTTCTAATGGTGATAAGTTATGACTTGCATGTATGAACATAGAGACAAATTTTATAACTTGAAATTCATATCATATGACTTGCTAATATATGAATTGTGAAATTAAAAAATGGTTAAAAGAAAATTTTACAGTGCCTACTTTATTGTCTTGGTGGTGGATAGATATAGGTATACCTATAAGGTTATAGTGTAGCTGCTACGGTTTGACACAAATGGTGTCTTCATTTGAGACTATAATGTCTCCACAGTTTGATGCCTTTGGGTATCCACAGTTTGATCCTTTCGAGTATCCACAGTTTGATATCTTCGGATATCTACAACAACCATTATCCACATCATAGAAAATGTGCATACTTAACACAGAAAGGAAGCTTAATAGTCATAAATAAGAAATAAAACATCACAACATGAATAATTGGTATTGATGAGCATTTGTATTAATGGTAATGATGTCGAATTATATTGATAATTTGTGTCAATGAGCATTGAGTATCAATGTTGGGCTTATAAATGTGAATTTACAGTATATGAATTACATCTTGAAGCATATTTGCATTATCTATTTGATTAAGTATGCCATCATTATTTATATTTGTTGTGATATTTATGAATGTGTGTGCTTGGTAGATGACTGCTGTGAGTGGTCATCCAAACTAAGTGTTTTCCATACTAAGCTTTCAAGCTTAGCACATATGTTAATCCATATAGGTCCAGGTCATAGGAGTGAGGTATAGGGAACATCTATAGGGACAAGGCCTAAGACTAGGAGTAAAAGTACCTTTGGATGTGTCCTTTGATTAAAGAATGATTGTATATGTAATAAAGGAAATTGTATGTTTTCTTTTGGATTACCATGTAAACGTAAAGATGTATTACTATTGTTAAATCATAATGTTAAACATTAGGTAGTTTTGTAATGTGTATATGTATAGCATTGAATAGAATTATATACCTTGAATGCATGTACAGGAATTTGGTTGCTATGTGTGTGGATGGTTGTAGGTTCCATATGGGGGGTATCACATTTGGTCTCTCACGTTTACTCTCTCTCAAACACTCACGGTTATGTTAAAGAATGAAGTTAAATGTCTTACTTTATGCTTTTTTATCTCATTTAATAGATTCCACTTGTTACCTTCCTATTGGTTGTCCTCAAATGACTCATCTTTCCACCAACAACATGTAAAATGACCAAATTGCCCTTTAATGAATAGAAAAACACCAAATTGCCCATTAATGCATACAAAAAGGCCAAATTGCCCTTTAATGTATTTAACTCCCCAACTAACTGAGTTAAATCCCAAAAATATTCCATAACTATCATATCATCAAATTAACCATGAAATACTCAAATTAGGGTTAATAATTATTGATTGGATGCTTTAAAAATATTCGAATGAGTTTAAAATCATTAATACTCATTACTTTCCAAAGAGGACATTTTAACCCTAAACTTTCGAAACTCCTGGAACTCATTTGATCGGACTTATTTTCAATCCATTTCATTATCATTGGACTCTAAAACTTATTCCGAATAATTTTCAATATTTCGGGGTTGGGTCCCTCGAGAATCACTATTCATCTAAGTTTACTATTCATCTAAAAATACTATTCACTGAACATAAAAATATATTCAATGAAAGGAAAGGTTTTAGGTTTTACATTTCATTAGTCTAGTTCCTCAAGATTCTAGCAACAGACCGAAAGTAATCTTCAACAAGTTTAAATAGAAAAAGTTGCATGCTTATACTACATAAGCAAATCAAAAGGAACAAAGGGAGGAAATATGTAAGTTCTATATGAAAGTTGGATACTGAAAAAGGTAACTATTGTGTTTTTATATGTTTCAAATCAAACTTATGTGTAGTTCCTCTTAATTGTTGGTAGCCTAATACTAGAGCTACTACTTGCATTTCCAATATGATACAAAGATTTCTTATGATTCCAACCATAAGCTTAAATGAGAATTTTCTCTTTATGAAAAATTGAATGAAGGCTCAAATTGAAGGTATAAGGACTTATCATTTAATCTCGAGTTTTAGTCAAACTCTAGATCTTATAAGAACTTTTTATGTACCTTCAATTTGTAGAACCTAGTTTTTATTTTAAAACTTGATGCTGTAGGTTTGAAGGAGATTTTGAGCATAGTGTTTTAATTCATTTAAGAACACTTTATTTATTGGTTTTGTTTTTTTAATTGATGATTTATATAAATTGAAACTTGATAATAAATTTTCTTAATATTTGCTTATTATTTATGAACATGCTAAAATTAAACATAGTACATTAGATGAAAAATCTACTTTCTGTAGCATAGACATTTGGGTAATCTATCTAAGAAAAAGTTAAAAAGATTAGTAAATAATGAGATTCTTTTAAATCTAAATTTTACTGATCTAAGCATATGTAATAAGAGAGGAGCCATAAGAAGCATTGAACTTTAAGATTATACATATTGATAATTGTGATTTTTTGATGTTCCATCTTTTAATGGAGAAAAATATTTCATTACCTTTTTTTTATAACTTCTCGCAATATGGTCATATATTAGGAAAATTCTTAAGCAGTGGACACCCTTAAGATATATATTATTAAGGTTGAAATGTAAATAGACAAAAGGAAAAAATTGTAAAATATGATAAAGGAGGTGAATACTATAGAAAATATAGAGTCAGGATAATATTTATGTCTAATTACAAAGTTTCTTAAAAGACATAACATATGTGCACAATATACTATGCTAGGCACACTTCACAGAACAATTGTGGTAGAAAGTTATAATAAGACATTGATTAATATGGTTAAAAGTATGATGAATAACTATTCACAATATAAATCTTTATAAATGTATGCTTTTAAAACTGCTATATATTTTATTGAATAAGGTCGCTAGTAAGGCAATTCCAAAGACTTCTTTTAAACTATAGATTGGAAAGAGATGTAGTTTAAGACCTTTGCATAGTTGGAGTTGCCTAGTAGAGGTAAGAATCTATAATCCAAATGAAAGGAAATTAAATTCTCGAATGATTATTAGTCACTTTATGAATTACCAAAAGAAATCTAAAAGATTTAAGTTTTATTTTCAAATTCCAAATCATACTCCCAAAATTATGAAAACAAGAACTGTTAGATTTATTAAGCATGGTGAAGTTAGTGGAAGGAATGAATGATAAAATATAGATATTAAGGATGTAAGAGTAAATGTTTCTATATTTGTAAGGCTCCTTAATCTATAGTCTTCCTAATTATTGTTCTAGTAATTATTAAAAATTGATAAAATACTGAATAACATTTAAATAAATGAATACATCTGTAAGCTCAAGTTTGAATCGAATTTCTCAAATTCTATCAAAATTTAAACCCTGGTCCTTTCCTCGTTTTAACACTCTCTATTTGGTGATGAGTTGAAGCCATCTGTTCGTAAATAAAGAGTCTTTAACCTCATTGTAGAGAGACAGACTTAGACAGAAAAATACAATTTCAGAGGTGGTGTGGGGGAATGCCATTCTTTTCCCTGAAGGGTAACATTTGTATAAGGGGGCATATTTCGAAAAAATTTCAAACCTATTGCTATATTTATATTCTGTGGTCTTTAGAGTTCACCACCAAAGTTATACAGTAAGGAAGAGGATACTAGATTGAAGTGAACAAGCTTCGTTGACAAGGACTATAAAGAGACACCATTAACACCATTCTTTAACCTTGGTGAGCTTTCTTTATGGTCTATCCCCAAGGGTGAGATTTCATAGTTCATTTCCACCCTCTTGTTCCTATACATCACCAACTTGGCTATGACTTGTGTGTCTAGATATAGCTTCCAGTGTGCCACTATGTGTATCCAAGATATTGCTTAGACCTTTAATGGTATGATTGTTGCTTTTGTCTATTATACTATTGGTATTTTAGAGGAAACATCAACCCAGCTATGACCTTTTGGCTTATTGTTTATAAGGAAGTTTTCATAGAAATGGGCAATTTTGTACATGTCCATGTAGTGCTTTGATGCCATCTATTGTGCTAGCATTATAAAAGGATTCTATAGTAACCATCTCTATTAGACTTAAAGTGTTAGAGCCAATGTTATGGCTTGTGGCTAAGCTAAAGATAATGCTCTCGATGCTAAGACTGTTGGCACCTTTTGTTAGATTAATTTAATAATTATAAAAATGTGGGCTATATTACTTGGTTTGATTCCAATAGAAGGTGGGCCCAAGATAATGATTATTAGGTTTGTAGAGAATATTAGAGTCATTATGGTTTTATTATAATTAATAATAAAACTATAGTGACTCTAATATTCTCTACAAACCTAATAAATAGTTACCAAAAAAGCAATTACATGTATGTTCATGCCCCATTGGAAAAGAAAGAGAAGGTTAGTTTTTCTTTCTCTCTCTTATAGCAAGAATCCTATTTGGATGGGTTCAATTAATTGTGTTATAGATGATCTTCCGAGAATTCTAGACTTGAAATATTGTTTAGAATATTATAATTTGTTGAACAAGTTTTATTCTTATAAAACCCTTAATATTTCGTAAGCGTAAGGGTGTAACATAGTTTATGAGGTGTCAATCTTGGGTGGAATTAATTAACTAATCAAATTCTAATTTGTCTAAGGCCTAAAAGTGTAATTAAAATGAAAATGAAAATGAGCAGAAACTTAAGATATCGAATATGGATAGTTTGAAAATTGAAAATCGAAATTAATGCAAGGAAATTAAAATTGAGTATAACTAATTGACAAATCAAAAATCACATACGGAAGATTAACCAATTATGAGAAAAGGGGATTTATCCTATCATCTAATGCTAACTCGATTACTCTAGAGTTAATTTAGTATCAATCTTAGAATTTCGAAGGGTGGATTAATCTCTCTCGAGTTATGATCATTAACCATAAATCATAAACCTTAATTAAATTGATTACCGAAATTGCAATCTCTCAATTAACAAAAATATCCCACAACCTTATTAGATCTTAAACATTCTAGTAGATAATCGGGGTCCTCACAAGATATCTCTCTTTGTATAAATTACTGATTTGATTGTTTATATGATCTATTAGATTGTTTATATGATCTATTAGATTGTTTAATTCTCATTACCCAACCTAATCATTTTGCATTTAATTCACTCTCTTGATTTACTACCAAAACATGCGATTACAACAAATAATCACAACACGTAGTATCATTAACATTAAAAGCAACTAGATTAATATTAAATTAAGTATAAATCACCAAAATAAGTTAGAACATTAGCAACATATTCAAAATCCTCAAACCTAAAGCATACATCAAAATGAGAAGAATAACTAGAAGAAATAGAAAATAACTTGAGATGGCTGGCTAAAACTCCCTTTCTTTTTTCTCGTTCTCTCCCTCTTCTTTATGTTTTTTTTTCTTAAGATGGAAAATGGAGGCTCACCGATTTAAGTCATTTCTCTTGTCTTATATATTCCTTTACTAATTCAGGTAAAACTAGGTTTTACTGAGACCTAAAAGTTTGAAATGACCCTTAAAAAATTAAGTTTGGGAGGTCGGTCCACGTCTGTTATCACACAGGTCACGATTGTGGCTTGCTAAAATCAACTTCTGTCACGATCGTAGCCCTGGGTCCTCCACCAGGCTTCCTCCAAATATTCACACTAACAAACACATCAAAGCACCTCAAATATAAAAAATTAAAGCTCAATAACATGCTATAATCTATATAACACTTAAAACAAAAATATCTAACCAACTAACAAAATTATAAACCTAAACATACATGAATCAATTAATTAACAACTAAAAATATACTAAAATGCCTACTAAAACATCTTATAACCTACAACTATCAAGTTTAAATTTTCATATGGTATCAGAACAAGATTATGACCCTTTGATTTACATTATAGTTAACCTTAGGATTCATGGTAGCCATTAATATTGCTTAAGATTATAAAATACAATTAAATATGTTCTTTTTCAATGAGATCATAATTATAGGAGACGTAATGAAAGACAGAGTTTTTCATTTGCTTTAAGTAGTGGACTTATCTCACTCTACAACCTAAAGACCCTCGTGTGACCATAATTGTGTTCATGGGGACTTCCATAAAAAAGCTTTAGATTTATGGTTGTTATTAATGGAAGAATTGTATAAAATATCATAGAGGGATTGATGAGTGTCATTATGCTATGTATAAAATGCTAACATTAGGTACACATAATAATGAAATGGTTTTTGGATCCATGAATCGCTAATCCCTTTAATTAAATAAATATGGCTTATCGTCCTCAAGTTGAAGCTATCATCCAATAAATGATTACATTTGACTCCTTATTCAATCAAAATTTAATAGATGGGGAGAGAGAGAGAAGCCCCAATGGAAAGCAGGAAAGTTAGAGAAAAGAAATGAATGCTATTAAAATTATTTTATTACTTCCGCTATAATTTTTTATGAATTAAATAATTAATTTCATGTGTATTTTGTTTTTGTCCAATTGGTTGCATGAATTTTTTACTGTAATTATTGAATATTATGGTGTTCTTGAATCAAGAACAAATCTTATAGGTAATAATTATGAATGGTTCATGGTTAAATAATTAATTATATTGAGATTATATTATTGGTGAAATATTTGGAATTGGGTTATTTTAACTAAAAATAATTTGAATTCTGGTTGGAAAGCATAAGTTGTTTAGAGTTGAAGTTTACTAGAAATCATAATTTCCGTTTCAAAGATTAAAAGGTTGAAATGGTCCATTACGTTTTGGTCCTTATAGTTTTTGGACTATTACAATCTAGTAATAAAAATTACAGTTTAGTCCCTAAAGTTTTTGGACTTTATAGTATGATCTTTCAACGTTATAGTTAAATTCCCTAATTTATTTATACATAACTAATTAAATGTTTACTATATAGAAAGCTTGTTAGTCACCAAAAAGACCTTGCTTGAGATGATATTTAGACATTTAATTATGCATTCTTTCAATTGTCCATGTTATATGATGCTAATAAATGACATAAAAGATGAACTGAACAATTGAGATTATTAATTATAATGATAGAAGATTACCCAAAGGTGGATCATTACTTATAATTAATAATATTAAAGAGAGTTATCGATATACTTGGTGAATATGTTTATATATCCAAAGATAACATGCATACTTGCTTGAGTATGATTGACTGTCTATTAAAGTGCGTATATATATGTTGTTAGCATCATTTTGGATTAAGGATATATATTTAGATATATATTTAAGTATCACCTAAAGGTGATCTCAAATATATATATATAAATATATATATATATATAAGTTTATTGTTGTCTAAATCCATTAATTGTAATCAAAGCATTAATGTGTGAGTTTGTATTAAGTTTGCAGCTTCTAATAATTTGATAGCTATGGGCAATGGCCTGATCAAGTTCAATAGGCTAAACTATGCCAATTAGTCTGAACAAATTTAATTTCAGTTAAGTATTATAGATAAGTACTTAGCATTAGTTGTTGGGAAGCTTGCAAACATTACTAAGAATCATACGTAAACCAATAAGATATATTTTGGGATTAAATGCGATTGTCAATGGATGAAAATGTTAAGCCATCAATGCCTAATATGGACAATGCAAGGGAATTCATGATGAAAATCAAGGAGTACTCAGAAATAGACAACTAAGAAGTTTCATTGGTCTCAACTTATCCATGATCATGTAATAGATATGTCAAATCTAGTTGCAAAGTTAAAATCAATAAGCATGAATCTGAGTGAATCCTTCCTAATACATACCATAACCAACTCAATCCTCCTGAATTTGGTCAGTTCTAAGTGAATTATAACACTCATAAAGAGAAATGGAACTTTTAAAAAATCAAGGCCATGTTAGTGCAGGAGGAAGGGAGATCAAAGAAAATGAAGGAACAATTTGTTCATCTTACAGTACATAATGAAGTTAGCAGTACAAAGGGAAAGATAGGAAAGAAGAACAATAAGAAGAACAAAACACAAATAAAGGTTAACGAAGGCAAAATCCATAAACAACAACGTTGTTTCTTCTATAAGAAAGTTGGTCACCTTAAGCAAGATTACCTTAAGAGAAAGGCTTGGTTCGAAAAGAAAGGTAAGCATTATGTTTTAGTATGTTTTGAATCAAACCTTATTAAGGTGCCCAACAATACCTGGTGGTTAGATTCAGGTGCAACTACTCATGTTTCATATGTTTTGCATAGATTCCTTCCAGTCTATAACATAAATGGAACTGAAAGTTCCTGTATATTGGTAACAGAATGAAGGTACAAATATAAGGAATTGGGGTATAGAAATTGATCTTAGATGTTGGTTATAGTCTAGATCTTGAAAAGTGTCTTTATATTCCTGGGTAAGCTAGAAATTTAGTTTATGTTAGTAAGTTGGATATGATAGATTTTAATTGCAATACTGGAAATGGTGCTTTTTCTTTATATAAATGACAGTACTATTATGGTTCTGGTATATTAATGGATGGCTTCTATCGTTTTAACCTTGATGTTAATTATTTTGAGTCCCTGTTTCATGTTGAACATACTATTAGTAATAAACGTAGTACATATATTAAACATTTTGCCTACTTGTGGCATCAAAGGTTGGGTTATATATTTAGAGAAAGAGTGATGAGGTTAGTGAAAAGTAAAATCTTGCTTTAACTAGATTTTACTGATTAGGATGTGTACATGAATTACATTAAAAGTAAGGAAACCAAACATATATCTAAGAATTCAGCCATAAAAAGTACTAAGTTATTAGAATTAATACACACTAATATATGTAGTCCATTTCATATGCCATCTTGAGGCGTTGAAAAGTATTTTATCACCTTTATTGATGACTATTTATATTATTGTTATCTCTATTTACAGTATGAAAGGTCTTAATCAGTGGACATTTTTTAGGTGTTCATTAATAAGGTGGAAAGGTAGTAAGATAGAAAAGTGAAAGTAGTAATGTCTGATAGAGGTTTTCAATATTATGGTAAATATAATGAGAATGAATAGTGTCCAGGTCCATTTGCAAAACTTCTTCAAAGTCAGGGCATTTATGCATAGTAATGCTTGATACACCATAATAGGATGGTGTAGCTGAAAGGTGGAATCATACTCTTATGGATATGTTTAGGAGTATGTTAAGTTACACTAATGTGCCTTTATGGATGTATGCATTAAAGACAACTGCATATCTACTTAATAAGGTTCCTAGTAAAGCAGTTCTTGTGATACCTTATAAATTATGGACAAGTAGGAAACCTAGCTTGAGGCACCTGTGTGTATGAGTTGCCTAGCAAAAATAAGGATTTATAATCCTCATGAAAGGAAGTTTTATGTAAGAACCATTAGTGGATACTTCTTCAGTTATCCAGAAAAGTCTAAAGGGTACATATTTTATTGTCTTAACCATGGTATAAGAATAATTAAATATGGTATGCTAGGTATATTGAAAATGGACAAATCAGTAGGAGTGGGGAGCCACGAAAGGTGGATATTCAAAAGATTCAGTTACAAAATCCTTCACCTAGTGTCTTTTATCAACTTATTTTTTGTCTTATTGTATCAGAACTATACAACATACTAGAGCAACAAGTTAATATTCCAAACCCGTAAGAAGAAAATGTTAATAATGAACTAGTAAATAATGTGCAAGTCACAAATGAACAAGCGAAACCACAAGAAACAATATTGCAAAGATCTATAAAGGATAAAATGCTAGCTATATCAGATGGCTATATGGTGTATTCACTTGAGCATGAGTGTGACTTAGCATTGATAAGGATTTAGTCTCATTTAAAGACGCCTTGAAATGTAACAATTCTGAAAAATGGCTCAATGATATGAAAGAAAAAGTTAAAATCTATGGAAGATAATGAAGTCTAGGAACTAGTTGAGTCACCTGAAGGCTCAAAGCAAGTGGGATGTAAATGGGTCTTTAAGACCAAAAAGGACTTGAAAGGCAATATTGAAAGGTATAAAGCCAGACTTGTAGCCAAAGGTTATACTCAAAAGGATGACATTGAATTTAAAAAGACATTCTCTCCAATTTCAAATAAGGGCTCTTTAAAAATTATTATGAAATTAATAGCTTATTATGATTTAGAGCTTCACCAAATGGATGTAAAGACCCCTTTTCTTAATGGTGACTTAAACAAAGTTCATATAGACCAACTGGAAGGTTTTGTGACTATAAAAAAGGAAAATATGATGTTTAAATTAAAGAAGTCAATATATGGTTTAAAACAAGCTTCCTGATAGTGGTATTTTAAGTTCAACGATACCATTATCTTGTATGGTTTTATAGAGAACACTGTTGATTGGTGTATCTATATAAAGATTAGTAGGAGCAAGTTCATTATTTTGGTACTATATATTTATGATATTCTTTTGGCTGTTAATGATTTGAGCTTGTTACTTGATGTAAAAAAATTTCTCTCTAATAAATTTGAAATGAAAGATATGGGTAAGGCATCCTATGTGACTAGAATAGAAATTTTCTATGATAGGGCACAAGGATTGTTAGGGTTATCTTATAAAGAATATATCAGTAAAGTATTAGAGAGATTTAGGATGGAAAAATGCTCAGTAATGGTTGTTAGTGAAATGCAATGTCTAAGAATGATCTAGAACGAAAGGAAATGGAATATATTCCTTAAACATCTGTAGTTAGGAGTCTAATGTATATTTAGACTTGTACTCGATCGGATATTAATTTTTTTGTTGGAATGTTAGACCGATATCAAGATAATCCCAGAATGGACCACTAGAAAGCTGCAAATAAGTACTTAGGTATTTACAAGGCACCAAGGATTACATGCTCACATATAGAAAATCAGATCACTTAGAAGTGATTGGTTATTCAGATTCAGATTATATTGGTTGTGTAGACTCAAGGAAATCTACTTTCAGTTATCTATTCTAACCAACAGGAGGGTCAATTTCTTGGAAGAGTGGAAAAAAATTTGTCATTGGTATTTACACTACGGAGGTTGAATTTATGGCATTCTTTAAGGCTAATATTCAAGCATTGTGGTTGGGAAATTTTTTCTTGGGGCTAGGTATTGTCGACATTAACTAGAACACTAAGAATTTATCGTGATAATTCAACAACTTTCTTCTTCTCTAAAAATGACAAGTATTCTAAAGGTGCTAAACATATGGATTTAAAATACTTGTCAGTCAAAGAAGAAGTGCAAAAGCTTAAAGTGTCAATTGAGCATATTGGAACTGATCTAATGGTAGTGGATTTGTTAATTAAAGGATTACTACTTAAAACATTTGCTGGCCATTTTAAAAGAGTGGGAATTATAGATAGGTGCTTATTAGTATGAGATCATGTTTTTTATATACATATGTTTGATTATTTGCTATTATTGTTTTGACACTCACGAATCCAATTAAAGTGATGTTTTTGCTTATTTTTAGTTCTTGCATTATGTTATGTACATGCATTGTCTTATTGTGATATCAAACTATGTTTTTAAGAAAAAATTAAAGTTGAGAATTAAAGTATTTTTCGATTATAGTTATTTTGAGTTGAGTTAATTGTGTGATACATGGAAGGAATCATATCATTAAATGACTTATGGATGCGATGATCCCATCATTTCAATTTATTCAAGTTTAATGACTTGACAGATTTAATATATGGTGTACACTTGCATTGTTGGATCATCAAGTTGTAACATAGGCTAAATAGGAGATTGTTAGATTAATTTAATAATCATAAAGGTGTGACCTATATTACTTAGGTTGGTTATAATATAAGGTGGGCCCGAGATAATGGTTATTGGGCTTATAGGGCATATTAGAGTCACTAGGGTTTTATTATAATTAATAAGAACTCTTCCTTCTCCTTTCCTATAAGTTAATAGTGACCAAAAAATCAATTACAATTCATTCTTGAAACATTGGAAAAGAATAAAGAAAAGAGAAAGAGAGAGTGGATAAATTCTTTACATAAGGAATAAAGATCTATCATTATAGATACATATTAAATATGGACTAAGGTTAGTGGTCCTTTCTCTCTCTTATAATATGAATCCTAATTGAATGGGTTGAATCAATTATGTTATAAATGATCTTGGGAGAATTCTTGACTTGAAATATTGTTTAGAATATTATAGTCTATATTTTCGCCTTTGTCCTTGTTTACACCATTTTCCCTGCGACTAATTTCAAAAGAAATGCTAGTGATAATATCAACAAAATTATTTGGATTTGAGGTAAAGTTAATAAATAAAATGTATTCTTATTAAAATTTAGAGTGAACTTAGATTTAAATATAAAATTTTTAGATTTAATTTAAATTTTAAGTTTAGATAATTAATCCGAATTAACTTTATTAAAATTTTTGAAATATAATTTTAGAAGTAAAAGTGATGTAGATGGTCCTAATTTCAATTTTGAAAAATGAAATCCCTAGATTCTACTGGTAGCCTTTTGTTGTTGTCTCTATCCTTCATCTGTGTTGTCACCCACTATTTGGATATGTTTTCAGCTTTGCTAAGGGGTAAGGTGTCGGATAAGTAAGTAACACTGTTAGGTTGATGTAAAATATGTAGTTTCAAAATTTTGGATTATGGAAATAAAAAACCAAGAGGATGATTTCAAATTATGTGGTTTTAAATACATGAACAAATCCTTTGGAAAATAAACACAAATATAAATATTTTTATATGTGATTTCATTCAATTCAATTATAAATTGATTCTATTTACTTTTTTATCTTGTTTAATTTCCATCAACTTGCATTAGTTTAGGTTTAATTTCTTTTAACTATTTTCATTTTTATTCACTCTTAATTTTAATTAGTCTTGATTAAATCTTAATTTCAAATATTTATCTATAATAAAATTTAGTCAGTATTTACTTAACTTTTCCAATCTCTCTTTAGCTTTTTATCCTCTGACTTCTCTCTAACTGATGTCACCTTTTTACCTTTATTTCTTTCCTTTTTTTTTCTTTTTCCCACCTTTAGTATTTGTTACCTTTTTGGTCCACTTGACAACTTCTCTACGCCCCCTTGCTGGGGTTTCTACCTAAATGGAGGGCCTCCCATATGGTGAGATCTCATTTATAGAGGTTAGGGAGTCTTCTGGTGCTAAGGACAATTTCCCAGTGCTCTCAAGATAAAATCTCCTTCGTAAGCCTTCAGTTTTCAACGCCATAAACAACTCTAAAACAATTACAAAGGATAAGGAAGTAATTGAATCTTCTCACCTTTCTAGAGCTTGGAAGAAGAAGCTATTACTCATCCTAATAAGGTCTCCCTCAAGCACTCTCAAAATGTAGTAAGTGAAGGTGCTGTCACTCCACTGATTGAACTCCTTAATGCAAGTGCTCAGGTGTGGTCATCAACTTTAATCAAGTTCTTTTAGAGTAAGAGACCAACCTTCCCAGTGGTCAATGCTTGGGAAAAAAGTGAATGGGGTTATAAGGGGTTAGATAAGATTATGTTATAACGGGTTAGATAAGATTATGTTAAAGTAGGACGAAAAATTTTTATTCAAGTTTATAGATGACATTGGAATGAATTATGTTCTTGAATAAGGGCCATGGAACTTAGGTGATAAGCCCTTATTCATTCAAAGATGAAGTCCGAGAATGGAAATGGACAGTGGGAAAATTGATACCATTCCATTATGGGTGTGCTTTCATGGCCTCCCTCTTAAATTCTGGACAATAGAGGGGTTGAGTTTCCTAGCTAGCTCTCTAGGTAAAACACTTGGTATGGATTCTCAAACTTTAAGTATAGAACGAACTGGATATGTGAAATTTTGTATCAAAATTTAAAAAACAAATCTAGATTACTTGATTGTTTATATGCCATGTGCCTTGGAGAAAATGGCCAATTGGTAAAAAGATAGATCACCCTTTCTTACCTATAAAAGCCCAATAACTCCTCTAAAAAATGGGTGCCAACTATTAAAGTCTTCAAAACAGGCAATCAAGAGGAAATTATAGGATAAGAACTAGATGGAAACCAAATAGTTTTAAAAGACAATAAATATCAAGAATTTGAGGTCAATGGGGAGAAAGAAACAAATGAACCTCTTTTGCAGGAGAATAAACAACTGGAAAATGCAGTAAATGAAGTCAGAATAAGAAAATCAAATTCCTTATTGAAACTAATTACTATTGCAGAAAATTTAAATATGGTGCAAAGTAACGAAGAGATGGTAGTTTATGGAAATTAGATTTTTGCTTTTGGAGAATCTGAACAAATAGGTGAATTGGCAATGGAGCATAATTCTTAAATTTCTAATAGTTAGAATAAGGTGTCAGTGTTAGCACAAACATACTTTCTAAGTGCATTCAAAAACTCATTACTAGTCTATAACAAGAATGTAGAGCAAGGCATCTTTAAGGCTACTTCTTAAAGCTCTGAATTCAATAAGGATGTTCCAAATGAGTTTAATACAGAAATTTCTAGCAATCTGGAAAAGGAGAAGGCTATATTAAAAGCTATAAATTTGTGGCAATTAGTAAAATCTAGACAAAGATTTGTTAGGAAAAAAGGCAAGAGCAAAAAAAAAAAGGGATATTCCCTAATATGATAGTCCACATTTGGAACATGAGATGGTTGGAACTCGAGAGGGCCTAATGACCCTCTTAAAAGGGCTATGGTACAAGAGGTAGCTAAAGAAAAGCAAGCTTATTTTGTTGGTCTTCTTAAAACCAAAATTAAGGAACCTCATTTAGATAGCTGTTAAAATTTTTTAGGCGCTCAATGAAAGTATTTCTCTGATCGTCAATCCCATTATAATGGGAGAATCATTTTTTATGACAATACTGATATGATGGAAGCTCAGAAGATTGAAGAAAGTGAATAACATATCCATCTTAACTATCACTTAGGAGGTTAATCCATTAAATTTGCTCTTATTTTAATATATGAAGCTAAATTTAGCTTTTAGAGAAGCAAACCATGGATTGATCAAAGTACAATTCAAACCACCTTTTCAACCCCCTGGCTAGTAATTGGGGATTTCAATTGTACTCTTATTTTAAAAGAGGTGGATGGGGGAAAAATTCATGCTAGGAGACAAAAAAGAGCTCACAAACCATCTAGGTTATATAGATTTGATGGATCTAAGGTCAACTGGTTAGCTCTACAATTGGTCAAATAAGAAACAAGGTAGCTTGTATATTAGGAAAAAAAACTTGATAGGACTCTATTGAACATAACATGGGTTCAAAAATTTTCACACTCCTAAGTGCATTTTGGAGAAAATCTATTCTCTGATCATTCTGACAGCGCGTGTCGAGCACACTGTAAAATTTACCTGACTCTGCACACTAAAATTTGTAGTTGCGGTAAGTCGGGATTGAATCCACAAGGAATGTTCGGTTAATTTTCGCAATGAAATTAATTGATGCAAGAAAAGAAAATGGGGGGATTTTTGGTTTCAAACAATTTAGAAAATTAAAATAAAGGAAAACTGCTAAAAATAAATTAAAACAATTAATCAAAAATGTAAAAAGTGTTGACTATGAGTAAAGTCCGGTTCTAGGGTCAATCTCAGCCTAATCACAATGAAGCATATTCCTTCATTCTAAAGTCTTTACAATTCTTTTTGAACTATTGATCTGAGACTAATAGAACACTCTACAAATCTCGGTTTTCCCTTAAGTTGAATTTAATCAAGATACGATCATTAATTAAACCTAACTACCGAATAACTTAGGATAGGATCTCTTGATTCAATTTGACAGTCCCATTACAAACTGGAAAACAATCAATATAGGCAGTAACCTCACACGTTCGAGTTATCCAACCTAAGTTATGTTCTTCTTAATGATTAACGATCGTTAGACGCTACTTCAAACATCAAAAGTAACGATTACAGATTACAATTGATATTTTAGCAATAAGTTCAAAATAAACAATCAAAATAACATATTAAGATCATTTACCCTAAAACCATCCAAATCAATACCAACAACATAACAATCCTAAAAGAAATCACAACTTTAAAATGAAAAAAATAGCTTAACCGTGACTCGGCCCTCGATATCTCTGTTGAATCGGTGTCGGGAACCTAGCCTTCCATATTTAATTTTATGCTATATGTATGTGCCACCTTTTCCATATTTTTTTCCTTCTGCTTAGCTTCCACGCCTACCTTGCTCCTCTGCTTTGCGTCTGTGTTCTTTGTATTTTCTCCTTACTGTGCTGTCACTGTCGTCTCTACCAAAAACAAATAAAACTATATGAAAAATTCCGTGTTCATGCTTCGTTCCTACCCCCATTGTACCTGCCAAAGAAAACCAAAACAATATCCAAAAAGTCCCCTAACCCTTCCTGCCTCCTCTTTAAAAATGTGTCTAGCATTTTTATTAAACACTGCGTATGCTGCGTTTACGCAGCAGAGTTTTTTTCAATTACTTTTTAATTTGTTTTAGAAAATCTCTTTTTGTTCTCAAAATAAATCAATATATCCATCCTAACAGTCAACACAAATTGAAAACAAATTGAACATTTTATCTTAAAAATAGGATTGAAATCACATGTAAGTGCATAAGAAAATATAAGAAAATTAAATCCTATCATGCATGTTCAATGACAATTCTCGGATATATTTCCTTAATACACATCTTATAATTTACTAACATTAACTTCTAATCATCCTTTTAATAGCTAATACACTTTACTCTCTTTAAACACCTCATCCAACATCAACTAGGTTCATTCAGGATCCTATTGAAGCCTAAATATCTCATATGGAAGCACCATAGCATTGGTTGATTCATACTTCACTTAAAAGACAACACTTTTTCTCTATGCGCTTGACCATGATCGTGGTGTCTTGCCACGATCGTGGTGCTCCTATCACGATTGTGACAAAAACTTTTTCTGGCCAGGCCACAATCGTGGTGGTCCTACTACGATTGTGACAAAAATATTTTCATTCCAGGACATGATCATGGGGAAGGGCCACGATCATGATAGAACAGGACATGATCGTGCCCAGCAAGTTTCCTCCTCCATTCATCTGAATTCAACACATATCTTAACACCAATTTCACACAAAATTTCCCATAATTCACTACCTCTAATACAACATCATTCCACACTAATTCAAATACCAATTTGATTGCACTAAACTCTCAACTTCTAGTCATTTAATTTACCATTTCAAACTTAATCTCATCATTCATGAAATCCAATATCCTTCCATATTATGTCTCATTCATAAACATCAAACCATTCATTGTCAAAATCCATCATTTCAAGTTCGTAACCACTTTATTTTTACCTCACTTACCACTTTAAACATTCACCAAAACAAGTCATACAAGGTATTATCCTTAATCACAAAACAGGACATAATCACATATTCTCTCATCATCAATTTTTTGCACATTTTCTATTTCATTAACACCTTCATTTCATTTCTAACTATCAATATAATATATCTCATTTCAAGACACCATGGCCCACCTTTTTATTAACTCTAAGTTCATAATTTGTCACTCACCAAAACAAAAATAAGATATCACTCTATTTACCTCTTCATCCACACACATCATCATACTTTAAATTATTATTACTAATCACGTTAACGCAAAAACAAATTTCATGATCATGATCATCAATTTCGAATTACTCATCATATTAGTTTCATTTAACACTGCCCATAAAGATCAAAGCATAATTTACTTGATTTACTCTTGAACTTCTTCAAAATCACCAGGAAACTCTAATCTTTTATGCTTACGATCATCAACTTTATAGGGTGGATTAGGTTGGGTATTAGAGACAAGATGAAGAAGACAACAAGATGGGACTAGTAAAGAAAGATGAGAACAAGGTGTAACATGGATGAAGGTTGGTGAGGCAAAATCGTGAAAAAGAAGAAAAAGAATGAAGGAGATGATGAAGATTACGAAGAGAGGAAGAAAAAGTAAGATGAAAAACAATTAAATGGTCTTTCAAAATTAAAAGAATCGTGGAGTAAGGTATGGTTTGGCAAGTGACGAAAAACAATTAAATGGTCTTTCAAAATTAAAAGAATCGTGGAGCAAGGTATGGTTTGGCAAGTGACACTTGCTACTTGCCATATGTCTAATCTCCATAGGTTTACAATTGGTTCTTTTATTAAACTAACTCCAATTTCTAACCCAATTGTCCCCCAAATTTCAATGACACTTGTCAATAATTCCTAAGGTCTTTTATCAAACTTTCTATTATCATTTGACTCTTAATTATACTACCATTTATCAATTATCCTGCCACTTAGCATTTTTCCTAGTTCAAAAATACCCAAATTTTCAGAAATTTTCTAAATTTCACTAAAAATTCCAAATCAATGCTAATATACACCAATGCAAATTTCAATACATATGAATCACAATTCATATCAAAATCACATTTATAAATCAATTATACCTGAAAATGTCAATGAATACATATACAATTATTTTAAAGTGTGCAAACATTCATATTCATATATGTGTGTATGCTATATTATGTATGAGCATGAAATGTACTTTCTAACTTCTCAATAATTTCTCATGTACAGTATTCTAAGGTTCTAACCCTTATCATGGGGTAACGGGATGTTATAATTCTACCCTCCTAAAAAAAATTTCGTCCTCAAAATTCTTACCTCAGTCATCGAATAGGTGAGGATATTGTCTCCTCATAAGCTCCTTCGTTTCCCAACTTGCTTCCTCACTTTAGTGATTCTTCCAAAGGACTTTCACCAATGGAATCACTCAGTTTCTTAGCTGTTTCTTTTGATATCCCACTATCTTGATCGGTCCTCAACATAACTCAGATTACTAGATATTTTGATCTTTTGAGTTGGTAACAAATGCATGGAATCCGACTGATACCTCGTGAGCATACTCACGTGGAACATATTGTGTATCTGAGACATCTCACTCGGTAAGGATAATCTGTAAGCCAGTGATCCTATCCTCTCAATGATCTCATAAGGACCAATGTACCTAAGGCTCAATTTACCATTTTTACCAAATCTCAGCACTCCTTGCTAAGCCCAGACTCTCAGAAGCACTTTGTCTCCTACACTGTATTCCATACCCCTCTAGTGCTAATCCATATAGCTCTTATGTCTATCTTGAGCTGCTTTTATTCTACTTCAGATCAGTTTCACCTTATTTATAGTATCTTGTAACAACTCCCGGGTTTTCTACCATTCTCAAACCTTCTTCATCCTAATTTTGACATTTTCTGCTATACAATGCATCGTATATTGCCATTATGATTCTACTGTGATAGTGGTTGTTATATGCAAATTCAATCAAGGCTATATACAGATCCCATGCTCCTTGAAACTCCAATATACATGCTCTAAGCGTATCCATATAGTCTTGATCATCCTCTCACTCTGTCCACTAGAAATGCTGCTTTAGTGTGTTATACTTCTTGGTGGTACTAAGATAAATAACATAAGCTGCTATATGAGCCTCCTCTAAAATCTCCTTCCTTAAATTATCAATGTCAGGGATGCATAATCTCTACTTTAACCATAGTGTCTCATCTCTCAATTCAAATTCAGACTCTGGATTCAGCTTTAACTTCTCAATCAGCTTCACCATTTCAAGATCTTTACTCTGAACCTTCCTAATCCTGTTATGCAACATCGGTCTCAACTTTAGTGTAGTTATCAATGCCTCATTCTATTCTAAACTCAACTCCACATTTAAAGCTCTCAATTGAATTAAGCTCGGTAATCTCAATATTAGAATCTGAGCTACATTGCCATTTGACTTCCTAGTTAATGCATCTACCACCATGTTAGCTTTTCTCGGATGATACTCAATTGTACAGTCATAATCCTTTAACAACTCTACCCATCTCCTCTGTCTCATGTTTAACTCCTTCTGACTTAGTAGATACCTCAAGCTCTTATGATTATTGTATATTTGGAATATCTCTCTATATATAGTATCTTTATATCTTTAGATCAAAGACTACTGCTGTAAGCTCTAAATTATGTACCGGATAGTTTATCTCGTGAGACCTTAATTGTCTCGATGCATAGGCTATCACCTTGCCATACTGCATCAACACACATCCCAAACTTTGATGAAAAGCACTATTGTATACTACATAGTCATCAGTTCCCAATGGAATAGTCAATACCGACACTGTAGTCAACTGATGTTTCAGTTCCTCAAAGCTTCTTTGACAATCATCATTTCATCTAAAAACCATATTTTTCCTCAGAAGTTTAGTCAGAGGGGCTGAGATCAATGAGAACCCCTCGACAAACTTTCTGTAATATCCGGCTAATCTAATAAAACTTCAGATTTCTGATACATTCTTCGAAGCCTCCCACTTCATTACCACGTCTATCTTCTTCTGATCTACTTGTATACCTTGTCCATTTACTACGTGACCCAGAAACACTATTTGACTTAGCCAAAACTCACATTTACTGAATTTGGTATATAACTATTTTCCCTTATAATCTGTAAGATTACTCTCAAGTGTTTAACATACTCTTCTTTTCTCTTTGAATATACTAAGATGTCAACGATAAAAACATTTACAAAACGATATAAGTATTGCTGAAAAACCTTATTCATCAATGCCATAAATGCAGCTGAGGCATTAGTTTACGCAAACGGCATTACTAAGAACTCATAATGCCCATACCTGCTCCTGGAAGCACTCTTCGGTACATCAGCCTCTGCTATCGTCGACTGATAGTACCTAGACCTCAAGTCCAACTTAGTGAACACCTGAGCTCCCTGAAATTGATCAACCAAATCATTTATTCTAGGAAATGGGTACTTGTTCTTCACTGTTATCCGATTCAATTGCCTATAATCGATGCACAGTCTCAAAGTTCCATCCTTTTTTTTTCATAAATAAGACTGGAGTTTTCCACGGTGAAACACTGGGTCTAATGAACCCCTTTTCTAATAACTCTTACAGCTAAACCTTCAATTCCATAGGTGCCATCCTATATGGAGGAATGGATATAGGAGCAACATTTGAAACCAAATCGATTGTGAACTTTATTTCTTGATCTGGAGGTAAGCCAAATAGCTCAGCGAGAAACACATCCAAGAAGTCCCTAACTACAGGAATGTCCTGTACATTATGCTCAGTTTGATTATCAATGATGTGGGCCAAATAAACCTCATATCTCCCTTGCATCAACATTAAGGCATTCAAAAATAAAAACAGCCTGGCTGACACTACTTGACGAGTATCTCTGAACGCTGCTCTCGGTTGATTAGAAGATTGTAATATTACCTCCTTGGTATAGAAATTCATAATGGCCCTATGAGTAGTGAGCCAATCCATGCCTAGGATAACATCTATTTACTTTAATTGTAACTAATCAAATCTGCCTATTCAGTTTGAATCAAAAACCTCTTGTAGACTTCCCCTATAACTATGGTACTACCTATCGGTGTACTCACCTCTAATCTATATCTCAGTAGCTCTCTATCACAATGCAACCTAGATGCCATATGTGGTGCAATAAAGGAATGTGTAGACCTAGGATTTAGCAATGCAAAAGCCTTAAAGGTAAATATAAGTAACACACCTATAACGACATCTGGAGAATCCTGAGCCACCTGTCTAGTCATTGCATATATTCGAGCCTGAGACTCTGGTTGATTGCTCCACACCTCAGTCCTGACAGTAGGACTCTCAGAGCTCATTCTACCTCTCCCACAGCCTCTCCGCCCAGACCCAGTAGCTCGGCTCTGTTGGACAGTAGTTTCTATAACTCCTCCTCTTGTCCTTCCAGATGGTGCTCCAAATATAACAGAACAATCTCTGATCTAATGCTCAAATGAGCCGCATCGAAGGCAAGCTCTAAATAATTTCCAGCATTCCCCACTGTGTTTCTTCCCACAGTGCTCACAATTGGCAATTGACTCGATACTGCACATCCTTCACTACTAGATTGTATGAAGCTACCCTTCTGTCTAAACCTCGATTGTCTTGATCTAGTCGGTGGTCTAAAAGCTCAGTTTTAACGCTTGCTGAACCTTCTGCCAGAACCACCCTGAGATTTACTGCGCCTCTTCATGTTAGACTCTGATTTGTACTCAGACTGACGGTCATTTAACAATTGCTCGATTTAGATCGAGGCAGCTTGTAGTTTCGAAAAACTACCCAGATTAGTCGCTAACCTTGTCTGAATCTCTATATTCAGTCCGTCTTCGAATCTCCTAAACTTGTCTTCCTCAGTAGGAATCTAGGCAGTAGCATACCCTATCAGTTCGTTAAACTTAATCTCATACTCAACTACCGATAAGCTGTCCTGCTTCAAATCCAAAAATTCTTTCATCTTTCTGTCCAGGTAGATTTTGGGCATGTAGTTCTCTTTGAAAACTCTTAAAAAGTCTTCCCACCTCAGGTTACAAGGCTGGTGGTACTGCCTAGAACAGTTTTTCACTATTGGTAAGCTGGGCCTTGCAGTAAGCAAATAGCATAGTTGAACTTCTCATTCAGCTCGCAGTTCATCTGATCGAAGACTCTCTTCATCCTTTCTAGCCATCCCTCAGCCTCTGCAGGGTAGAAGTTCACAGTCCCCTATTTTCATAGTTTTTATACCTCCTTTCCCTTCTCTTGGGAATTCGGGGAGGCATTCTCTTAGGTTAAGACACAAACGACTCCCTACTGACTCCTGCTTGTTAAGTGGAGAGACAATTGATGAATAGTGGCAGAAATAAGTGTTAGATAGTAGTAGAAATTTTTATGAGTGACATTAGGATTTAATGACACATGTTATTAAAAATTAGGAGTAAATTGGATTAGAAATTGGAGACAAATTGACTAGTTAAATAAAAGACCAAGGAGAGACCATAAGAAAGTGACATGTGTCACTTGCCACACCACTTATATAACCCACGATGTCATGCTAAATGGCCATCTCTTCTTTCATTTTTGTTGGCCAAATGCTTTCCTTTCTTCTTCTTCTTCTTCTTCTTCACATTTTTGCTTCATCAAGCTTCATTAATGTTGCATCTTGCTCTCATCCATCATTTACTTCTATTTTCTTTGTCTTCTTCACCTTCCTACAGGAAGACCCAACCCATTCTTCCATGAGAGTTGGTAGTCGTGTGATGCATGGGAGAAGCTAGGATTAGGTGATTTTTGAAGATCTTGAAGCTTAATCAAGTAAGTAGCATTAAAACTTTATGGGTTGTGTAAATATAAGAATATATGATGATAGTTTGGGATGAAATGAACATGATAAAGGTGTTGAAATATAATGTTACATTGATGAGGAATTAAGTAGGTTATCCTATATTCTTGTTCATATGATGAGAAATAATTCATAAGTTGATATAGGGATGATTTTTGATATGAATTAAGGGTACAAATGATGTTTAGAAATGATCAAAAATGTTGATGAATGTATGGATACCTTGATGTTCTGTTTTTATTCATAAATTGAACAATGATTTGTAATTTGTTATATGGATGTTTTGAATTGAAAATAGAGGTGATCTTGATGAAGAAATGATGTAGAATTTGATAAAATAAGCATAAGATATGTTAGATGAAACTTGTAGGAGTTGAAGAGCTGGAAAATATGGAAGATGTGTGCTTGAGTAGGTTAGATGAAGTGTTTTACTGAACATGTATCTGTATTTTGGCCATATCTTGATTTTTAGAAATCCAAATGGGATTAGTTTTGATCTATATTAAACCATATATATATATGGATACAATTTTCATGAAGGAATCGAATTGGAATTTTGTCCCTAAGGGTCTTGAAAGTTGGCTTGAAGTTAAGAACAGTGAGCTGTCATGCTATAAGAATAGTATGTAGTATTTTGGGTGTAACTTGCATAATACAGATCCCAAATGCATGAATTTGATTTCATTAGAAACTTAAGACATATAGGAATGTTTGTTTAGAATAAGGTGTTACCTAAATACCTCATTTTCTAGGTTATAATGGTCATACAAAACTAAACTGAAAATCTGTCTTGAGAAAAACTAGAAAAACTGCAGGAAAAATGGGATATTTGTTTCTGTCACGATCGTGGCAGGGGGTAGTGATTTTATATGATAATGTGCTGATTATGTAATGGTTGAACCAATTAAGGATGGAGGATATAATTATGTTATTTTTGGACTTAATTTGGGCTTAAAATGAGGACATAACTTAGTGGATAAATTGCTTGATGCTGTGAATGTGATGTTATGAATTTCATAAATGAGAATGTGTAATTGAAGATGCCTAAAGAATTGAATAGAGTTTGATAAAGAGATGCAATCAATAGGTATATGAATTAGCATGTAATGATGTTGAATTAGAGGTAGTGAATTATGGGAAAATTGGTGTGAACTTGGTATTATAATATGTGTTGAATTCGGATGGATGAAGGAAGAAAAATGTAGGACACGATCGTGGCCCTTACGAAAATAAGGTTCTGTCACGATCATGGAAGGAACCTTACGATCGTGGCCTAGTCAAAAAATGTTTCTATCACAATCGTGGCAGGGACACCACGATTGTGGACAGACTTATGGAGGTAAAGAGTTGTCCTTTGATTGTTATATGAACAAATCAATAATAGGGTGCTTCCATATGATGTAAGTAAGTTTAAATGAGATCTTAAATGACCCTAGTTGATGAGAAATGAGGTGATTGAAGTGAGTAAAGTGCATTGGTATTAAAGAATGATTGAAAGATGTTATTAAATGACTATGAGTTGTGAATAAAGGAAATATACCCAAGATTGTCAATATGAGCATGCATTATACATTATACATTACACATATACATATGTGTATAATTAAACATTTATGTGATTATGTAATTAATAATGTATGTGTAATATATGTATTGCATAATGTTGTTATACAGGATAGAACGACAACATCCAGTTGTTTCCGGATCATGGAAGCTAATGCTAATCTGGAGCGTACTGTGAGTAACCTAAGATAGTCTCACCTTGATTGTTTTATAAATTTTGAATTGAATTGGTATGTGATGTATATGTACTGATTTTCGGACAATTGATTGTCTGAGGAGTTTAGTATTCGGTACTGTATTGGAAGTATTCCTTGGATGTGAATGTGATTGACTACATATGTTCTCAACTTATATGTTGAATGCTGGACTAAAAGTCCGATGATGAATATGAATTGGAAAGTGAAAGTGAATGTGAATGACTGAACATAACGATTGAATATGTTTAATGCATTTATTCCTAAATGCATGAAATATAAAGATAGTTATGACCAGAGCTAGTGAAAAAGACTTTAGAGCTCAGATAGTTGTGGTAAGAGCCTAAGGCTCAATGTATAAAGAGCCTTGTATCCCTAATGGATAAGGGACAGTATGATAAACTCGGTATCTACAACGGATATGAGACAGTAAAAAGGGTACTCTATCACAACAACGTAATAAATGAATTCGAGTATCATAAACATTGCATACACATATGATATGAATAAATTGAATGATTGCAATGTTTTGAGGATTTTTATTATGTGAAATGTGTGAATACTTAGCAATGAAATGTTTGGCATGATAACGATGAAATGATGAATTGTATGGTTTTTGGAATGTGACATTTGTGAGTAAAGTTTTTTGTGATATCACATGATGATAAATGAGATAATGTGAAGTATATGATAATATGAATTTTTGTGTTACATGACAAGAGTGAACCATCGAGGATGGTTACTCAACTGAGTTCGCAAAGCTCACCCCAAATTGTAACATATTTTTTAGGCTCAGAGGAGACACTCAGTTAAATTAACTGGAGTCTCACTGTTGCTTCTGAGTAAGAGATAGAGGTCGGGATTAGTTGACGTCTGCAATATTTTTCTGTTATTTCTGTCTTAAAGAATGTATTCCGTGAATATTGTACCATTGTATGTGAATAATTTTGATGAGTAATGTATTTATGACTAAAAATGTTTCAAATTTGAAAAGGGCCCAAATGATTATTGAAATTCTGTAATGTGTATATTGTTTGTAACAATTGTAATTGAAAGTGATATAAATAAAATGGGCCATTAATGATAATTGGTTTTTCCAAAAATGTGTGTGATAGTTGAGAAAAATTTGCAATGAGCACTGAGTGTGACTGACCGTTTTAGTGCTCCACCCTTATAGAGTATGTTCTCGAATATCGATTGTATCTTTGGGAATATGCCCTATAGGATTGGGGTGCTACACTACTGATGTTAGGTCAGCTGATTGTCCCACTTGATCACCTATGGCGGATGACCTATAATAGACAATAACTTCAATTACTATCCACATTTCTCATGATAACTTATGTCTAACATTCCTATATATTCTTATGGTTGCTAACCACGCTTTGATACCAACCACTGTAGCACCCCACTCCCATCCAACACATGCCTATATGTCGATTAGACCTTCGTGCATATGCCTGACAGAAATGACGTGCTAACTATATCACTTTCTGTTATCTCATGACATCATAAATTAAAAACATAAATATCACAATGTCTAAAACCCCAAAATTTCTCATTTCATTTCATAAACCATGATTTACAATGTAGCATTTCATAAAACATCTATGTATATACAACATCGACAACCTATTATAGTCTACAACTCTGTTACAAAATGTGCTACATACATGAGGAATTATACAAAAAGTTTAACTAATTCCTTTAGTCTCAACTGATTGACTTTTAAGCCATGTCTTCTATCCAAAAGCAGTGCTAGATCTTTTCTAAGCTGTCTTAGAAGCTAAATCGTCACTCTCGAACCTGAAAAGTTAACATTGTAATTTTAGTGAGTTTTGCGAACTCGGTGAGTTAACCATCCTCGATGGTTCAGTTACGTCACATAACACAACAACTCATATAATCACATAATTCACATAATTCATTATTAGCATATAGCATCACAAACACTTTGTTCATAAGTTTTCACATTTTTCATTCAACTCAATTTGGCAATATTGCAATCATTCAAATCATACATATCATGTGTGTTTGCAATGTTCATGAGACTCACATTAGCTTATTATGTTGTTATGATCGAGTGCCTTTTTCACTGTCCCATATTCGTTGTAGATACCAGGTTCATTAATACTATCCCTCATCTGTTGGGGATACATGACTCATTTTACATAGTGAGCTAGAGGCTCTTACCAGATTCTAAGCTTTAAGCTTTTTTTCATTGGCGACTTTGGTCACAACTGCCTTTATATATTCATGAATTTATGAAGTGAAATGCATTACACATATTCAATCATTATGCTCAATCAATGATATTCACATTCTCTTTCTTATTCACATTTGTCATCGAACCTTGGTCCAGCATTCAACATTTCAATTGAGAACACTTATTCTGTCAAATTCACATTCAGTGAGCACTTCCAATATGTTATTCATGCACTAAAGGCCTCGGACATTCAATGTTCGGAATCAGTACATACACATTACAAAATAATTCAATACATAATTTAACAAACAAGTAATCAAGGTAAGACCATCTTAGGTTACTTACAGTTTGCTCCTGTTAGCTTATTACCTTAAAGTCTCGGTAACATCTTGAAGCAGTCGCTTAATGTGCCCTTTTATATCATGCAATCACATACATTTACACATTACTACTTTGCACATTCGCATGAATACTCAATCATATACACATATATATGCGTTATGTATAATAATGTATGTTCAATGATAATTCCCGGGTATATTTCCTTAATACATATCTTATAATTAACTAATATTATCTTCCAATCATCCTTTTAATACGTAATACACTTTACTCACTTTAAAAACCTCAGTCAACATCAACTAGGTTCATTTAGGATCCTATGAAGCCTAAATACCTCATATGGAAGCACCTAGCATTGGTTGGTTCATACTTCATTTAAAAGACAACTCTTTTTCTCTATAGGCCTGGCCATGATCGTGGTGTCCTACCACGATCATGATAGAAATTTTTGGAGCTGGCCATGATCGTGGTGCTCCAGCCACGATCGTGACAAAAACTTTTTCTTGCCATGCCACGATCATGGTGGTCCTGCCACGATTGTGATAGAAACATTTTCTATCCAAGCCACGATCGTGGGAAAGGGCCACGATCATGACAGAAACTTTTTCTGTTAGGTCACAAACGTGGGGTGAGGGCCACGATTGTGTCCTGCAAGTTTCCTCCTCCATTTATCCGAATTCAACACATATCTTAACACCAATTTCACACCAAATTTCCTAGAATTCACTACCTCTAGTACAACATCATTCCACACTAATTCAAATACCAATTTGATTGTATTAAACTCAACTTCTACTCATTTAATTTACCATTTGAAACTTAATCTCATCATTCATGAAATCCAATCTCCTTTCATTTTATGTCTCATTCATAAACATCAAACCATTTATTGTCAAAATGCATCATTTCAAGTTCATAACCACTTTATTTCTACCTCACTTACCGCTTTAAACATTCACCAAAACAAGTCATACAAGGTATTAACCTTAACCACAAAATAGGACATAATCATATATTCTCTTATCATCAAATTTCTGCAGATTTTCTATTTCATTAACACCTTCATTTCATTTCTAACTATCACTTTAATATATCTTATTTCAAGAAACCATAGCCCACCTTTTTATTAACTCTAAGCTCATAATTTGTCACTCACTAAAACACAAAATAAGACATAACTTTATTTACCTCTTTATCCGCACACATCATCATACTTCAAACTTCATTGTCCATAATCATTTATCTCTTAAATTTGATCTTCATAATTGCTTCTTACTAAAACAACTCACGTATAACATTAACTCACAAAAATTTAAAACATAATCTCTTTATTATTATTACTACTCACGTTAACATAAAAACAATTTTCATGATCATGATCATCAATTTCAAATTACTCATCATATTAGTTTCATTTAACACTACCCATAAATATCACAGCATAACTTACTTGATTTATTCTTAAGCTTCTTCAAAATCACCAAGAAACCCTAATCCTTCATGCTCACGATCATCAACTCTATAGGGTGGATTAGGTTGGGTTTTAGAGACAAGATGAAGAAGACAATAAGATGGGAGTAGCAAAGAAAGATGAGAACAAGGTATAACGTGGATGAAAGGTTGGTGAAGTAAAATCGTGAAAAAGGAGAAGAAGAATGAAGGAGATGATGAAGATTACGAAGAGAGGAAGAAAAAGCAAGATGAAAAACAATTAAATGGTCTTCCAAAGTTAAAAGAATCGTGGATTAAGGCATGGTTTGGAAAGTGACATTTGTCACTTGCCACATGTCCAATCTCCATAAGTTTACAATTGGTTCTTTTATTAAACTAGTCCACTCAACTCCAATTTCTAACCCAATTGTCTCCCAAATTTCAATGACACTTCTCAATAATTCCTAAGGTCATTTATCAAACTTTCTATTATCATTTGACTCATATTTATATTACCATTTATTAATTATCCTGTTACTTGACATTTTTTCTAGTCCAAAAATAACCAAAATTTAAGAAATTTTCTAAATTTTACCAAAAATTCCAAATCAATACTAATACACACTAATGAAATTTTCAAAATTATTAACCACAATTCATATCAAAATCACATTTATAAATCAATTATACCAGAAAAATGTTAATGAATGTATATACAATTATTTTAATGTATGCAAACATTCTTATTCACATGTGTTTGTATGCTATATTATGTATGAGCATGAAATGTACTTTTTAACTTCTCAATAATCTCTCATGTACAGTATTCTAGGGTTCTAACCCTTATCATGGGATAACGGAATGTTACACACATACTCTTAGGATGACCATGGAAATACAATAAAAGTAATAAATAATGACTTTAAGAATAATCATAACTTTTATAGAAGATAATAAATTGATTAACTTTACCTTTAATGTTTAATTAGGTACATAAGGACTAATTGAAGTTGAAAAGATAGAATAAAGAAAAAAAAAGGATGAAAGAGAAAAGAAAGTGAGTGAGAGTGAGAGCCAGTTGGAGACAAAAGAAGAAAGGGAGAAATATCTAAAAAAAGAGTTATCAGTGAGAAAAATAAAGAAATAAGTGAGATGCTTTGCAGAAGTTGCATATATAATGGCTTTCTCCTATTGCCTTACCTAAGAGTATTCTGAAGAAGATTGATAGATGTATAAGGGATTTTATATGGCATAGACAAAGCAACAATCTTGAAAAGACCCCTAAAGTTAAATAGAGCTTAATTTGTCTGCTTAAGGACCATGTAGGACTTGGAATCACTTTTGCTAGTGTAATGACAAAAGCTTTAATGGCTAAGAAATAATGGAGAATATATATGGAAAAAGAATATGTGGGTAAAATGGATTCACATCGTACATATCAAGTAAGACAATATTTGGACCATTCAAAGCAAACCAAATCAGTCCTATAGATTCCAATAGATTATGAACACAATACAATTTATACAACTTCATGTAAAACACTTTATAGGTAATAGAAGGGGAACAAATTTTTAGTTTGATAATTGGTATCCTTTGGGTCACACTCAATACAATCAGAATCCAAGAGGATCAATCCCCGAAGACACCAAGGTGCAAATGTTAATTAAAAAAATGGAAAAGTGATCCTGGCCTTTTCATTCAGAGGCACTAGCTATATCATGAAAAATATGCTAGAGTATTAACTTGATCAAACACAAACTGATGCAGTAAGATGGGAGCAATATAGTTCTTATACATTCTCAACTGAATCTTATAAATAGTTGTAATTAGGACACATAATTAAATTTCAATTCCATGATCTCATCCAGGACTCTAGCATTACTCTAGATTATTCATTTATTGTGTGGTTAGTAGCTTTATAAAGGCTACGAACTAGAGACAAACTAAAGTTTTAGGTGCCAGACACCTTTTGTCCTTTTTGTGCAAATAGTCTGGAGACTTTAGATCACTTGTATTTCAAATATGCATATATTAACAAACCATGAAGACAGTTTCTCAAGATTTTCAATTTGAAAGAAAATAACCAAACTTTGTTTAGAACTCTTAAATAGGCTAGCAAAATGAGATGTAATGGGAGAGGTGATCAAAAGCTATTCAAGGTTGGATTTGCAATGTTAGTTTATTATATTTGCAGAATGAGGAATGTTAAGCTACTTGGAGAACTTAAGAATTTTCAGTAGTACAATTGGATGGTCATGAAGCTTAGGTTAATGCTATGACATCTTCCTTTAGAGAAATCATCACAAGAGGACTTAAAGTGGGATTATGTATATAGGTGTGTAATGCTACAAGGTGTACACATACTAGATCTATGGGAGCTTTTTGCAAAGTTTATAGCAATTCCATGTGATGAGGAGTAGCTGTTTTGTAACATTTTGTAATTATTCCTATTTATGAAATTAATTACTTACTTTAAAAAAAGTTACTAGCCTATAATTATACTTTTATATAATTAGGCTTATGTTAATGTCTAATAGTTCAGTATATCTCTTCCTAGTGTTGTTTTTTCCTTGTTGTAAGTGTGTGAATGTGTTTTGTTTAATGATGTTCCTAATAGATGACCACCCATTAGGAGGATTAAACATCAAATTAACTTTGTAAGAATGACTTTATCTCTAATATACTCGCTTGTAGGAGCAATTTAAAGGAAATAAAGGAGTTGTAAAGACAATTGGAAAAGTTAATGGATAAAGGCTAAGTTAAGGAAGAACATAAGCCCTTATGTGGTTTGAGTACTTCTTGTGCTTAAGAAGGATAACACTTGGCAGATGTGCATTAATTATATAGCTATCAATGGCATGACAGTCAAGTACCTACATCCCATCTCTAAACTAGATGATATGTTTGATGATTACATAAGTCTAACATATTTTTATAATATTGACTTAAAAAGTGGTTAAGATGAGAGAAGGTAATAAATTGAAAACTACTTTTAAGACTAAATGTGGACTATATAAATGGTTAGCTGTGCCGTCTGGTCTTAGTAATGCACCTAGTACTTTTAAGAGATTAATGAATCATATGTTGCATGCATAGATAGGTAGATTTGTAGTTATTTACTTTTATCCAATTCTAATGTACAATAAACATATAGAGGAACATATATAGAACTTAAGATGGGTGCTCAATTTGTTAAGGAAATAACTATTATATGCTAACTTTAAAAGTGTACTTTTTGGATAAAAAGGTTATGTGTCTTATTTATGTTGTTAGTGTAAAATGTATCAAGGAAGATGAGAAAAAATTAAAAGTAATTAAGGAAGGACTATGACCTAAATCCATAATTGAGGTAAGAATTTTTCGTGGTTTGATTAGTTTCTATTATAGATCAGCGACATATTTTTGTACAAGTGCTATATCACATATTGAAATTTTTAAGAAATTTCTAAGTTTTCATTAGAATAGTGAACATGGGCAAGTGTTTAATGTTATCAATATAGGTTATGCTTGTCACCTTTGCTTAACATTACTCAACTTCTCGATAACTTTTGATATTGATTTTGATACCTCAGTACTAGGTATTGGAGCTATTTTAGTGAAACAAGAGGTTAATAGTTTATTTTAGTGAAAATTTCAATAGGGAAGCCTTAAACTACTCAATTTGTAAAGTGGCATTTCCTAAGCGATCTTTTTAGAGCTTTGCCATTTACCCTACTGAATCTTGTTCCTTTTTAATGCATTTACCTCTCTGAACCTATATTTTTCCCAAATGCGTTTCCTTTATAGTATGAAACAATAGTATCATTAGAGCAGATGCATAAATAACTTTAAAGACAATAATTAGAGTAGTCGGTTTAGTATGGGTGGAGAAAAATGATGTAAAAAAATTATAAATCCCATGTTGCATTAAGAGCTCTATAAAATGGTGAGGGCATTGAAGACATAATAAAGTTATTTATGACCTAAGGAATTTGTGATATATATTAACCATGAGTCATTAAAGAATTTCAAGAGGTAAGGTAAGGTGAAAAAATTCCATCCTAGATAGACAAAATCAATTAAAGCATTCCTATGTCATTAAGTATAAACTAAGGAGAATATGGTGATTAAATCTCACTTTTTTTTAACCTTGCGTATGGTTGTCGTGTTCATGGGTGGAGACAGATAACAAAACACAAAAATCATATATCCAGTAGTGTTTTGTTGTTGACACTGCCTATTTTTGTTCCGTCTCCAATTCATAAAAATACAAACTTTTTGTTCCTTCTAAAACTTTGGCACAACTTTCTTGTGCCTGTCACTGAAACCAAAAATGCGGGCTATTGGACAAAAATACCCCTATATTGTTACTATAAATAGCAAAAAAGACATTCTTAATAAAATGTAAGGCTTGAATGTATCTTTAACCTATTATGTAATTAATTCCGTGAATGCTTAGATGTTTTATTAAATTATCATGTACTAGAATTTCTAACTTGTAAGATTTTTTTATTCAACAACTCATTTCATTAAATTTTTAGGTTTCTCATTTCATTAAATATTTAAGTTCTTCATTTTATTTCATCGTAATAAAAAAATATAAATACAATTATAAAAAATATTTACGTAATTTGTTTTATTGTTAATTTATACAAATTTTTTGCTATTCAATAGCTTATTTCATTAAATTTTTAGGTTCCTCATTTTTTAATTCCTTATTTATAGATGCAATTAAAAAAATACTAATACAAATCATTCGTTTTAAAATAATCAATAAATTACATATTTCTAATCATATTATTCTACAGGGGTACTTTGGTCATTGACATTGTTTTCTATGTTCTGTCAACTGCAACCAAATACATTTCTGTCCTCGAGATACACAGTTTTATTTGTTTTGTCCATTACAATGAAACACCTTACTATCTCCAAATTTTTGTTTCGTTCCGTCTCAGTATATGGATCACAGTAATTATACACAGCGTAAATGTTATGTTATTATGATTTGACTATATGAAGGATAGATATGCTAATAAAAATGACTTTGCTAATGTTTAATTGACATGTGAAAGGGGTGTTTAAGAAGTTCTATAAACATAATGGTTATCTATTTCATAAAAATAAAAGATGTGTGCCTATGTGTTCTATGCATGAGTTATTTATATGTGAGGCATATGGTGAAGGTTTGATAGGTCAATTTAGCACTAAAAAAACCTTAGACATGTTAGGTTTTACTATATTGGTTATATTCAACTTTACCTATACATAGTAAACTATGGGTACATATTTTTGCAAATTTTTATGATACGTTTACCTAGTTTGAAAAAGGGATAAAGATTCTATATTTGTTTAAGGGATAAAAATTCTATATTTGTGATATTTGATAGATTCTTAAAAATGGTGAACTTTATTCTTTATGATAAGATTTATAATATGAACAACGTTGTTAATTTTTCATTAAAGGAAATAGTACAAGTACGTGGAGTTCATATATATATATATAGTGAGTGATTAGAATAATCTACTATCTTTTACTACTATCCATCCTCAAACTGATGGTTAAATTGAAGTAGTACATGGGATTTTAACCACATTGCTTTATAATAGCATTCAAAGGAACTTAATGAATTGGGAAGATTACTTATTGTTTATTGAATTTTCATATAGTAAAAATATGCATTTATTTACTGATTACTCATCATTCAAAGTTATTTACGATTTTAATTCACTAGCTCATTTTGATTTATTACCTTTACCTATTAATGAATTAGCTAGTTTGTATAGAGCAAATAAGGCTAAGATGGTTAGACAACCTCATGAATATGTAAAGCAATAAATCAAAAAGAAGAATAAGCATTACATAACTAATACTAATAAGGTTAGAAGACAAATTATCTTTAAACTTAGTGATTAGGTTTGGGTGTATATAAGGAAGGAATGATTCTCACTAGTAGTCTAAGATGCAACTAAGATGGAACGGTCCATTCCAAGTCATTAAGATGATCAAGAATAATGTTTATAAACTAAAGTTTTACGGTGGATTTAAAGTTAGTGCTACTTTTAATGTTATTGATCCTTTTCCTTTTGATGTAGGTGATGACTAGAGGTAAAATACTTTTGAAGAGTGGAAAATGATGTCAATATATCTAGTTAAACTTCAAAGGATCCATTGCCTATGCCTACTAGACCAATTATAAGAGATAACAGTAAGAGGATTAAAGAGGCTTTGAATGGGCTAATTTAAGACATATATTATTGGACCATGAAACTTTTCTTAGAAAATTTTGAGTAGTACATGAGAAGTGTGGATAGGTTCATGTTTTGCTTTGGTGATTTTGGTAGTGAGAGACTATGAAATGGGAAGAAT
>JANIIA010000006.1:41984670-42003776 GCA_027478495.1 Erythroxylum alaternifolium | reverse complement strand
ATGAGTGAGGAAAGTCCACCTTACCCTTCCTTTAATGCCTTAGTGCTTCTAACCTTAAGTAATCCTCCCAAAATACCATTATGCATTCTTAATTCTTCAATTTAATTTACACCATACTATACTCTAACTTAATCTTAATACTTCCATTTAATACTTAAAATTTCCATTAATCCATGAAATAAATCCTCCTAAACTTAACAATTTAACTCCAATTTAAAAATGATTTATACAATAAGATCACAAAATTCATTCAATTCATGCTTACTAAAATAATAAAAAATTTGGGGCCCAACATCTTTAACACATACTGCACTGAAGACGATCCCTCAGCCATCTTACAGCGAAAGAGCAACCTCGAGGTCTCGAACTTTTCAGAATGAGGTTGCACATCAAATGGTTCCCCTAGGTGTAGACTATGGTATAAGCATCCATAGCCTCATGCTGCTTTTTATAGTTCTGGTGACATAGAGGCCATCATAATGCAACTAGCCAGCTCATTATCATCTAGTAGCTTCTTGTAAGCTTTCTGATCCTCATTAGAGGCATCGATGATAGGGGGGATCTAGAAGTGGCTCATTTAGGACATATACTAGTTTCTTATATTTGAGAACAATTCTCAAATTCCATAGTCAATCTAAGAAGTTTGTTCCCATGATTTTGTTGGAGTTAAGTAGAGAGCGTAAGTTCACACTAGATGAAAATATCGTGGCGATTCAATAACCTAGAAGAATGAGAGAAAGCATTAGCATGTACATAAATGCATATCGATAAGGACTTTAATCACATGCATTATGGGTCGTAATATTTTATCTAAATCCATAGCCCTCACTACAAATCCGAGAAAAGTTATAGTTTTCATATATCCAACATTAATAAGAATGACCTTGGGTTTGACCAATAAGCTACCTTAGGTCAATCTGTAGATATCATTCATGCCAATTGCATTCAGTTATGCAATTATCAACTTGTGCTATCAATTGTTGAGTTAGCACACTCATTGGGTTATCAACTGTTAATACGTATACATCCCATATAAACTACCCAACTTCACCTCTATCCACGTTGACCTTGGGTTTGCCCAACAAATCAACGCTTCTAGTTAGAACCATAGTTCGAACATATTCTTGTAGGGAGAGCTTGGGTTTGCCCAACAACTCAACACTAAAAGAACTCTGATCCTTGCCATATCAATGGAAGGCATAAATCCTAATATTTGGCTTGAGGGATTTATTCTTAGGTCTCATCAATACTTGGATGGTATTATATATATATCACAAATATATATTCAGATTATGGACGACTCAATTAAATTAGGCCTATGTCTATAACCACCCTTAAAATGCATCTAATCCATGTAACACACAAAAGAGGTTTAATTTAGGTTATAAGTTGACCGTGCATCTAAAGTTTGTGATTCGATTCAACTCTTAAACCGAATCAAGTACTAGCATTAGTCTCAGCTAATTTGAATTATGAATGTGATTCGATTAGGAAACCTAAAATTCAATTATTTTGATGTCCACATTAAACACTTTAATTTTAGTACATATTCCTTTTTTTAGTCACACTAGAAATGCTAGATTAATTCTAAATTAATCCCTAGGCTTTTCAAATTCTTGAACATCAATTAATCATCTAAAACATACCTAGGTCATCTCAAATTTATCAAGACAATTTCAGCACAAACCAAAAATATCTTGACGGCCAAAATTATCAAGATAAATGAGTTAACCTACTAGACACTAAAGAGACCGATTCGATGTTCATAAAATTTTCAAAACCCTAATTTCAAACACACACGCTTAGCATGCTACTATCATCAAAATAATACATTTCTTATCTTATAAAAAATTCAAGTTCTTATAAACGAAACACATACACATAAGTCATCAAACAAGTTAGCCCTATCAGCTTTCAAAACGTTGACTAGTGTTGACTTTGACTTGATCTATTAATTGAATCAAGTTCAATTAATTTTGGAAAAATTCCGAAGTCTTATAAACATTCTAAATGTTCCTAATAACAAATTCCAGAAACTAATTCCTAGGAATTCTTTATGAACTAAGTGGAATTAGCTAGCACATCATATGCCCACTAACACTTGTCATACACCACCATCATGCATGTAAAATTGAGAATAAATAATTTATCATTTCAAAAACAAGTGTCATGCATGTCATACACATGGCAACATCATATGTGCATGTTTATCAGATTTCCAGAATTTACCAAAACTTCATACACGCATCAGGTTGAAACTAAAATCGTAATAAAATAGCAAATGACATTCAATTACATTTTCCTTTAACAACAATATAATATAACTCCTTATAAACATTTTTGTGAAACAAAATTAAAAAAATTCTAGAATTATTACGAAAATTTCAAAATTAGCACATACATTATATTTTCTAGAAATTCCCAAAAACCAATAGATGGAACAGACTGAAGATTAATTCGCAATAAAATAGCAAATGACATTCAATTGAAATTTCCTTAACAAAAAAATATTATAACATCCTATAAACATTTATGTGAAAGAAAATTAGAAAAAAAACATTTTTATACAATTTATATGAATTTTTTGAAATCAACATGTATGTCAGTCACAACCCAACAAACAGTTTGTACATATTCAGTAGATCATCTTAGACATGCGTAAGTTGCTCTGATACCAATGTTGGAGAGCCATGGATTATGCATCACAGATATGGTAAGGCAGCAGAAGTGTTAGAATCAAAATTCCAACCGACCATAACCCTAGAAAATCCAGAATCCATATGTATGTATAAACAGATTATAAAAACATGAAATTACAACTTATGTATCTTACAAATACTCCTCCTTTCTTGAATCTTCTCCTTGTTTGGGTTGCGGTAAACACCAAATGCCTTCATTAGCCTTTAGAGAGCATGCAAAGATGAAGGAAAATCAGTGTGTAAGGGTGGTTAGAGCACCACACAAGATGAGTTCAAGTAGATGCTCAAGTGAGAGTTAGATCAAGACCAAGTTACATGCAATTAATCTGTTGCAACAATTGCTTAAAATTGTACTAACAAATCTCAAGATCACTCCTCTCAACTTCCAGAACTCTTCTAGACCCTTAGCCTCTCTATTGAGTGTGTTTTTGGCTAAAAAATTCATGTGCACATAAGTGAAGAACTCATTTACATACCACCTGTCATTAAGTCGGTCATAATTGTGGCCTATAAGCCATGATCATGGATTGCTTAAATGATAGCCATGCACACTTTTTTTTTCATTTGACCTTTTATACTTGTGACCCTTAGGTTCCCCGTTATTTTGGTTACTTGAATTAACTCTTAATCTGAGTAAATCATGAAGGGTTTCGTGACTCCAACTTATTAGAATGTAAATGGATTAACACTCAAACTCTTTGATAGTTAATTATTCGACTTATGAACCTTTTCATAGTTAATTACTGTGTAATTCATCCCTTCACCATCCTACACCTTACTTAGTTTGGAGTATGGGCTATGTGTCAACTCCCACTAGGCTGACTATGTCAGATCTAGTCCAAGTGATGTTAGCTCTTATCCTAGGGATCTCATTACTCTATACGTCATTGAAGACTCTTTTTATGACATATAATTGCTATGGTAAGAGATTCCCAAGTAATGACCTCAACAAGAAGCCACGGGTATCATCTCCTTCTATTAGGAGTGGTGAATCCTTTATTAGCTACCTAGTTACCTTCAAATACCAATAGTTATACCTAATCACCGCCCTATAAGCGACCTCATCTTGAGGCAACGAGGAATGGTGTCAAAGCACAGGATCAGTATCCAAGATATCCTTGAGTACCTCAAGTCGAAGGATATTGTAGCGATTCCCATTCACCTTAAAGGTTTCTTTGTTTCTATTTTCCAATTTGAGGGCTCCATGTGCAAAGACTTGGGTAACCATAAATGATCCACTCCATCGTGATTTATGTTTTTCTGGGAACAACCTCAACCTTGAATTGTACAACAAAATTACATCTACCAATTTGAATTCCTTCTGTTTAAAATAAGAGTTGTGCCATATCTTCACCTTTTCCTTGTAAAGTTTTTCATTTTCATGTGGATTGTACTGAAACTCGTTGAGTTCATTTAGTTGTAGCAGTCATTTTTTACTCTCTTTCTTGCAAACAAAATTTAAAACCTTCTTTACCTAATATGCTCGATGCTCTAGTTTCACAGGAAAATGACAAGCTTTACAATATATAAGTAGGAAGTGTGTCATTTTGATCTACGTTTTAAAACCAGTTTGGTAAGAAAATAAGGCATCATCTAGCTTTAATGCACAGTCTTTCCTAGAACTATTCACCTTCTTTTCTAAAATTCATTTCACACTACGACGAAAAAGTTCTTTAAGCAATGACATGTTTGCAACAATTTAAAAATGTTTTGCTAAAAACTAATATAAGGCAACATTTTTTAAGGTATTGTCTTTAATAATATTAAAAGGCAACGACATTATTAATTTATTGTTACATATAAGAAAAGACAACAAAATTAAAAAAATGTTTCAATAAATTCTTATATATGTAACATCTAAAATTATTGTTATAGTACTTGTAACACCCTCTATACGGAACCTACAACCATCCACACAGATAGTAACTAAATTTATGTACATGTATTCAAGGATATAATTTTATTTAATGCTATACATATACATATTACAAAACTCTCCAATGCTTAACATTATCATTTAACAGTAGTAAAACATCTTTACATTTACATGGTAATCTAAAGGAAAACGTGCAATTTCCTTTAACCATTACATGTACAATCATCTTTAACTAAAAACACCTTCAAAAAGTAATTCTTCTTTTATATGTTTGCCTTGGTCCCTGCAGATGTTCCCTGTACCTCACTGTTATGACTTGGACCTACACGAATTAACGTCCGTGCTAAGTTTGAAAGCTTAGTGGGGAAAACACTTAGCTTGGATGACCACTAACAACAATCATATGCCAAGCACACACATTCAAAAATATCATAACTCATATCCCATAAATTCACATTCATAAACCAAACATTGATAATCAATGCTCATATAAACAATGATGACATACTTAAGCAAAGTACATAATGCAAATATGCTTCAACATATTATCTATATACCAAAAATTAATATTTATAAGCCAATTATTGATATTCAACACTTATTGATACAAATTATCAATATAAATGCACATCATTATCATCATTACAATCTATACAAATGCTCTTTAATACCAATTATTCATGTTGTCATGCTGTATTTCTTATTTATGACTGTTAAATTTCCTTTCTGTGTTGAGCCTGTACATTTTTTGTGGGTATGGATAACGAGTGTTGTGCATATTTGAAGAAATCAAACTGTGGATACCTGAAGGTATCGAATTGTGGATACTCGAAGGTATCAAACTGTGGACACCAGTGGTGTTAAACTATAGCAATTGCATTATAACCCTATAGGCATGCCTATCTATCTACCACCGAGACAATAGAGCAGGCACTATAACAATTCCTTTAACCATTTGCAAACTTCACAATTCATATATTAACAAATCATATGATATACATTTTAAGTCATAAAATCTATATTTGTGTTCTTACATGCAAGTCATAACTAATCACCACTAGAAGGGTGTCAAAATCACACTTGGATAATCATACTGTATACATACGATCAATACATACACAACCAAATCATTTATGTACATGTAAGTTTTCCTTGGAATGCATTATGCTAAATCTTACATTCCAATGTTCAATCACCCAATTCACATATGGTAAGTCCTATTTCACTTAGTTCTAGGTGTTTGAAAATTTCATACACATTCATAAAGGTTCAGATAAGATGTGGTAGAAATTAGAAACAAAAATAATTCCATGGTCGTGACAGACATCTCTCCGTTCATACCACTAATTGTTCCTTAATATAAATATAGAAAACGTCAGAACTTTTTAAGTCTTCTAGAAATTTTTTCTCTATGTATATAGTTTCTATATCACTAACAATCAGACCATTTTGACTTCTAAACCATGAGATATAGGCAAAATATCACAAGTTGCTCCAAAATAGAGGCAAAATCAAGTCACCTTTTTAGATCTCAATTTTCAAAGTCATAGAGCTAGAATTAAGTTAGAGCTCCTAAAAAGATATTTATCTCTATGTCTCAGGTTTCATATGTAACTAAAATTGTACAATTTGGAGGTCTATAGGCTGAGTTGTGACTCAAACAATGTGACTGACCCAAGTAAACCCTAGACAGAATTCCACTACACAATACTCTCTTGTCATATTCAACGAATTATATGCAAGATAACACCAAACTAACACCAAAGAATTTAGAAACAATTCCACATCTAAATGAATCTTTATATCCATTCAATCATAAACGAATACAAAAATTAACTAAGTGAAGTCCCAAACCTCAAAATTGAAAAATGAGGTGTTCTATTGCCTTTCCTTGCCTTCCTCTTTGGCTTTGCTTGCCTCACTAACTAGAAACACGAAAATATACCTCTCAATCCCACTTACAACCTTATAATTTCATTCCTTCATAAGTAAAGTAAGAAGAGATAAAGGTGAAACAAAAATCCCTAACTTCTACTTTGATTTCCACCTAAGATTGACTTGATTTCTTACATGAAAAATGATTGAATGAAGAAGGTGAAATGGAGAGGAGAAAAATTAGAACCCCCAAAATGTCGTGCATCTCCCCTCTCCATATGCCCATTCCAAAACTTTCAAGACTCACACATAGGCTTAATTCTTATTGGACACACATGCTTCATTATTATTGGTCACACATGCCTTAATCCAATTGGTACATGTGTTAACTTTAGAAAAATTACATATTGGTCCTTTTTCTTCCTTGAATTCCCATATTTGACTATGATGTTATTAATTAAATTCATTCCCTTATGTCTTAGTTTTCTAATGGAATAAATTTCATAAAATTTGGTTAATTATTCTGGGAGTTATACCCAAAACATTACAGGCTATTCAAAAAAAGGGACAGTAGCCAGAACTCAACTTCAAAATAGAATTCAAAACTCTTAGAGGCAGAATCATATTTTCATTCCTTCTTCTATGTCTCTAGTCTAATCTCCAATTGAAATCATCCAATTTGGAGGTCAACAGGACAACATATGCCTAAATTATAAAAGTTTATTCAGTGGAACATATCCATTTAGTGACGTACACATACCAAATCAACTAACTTCAATCTTATCATGTAAGAGCAACACAAAAATACATCTAAATTAATCACAAACATCTCATTTGCTTATGGAATACTTCTTTTATCAATTCCCCTCACATCATGCTCATAATCCAAGAAAACATATAAAAATTTCCATACATATATCATGTCTAAGTATGTATGTCTATGCTGAAGCGAACAAATTATCCATTTACATTTGTCTTTCACATTAAGTACCATTATGTCTCTTACTATACTTAAATGTACTTAATTCATTATGTTCTAATTCATTATGTTCACTTGTTAATATACCCTAGACATGCTATAATACTTCCATGATATATGTTGGGGCATTACAGTTCCAATCATCTATTTACTAAGTGATTTTCTAATGTTACATATTTATTTATATAGTTACTTACTAATGTATATTTAACATATAAAATTTCTCTATTTACTAATGAGTATTTACAATATGTCTAAGAAAATTAAAATACCCATTAATTTTTATTCAATAAAATTAAATCAAATGATACAATTGTTGTAAAATATATAAAACTACTGTAATATATACACATAACCCTAAATCGGCCATTTATTATATATGAATTATTTTAAAAATAATAAAGATTGCTTAATGATAATAATAAAAGAGAGGAACAATGTTTAGAGAGCAGTTAACAACTATGAGCAAACTAGATAAAAGATGACACCTAAGACCTCAAGATAGAAAGACACGATAACGTTTCAAGTTTAAACCCCTACTCAATAGCATTTTGTGAAAGAGGTAAAGACCTCTCTAGCTGATTCTGGAGGTCTCCAAGGTGATCATCCCCTGCGTGCATTTTTAGTAACCAAAGGTAAGGAAATTGTAGTTTGAATACAATTTTCTATTTCATCTTGCTCCTTTTAACCATGCTTCATACTTGTTAGATCTGGAAATCATCTTGAGGGCATGTAGGAGCAAAGCATAAAGATTAATCTTAGGTGTAGAAATCATCTTGAGGGATATACAAAAGCAAAGCATGAAGATTAATCTTAGGTCCGGAAATCATCTTGAGGGACATTCGAAAGCAAAGCTTGAAGATTATTCTTAGTCTAGGTGATGACCTATAAGCAATCTTCTTCACTATTAGACATGATCTACTAGGGTTCTAAGTGCATTGCAATGTTGTTCTGTGTATTAGACATAGAAAGGAAATGGTAACAAGATTTGTTTTCTTTCTAGCATTGTCTCTACAATAAAAAGTTGTTTAATTTATTGCATTTACAAGAATTGGGGTCCAAGAATGTCAGTAGTGTTGATTTGAATTGGGTTTTCACTTCTTTTTGTCTGAAATGAAAATACTAGGGATTTTGCATCTTTTTTATGTACTGGGTTGTGGGTTTTGTTTACAAAGCCTGGGACAATTGGACTTCCATCAATATTGGTTCTTCAAGTCAGAGCTCTCTTCATCTTTATATCTTTCTCTTAATCAGATAAGTTTTATAATTTCTTTTTACTTGTAAGTGAACCTCTAAAGGCTGCTTTGCTTATCAATTACAAACCAACTATCCCCTCTCATTTGTGTAATCAATATACAAATAATTATATACAAGTAGCTTCCAGGAAACATCTAATGATCTTTGTTATATACAAATAAATGTAATTTTTAGGTACAACGATCTAATCTTAGTAATTTTATGAGATGGCTTCAAATGCAGAACTTTTATGATCTTGTAATCACCATTTTTATTTTCGATGCTCTAAATTAACTGAATATAATCCATTCTCTTTTTCTCCTTATATTTTATTTTGTTACCTTCATTGTCTATATATATATATTCTTAACTTTTATTTTCTAGCATGAAGTTATATTAATGCTTATTCTTTTATGTGAGAATTAAGCCTTTATTGTTCTTACATTAGATGACTTCTATCTCACTCACACTTTGTCTATTAGGAGTGTTAAAAGTCATATTCCTCTGTATTTTTTGATTATTTCCTGAAATTTTATCTACTATTTGTTCTTATTACATTTTCTTCTCCATGTCATAAGACCTTCATTTTTAGTTTAGGGAATTGATCCCAGAGCAATAAGTATGAATTACTTGCCTGTTGTTATTACTTGAATCATGTTTGAAACTTAGGCATTTCAATAAATAACATTTGGTTTTAGTTAGAACCATAATCTATCCCAACAAAGTTTTATCCTATAACTTCAACTTAATTTTAATGTCAGCTAAGTAATTAAGTTGTCTTTTTAATTGCTAAAAAAAAATTGATTTCTTGCTTTTTTACCATGTTATAGGAGAGCCTAAAAAAACAAGATAGATTATGGAAAATTTCAATTGCTAAAATGTTTTATCTCTTCTTTATCCATTAAATGCTGCCATCCATCAACCTTTGCTATGCTGTCGTTAATTCACATTCTTGCATGAAAAAATATGCACGTGAGTGTTGATTTCCTACTTCCTTATGCTTCCAACATATGTTGTCCATTAAATATGTTGTCAATTAAATCAATATCTTGCATGGATGCCGTGAGTGAGTGATTCTTCGAAGAATGGCCCAAATATTGTGCTTTTGACTCACTTTAACTTCTTTGCTTGCAAATTGTGCCTAAAATCACATATAAGCCAAAGTGAGTTTCTTAAGCATTTTCATAGCAATAATCAGTAAGTGTTATGGAATAAATTCATAATCAATTAAGCACGCATCATTATCATTCCAATGCTGCTCTAAGATAACAATTATACTTTGAGCATTACAAAATTTAAAGAAAATGTAGCCCTCTTCTATTAAGAGAGTCTGCACTAGTATATATTTACTCTATTTAGAATTGGCCTAAACCTTAAAGTGAGGAAAGAGGTCTTTTATCAAGGAAAAATACACTAAAGTGGTTTTCTTTTTGGCAACTTTGTCTTGAAGAACTTCTAAAATAGAGGAATAATGGAGGAGGTCGAGATCTTGAAATGAAGAATAATTTGAGTTTGTCTTGAGGTTCCAAGTCCCTCATTACTTGGTTCTAAGATCTATAAGAGGATTAGGAGGAAGGGACGAAGAGGAATAGGTAGCAAGAGGAAACCAAGCTACCTTACTTGATAAAGTTAAGTTAGCAACATAAGAGATGTTAGCTTTCAGTAAAGGAGGTAGTGTAGAGAAAAAATTAGTCAATAGGAGGGGAGGAAAATAAAGGAGTAGGAGTCTAAGGTTTTTGAAGGATAGAGCTGTATAAGAGAGATTTGAGAGTTTTATTTAGTTAACAAGTGACAGAGAGGGAATTGGTGAGGATTTGTAAGCTGATAGTGGAGATGAAGAAGCAAGAGGGACCATTAGAGAAAGTAACAACATGCTTTTAGTTAGGGGAAGAAGGGGTTGTCAAAACAAAGAAAGAAGTTATAAGATAGTTAGATGGTCCATAATAAAAAAAGAATGGAGACAACTTTTGTAAGCGAGAGAAAGAAAAAAAAGAAAGTTAATAACAAGAGAGAAGATAAAGAAAGGCGAGCCATTTTGTAACACCAAATATTATAATTTATGAAATTTATATGTATTTTTTAAAAGTTAAAAGAATTAATTAAAAGATCCTTTAAATGGGGAGTACAAGGGCTCAAGGGTTGGCCTTTAACTATTGTAAACAAGACACTGCTATAATCCTACTTGAGGCCATTCCTATAGTTCAAAAGACACTATGAAGCCCGACCAAAGATATGCACGAAGAAATGACTCTATTGGAACGTTAGTAGTAGGAGAAAAGATAGAAAGAGATGAGCAATTTTATAGAACCAAATATCATAATATGTGAAATATATATGTATTTTTAAAAATTAATAATGAATTAATTAAAAGATCCCTCAATAAGGGTACAAGAGCTCAAGGATTGGACTATAGCTAGAGTAAACAAGACAATTATATAAATCCTACTTAAGGCTGTTTCTATATTTCAAAAGAAACTACTAGGCCTGGACAAAGATATGTAGGGTGAAAACAATTTTACTTAATAGATTACAATCTCAAAAAGTAGATTATAAAATTATAATCCTTAAGTAGCAATATTTAAGAGTTTCAAATGATTAATTAACATATTAGATGTTTTCTAGCTAGTTCAAATAAGATATGTTGTAGCAAATTTTTCTAGTAGTCCAGCTTAGAAGAATTAATGCATTTTTGACTAGCATGTTCAAATCAGATGTATTGATGTATTAATGCAGTTTTCACTATAAAATTTCTAGTAAGTTTTAGATCCTCTTTAACAAATTCCATTTTAATTTTATCTCACTATTGAATGTTTTTTTTAGTTTTTGCATAAAGAAGTACTTACATTATCCATTCCAAGATTTTTAAAAGAAAATTTTGAACATTTATTGGTGCATTTCCAAAATTAATAGTTTTTTAAAAGCTCTACACCACATAAATCTAACACCGTAAGGAGATTTTAAATACTTCCAGACCTCCCTTAAAGTTGAAAATGAATTTTTTAGCCCTCTGAATTAGGTTATCCGAGCTTATAGTTGGACTTATGGAGTTGCATCTTGTCTGCACCTACTTCTAAAGTTCTTTTAAGTATTGACTCTCAAAGTACATATGATAAATAATTTCATTCTTTAGCTTACATAACTCATATAGGAAGTCCGAGTATCATTTAATTCTATACTTAAGATTTTTACTACTAACCATAAAATGAAAAAGGCTTTTGGAACACTGGATTTCATCTATACTAAATTTGTTTTACATACTTTTTATTGATGTTTCATAAGCATATATATACGTGATTTATTTATAAACTTTGCTGATTTATGTTTAGGCCATATCATGTTATCTGTGTTAGTGGAATTAGTCATATAGCTTGGTATATTACCTTTAATGAAGGAGAATCCTCTCAAGTTACATTGAAATTGGTTGCCTTAAACAATATCTTCAAACTAGGATTCTTAATTAGTACATATTTAAGAGATTGTGCCTTAGGGACTTTATACAACAGTATTAAGCCACTAAAATTTTCAAAGCAAAACCATATGACATTCCCATTTACTATAATTACATTGAATTCTAGCATCATTATTTTTATTTCATCGAGTGCTTCATTATTCTTTTCCATTTTTATGCATATTCTTACATATTTGATTTTTTAAAACTTTATTGTACAAGCATAAAGGGAAAGTGATTTTTTGAAAGCACTAGCTAAATAACTTAAGCTTATTATAGTCCAATATTCTAGAGGAATGTTATAGAAGTTTACCCATATTAGGATGATTTCTACCATTTTTGTTTCGTAATTGATATGCCTTCTACTTTTATATGAAGAGAGACATCCCTACTATATTCCAAAAACAAAACAAAAGGATAATTTGAAAATTAGTTTCTAAGTTGAGCATGAAAATAAAGAACTCATCCTTATTTGTCAAGGTACTCTCTAGCCCTATTTTTCTCCAAACTAACATAATCAATAGTTCTATTTGAGGGAAAGATGGAAATTTATTTATAAATTAGCTAACAAAGTTTACATACAACTTTTGAACTCCTACTTGCAACATTTTCGATAAAGGAGATACAATTTATAGGTCAATAGAAACAATTTGAGATAAAAAGCAAGTTTTCGTTGCTTGCTTGATTCACTAACAATCATACTTCATGTTTTATGAATTGTATTAGGTGCAATATGAGATGATAGTGTAATATAAATTCCTAAAATTCCTTTTGCTTTTGTCCAATTTAGAAAATAAGCCTTCAACTTTTCCTTCAACCTCTAATTGATTACTCTATTATAAAAATTTTCATAGGTTTTAGTCATTGTTAAGAATTAGTACAAACTCTAGTAAAAGGAGAGGAATAGATAAGTAATAACTAGACTATGATCTCTTATTTTATTGAGTCTTGAAACAATGTAAGTTCTCAGTTTAGGAACTATAGAGGGGTTGTGATTAACAATATGAGTTGAGTTGAGAAGATTAGCATCATTTGGTGAGGATAAAGAAGAAGAAGTTAGGAGTTAACGAGCATAGGATGGGATACTTGTTTCATCTGAAATAGTGCTAGCTAGTAAGTTAGGGAGGAGGCTGATCCATGTCCACTAACATTAATCTTATTAGCCCAAAGTAGAAAGTAGGAGTACCTAACTTTTAGAAATTTTACTTAATTTTATACAGGTTCTAAGAATAATTTAATGCATCTTACTTAAAAAAAATGAGGAAATTAAATTTTCATTAACAGTGTTACAGTTAAATATATAAATATGGACTTTCATATGTTATGATATATAGTGTTAAAAAATAAATATTGAGATATGTTTGATATATTACAAAAAGAGGATAATATTTAAAGGTAATTTAACCTATTTTTTATAATTCTACATTTGGAAGTATTCATTAAATAATAATTTGTTAAGTGGTAATCAATTATGTGTACTGCATTAATTGGGTGATTTTTGAATTTTTTAAAATAATAACAACTCATAGATGGTTAATTAACATAGTGCTACGACAAGAACATAGCTATTATTGGTCCAACCTTATTTTATCGACATTTATTTGTTTAATATTACTAAATTTAGACTCTAAAGGTCTTAGTTATTTATGGAACACTTGTTCATATTTAGGAGGGACATATTAGTATCAATGGTCGACACAAATATGTGCACAATCATTTAAGTTTTTTCAAATGTGTATAAGTTGAAAGGTGACACTTCAAGATTAGACATGCTTGTGTTGAGTTAGATATGACCCCATTAATGATTAACAAGGTTATGTCTATTGATTATATGTATCTTTATGTAATTATGTGTCTCTGTGATGTTGATTTTTTTATTTTAAAGGTGGGACACAATCGCCACACATAACCATGTAGATGACTATGTCTGGTATATGAAACTTTATCTTCAAAGTTTAAAGATAAATTTAAGAGACAAAATTTGTATGAGATAAAAACACTTAAAAAAAAAAGAGTTTTAAAGTCTAAATATCATTCTTCAACTATAGTTTTATTGAAGTTTGATCTCTAGTATTAGCTAGGAGTAGCATTGCTATATATATATGTCAATTTGTACTACATATTAGAAGTTTTAGGAGAGTGGTAAAATATCTAGCTAAAGAGAGAGCTAGAGAGATATGCTATAGTTATCATGTAAGGTGTTTTTTAGTGAGATAGCTTGAAACCTTTATCACTTATATCCTACTATTTGTTTTAATTTACTTTATTCTCAATTTCTCATGTAGTTTTTACCTCTAAACTAGAGAATTTTTCATGTTAAAATCCAGTTTTTATTATCTTTCAATCATCTTTATCATTTGAGTAGTTTTTTATTGGTCGCATGATCTCAGAAATTATTGCTTGGAGCCCTAACAAGTGGTATAAAAGCCTTAGGTGTGGATAGTGACAATAGCTTTATGATTATGTTAGTATTGACCAATTACTTGATATCCTATAAAGGAAGCTCTTTTGTATTACAAGGATTTCTATGATCTAATTAATATGGGAAAAAGTGTAAAAGATGATGTCTTGTCTAAATTATAGAAGGTGAAAGATAAAGAATGGAAGACGATGAAGTGGAAGACCTTAGGAACTATTAGACAGTGGATTGATATTACCATATTCAACCATATATCCTAAGAGACATATCCATTTGAGCTAGGAAAGAAATTGGAGGTGTGTTTATGAGTAAAAATCACTTATAACAAGGCCTATTTAATTAAAATGTTTATAAAACTATTCTTAAAGGCTGGGAAATTAGTTTCAAAGCTTCTTAGCAATTTTAAGGACATCATCAACAAGTTAACTATGATGAATATAATCATTAATGATGAATTAAAAACTTTTTTCTTTTGAATTATTTATTTGATAGTTGGGAATCTTTGGTTATGACTATCAGTGACTCCACTTTGAATGATGTGCTTTCTTTAGATGTAAGCAAAAAGAGCATATCTAATGAAGATATTTGGAAGAGGGAGATCTGTGTTAATAACATCTAAGGTCTTATGGTATAAAATAGAGGAAGAAGTAAGAGCAACCAAAGGGTAAGGCAAGTTAAATAATAGGTCCAAGTTGAGAGATGATATAGAGACTAAAAAGTTCACTACTACACTAAATTTGTTCATATAAAGAAGTTCTGATATAAGTGGAAGAGAGACTAGAAGAATCAATATAACCAAAAGGATGAGATGATAATAACATTACAGCCGCAACATCAAGCACAATTGATGAGGTATTATTGTTGATTTATGAGACTAGTGACTGTCTCTAAATTAGTCACTCAAACTTTGAGCGGGTTATCGATATATGGACATCCTACCACTATTTTCCATAGAGGGAGTACTTCACCAACTACAAGAGTCTTGATTTTGGAAGTATGAAGATGGGTAATCAAAACTCTGTCAACATCATCAATATGGATGACATTTGAGTTCAAATTGACATTAGGTATGCATTGACCTTAAAATGTGTTTTAAACATTCCAAAATTGCATATAAATTTTTTATTTATAAATGTGCTTGTATAAGAAGAATGTCAACGCAATTTTTAGATATAATTTGTGGAAGTTATCTATAGAATTAGTGACGATTGCTTATGGTGGATTATGTTACACCTAATACAAGACACACTAAAAGGAGTGCGCTAGAGAATTGCACGTCATTGATGGGAAATATTCTCTAGATTTATGGCACTTGAGATTAGGATACGTTAGTGACAAAAGGATCAAATTGCTCATTGGAAAATCATTTATCCCAATAAAGAACATGGTTTTTGTGAACCTTTGTGAAAGTTAAATAACTTTTGTGTTTTGTTTAATAGAATATCTACTAGAAGGAATGCAAAGTTAGAGTTGGTACATTTCAATATGTATGGACCTATGGAGGTGGAGTCCTTAAGAGGTAACAAGTATTTTGTTACATTATTAATGATGCTACATGTAATACTTAAGAGGAGAGTAAGTTGAAATGTCTCTAAACAAATAAAATACGAGAGTATACCTCCAATAAATTTAAAGATTATTATATAAGACGTGAAATAAGATGTAAGAAGACAGAACCTATGTTGGCCCCGGAAATTTTTTCTTGATGAATAAGCATGATTTAAATTAATTATAAGGTCTTTATGGATTTATTTTGTGGAGTTAATTATTATGTTAAAGTTAGTAAGATTTTATGACATGGAAATTGAATTAAAGTTTTAAGGTAGTAAGATTGCATGAAGGGCATTTTTGGGAGATCACTTAAGGATAAAAGATGCAAGGCATAAAAGGAAGGGTAAATAGGACTTTTAACACTCATTAAGGGAAAAATTGGAAAAGGAAAAGTGTTGTCTTGCTTTTAAGAAGGAGAAAAACGAAAATGGGAGAGAAAAGAAGAGAAATCGTGAAAGAGAGAAAGAAAGGAGAGAGAGTTCGTTCATTAGAGAGAAAGAAGAAGAAGAAGCTAGGGTTTCATCATTTCCTAGCTTTTGAGAGAGATTTTGAGGTGATTCAAGAAGAGAAAAAGGTAGAGGAAGAGAAGAGCTTTCATTAGAGCCAAAAAACTCTTTGATTGGTGAAGATTCAAGTTAAGTCCATGTGTAAATTTTTTAGATTTTCAAAAGGGTTTTAGTTCATGAAGCTTAGGAAATGGATGGGTTTAAGTATTCTAGAATCAATTTTAGTGAATGTGCTTGTTGGGTTCTCAATTAGAAGTCTCAGTGAATTGGGATTTTTTCCATTATTGAAGGAAATCAAGAGGAGAGGCAAGAGGAGCAAGAAGAGAGGCATCTTTGAGCAACTTTTAAGCAAGGAAATTCAAGGTGGGTTACTTGTTTATAGTTGAGTTAACGAGCCATAAGAAAATTTCCAATCAATAAAGTTAACTGATTTCAATTGCTTTATAAAGGTTGCATTTATTGCTTCTTGAATGATTGAAGTATTTGTTATATGTTTGGTACATGAATCTTGATGATGATTTGTAAAATGATGATGGAAATTGTATTTGAAAAATATAATGCTTATGGAAATCATGTTTTCGAAAAAGTGCCATTTTGGGCAACAAGTTTACAAGTTATGAAATACATGTTATGTGGGTTTGGTTTAGTCCATTTTGTATGTCAAGTGCACTTTGACTAAAGGCTTCTCCCGTCTGCCCGCAAGTGGCATGGAGCTCCTTCAAGGACTCCCTCATGTTTACGACTCTGTAAAAACCACTATATAGGGTTATTTTAGTTCCCTCTATTCACAACTACACAGGACCATTTCATGGGAATGTGTTAGTTCATTCTATTTATGGACCTACCCAAACCATTATGATTGCTTATGTGTTTATAATTTATTGACAAGTTTGATGAATAAATGAATTATGTTGTTATGATTGGTTTGATAAGTTGAGAATTTGGGAAATATATGTTTTATGGTTGCAAAGCATTTTACTGCAGAAAAGGATATTTTCAATGGCTTTGCTCGTTTCTCCATTATAAACTTGTTACCCACAATCTTTTAAGCTCACCCCCACTCTTCCCCATCTCCAGGTGACGAGCAAGATATCGAGTGATTGAGAGTCAAGGCATCACTCCAAATCTGCATGTTTTTGTTTTTAAGTTAGTGTAGGAATATTCAAGGCTTTAGTCGCATTTCAAGTATCAATCATGGGTATTTTGTATTTTTGGATTATGAAATAAATGATGTATTTGGGGTCTTGAAATGCCCATTAAAGTTTTGTAAAACTATTTTCTTTTGAAGATTAATGAAATATATGTATGTTTTGCTCATGATTTTCCAAGCTTTCGCATTGCATTTTCAAGCATCTATAGGGATAAAATTTGTATGATGACTTCAGGGGAAAATCTGTATTAATCTAGGCTGATTTGGAGAAATTTGTCTTCTTGGAAGTTGTAGTTTATCCTCTTAGCTTTCCAACTCTATAAAGTATGTAAATTTTGGATATTGGAGTTGTATAGGAGGTGATGTTGTATAGGAGGTATGCAGGATATTTTACAGCTTTTCTATTTTGATCTAATAGAATGAGAGAATGTGATGTCTTAAGTGGAAGAATTAGTGTGATGAGTTGAGAGGAAATGAAGTGATAAAAGGAGTTGAATATATGTTAAATTCTGAAGAATGCACTAACATGATCAACAATTGAGGATGAACATGTTTAAGTACGAATGATGTTTTGTTGGTTATGATCAATGATCTTGTATGATGTGTTTTTGTGGAGGTTTTGAATTGGATTAGAGGTGAAAATGATGAGGAGAATTGAGTTAGGAATGATAGATATGCATAAGATGGGTCATGATAACTTGTAGGAGTTGGAAATATGAAGTTTAACCCGTCACCATCCGTTAGACGGACTTGATGTCCATTGGGTGAACCTTCTAGGGTGTTTCAATGTTTCTACTCAGTGCATGTCCCATTGGAGGGACTTCATGTCCATTAGACGGACCTTCTCGGGTCTGAAAATGTCCCCAGCTCAGTTCAGGTCCGTTTGGAGGGACATATTTCCGTTAGGCGGACATTCTCTGGACAGTTATGAAAATGTGAAAATTTTGATCCTCTATACGGTAAAATCCCTCTTCGGGGTCTTCATGGAAGTTGTAGAAATCGAAGATCTCTTTGAAACTATGCTTAAAAGGTCTTAATCCGACATCCCTAGTGAAAATTATGCTTTTTGTCCCAAATCATGTACATTTTATAAGTCGTGGGCTTATCAATGCTCCTCTATAATTCATTTAGGCTTGAATAGAGCTTGAAATGTACTTAGTTTGTTGTGGGAAATAAGAGATAAATGGAGTGAATTGTAACATCCCCTCACCAATTGCTAGTGAACAGTGACATATGCATGCATTCATACATGTACATGAATAGTAGATAAGTGAATGTTGCACATGAATTGTTTGTACATGCATACATGATGTTTCCCGGTTTTTGGATTGTGATTAAATGAGCTAAATAGGAAAAGTGTCTTAAGT
>JANIIA010000006.1:41963404-41975883 GCA_027478495.1 Erythroxylum alaternifolium | reverse complement strand
ACCTATAATATAAAAACAAATAAATTTATACCATTTTTAAAATTGTAACCTATAACTTAATTATAACATATAATGGTAAATGTATTTTCACTTACATATTATTGACTACTATGACGTATTTTCTTCCATCGGGTCCCTCAACTCCAGACTGGCGGCTGTCTCCTTCATCCGCATTATTTACCCTTGATATCTCTGTCGATATAGGGGGACTAAATAATGAAAGAGTAGTAGATGGTATAGCCTGAACTGCCAGTGTAGTAGGTAGAGGAGGTGGAGCTGAATCATCAGTAAGTGCTGCAGCACGAGATCCTTCACCCCTATAGTATAAACCTCCGAATCATGGTCTATATGGAGGTCTGCTAGTATCTTGTATTCTCTTTGGTGCCATATTTCATCCTCAAATCAAAATTTGATTGAAGTTTATAGAAATAATACATTTTCATTTCAATACTTTATACAATATATTGAAAACGTTTTGTTCATACAATATTCAATTACAAACACAAACATTGGTTTATGGTTGGTTCTCCCTTTGGAACTACGATTAATTGTTGATACAAAATAATTATTTTATTAATAATACATTCGATGTAACATTAAGTAACTATCTTTCCTTAGGATTAGCGAATTGAAAATATGCAATTTAATTAGTCCTTAAGACCATTGAAGTAAGATAGTACAACATCTGTGGTTTTATTTAATCTAGTTAAATGATTTTCTTAAAAGTAATATTTTCTGACGCGGTAAATTAAACTTCTAATTTATACAAATGATTAAAAGAATTAAACTTTTATGTATTCAAACATTAATCTAGAAAATGATCACTTTAATCAATAAACTAAACACAAATATTAGAAATCAATTGAAAATAATCATAAAGCAGAAGTACAGAAAAACAATCCAATAAATGAAACACTTAACATTAAGACCTAATTGCCTCTTAATCTTTAAAGTTTTAAAAGGCTTCAACTTCCTTCAACAAGATAAAGAAAATTGTCCAATAATGGCCATAAATACTACTATCATCTAACAAAGAAAGACTAATTTAATGTCTCTTAAGGAGGGGGAAGAAGATTTTGTGAAAATGTGGAATTTTTTGTTAGGAAACTTAGACCTTACAAATTATAACTTTGCTAATTTCTACCTAGATTTGTCCAACATAAGATTTAAACGACTTTTAACACATTTTCTCTTGCAAATTAGAAGTCTAAAGATTGCAATTTTCACTTAACATGCCCATGCCTAATATCGCACTAGACTATTTCTCCAAATTTTCAACTTGATTTGAATAATATGATCCCAATCTATCCATTAAAACATTTTCAACCCAAATTTTCTTAAGTCTCCCTTGATTTTAGTCGATATTACTCCTTCTTTTTAAAATTTAAAATTTGAATTAAAGGCCAATCCTTTTTTAAATCAAATAGAATCTCCAATCCTTTTCCTATGAAAGTAAATAAAGATACTAAGTTTAAACACATAAAAGAACATTATGGAGATTTTAAATGAAAAAATTTAGGGCAAAATCATTATACATTACCTAATAGTGAAATTTATAAATTGATTAATATAATTCTATAGGTGATTTCAATTAATCAACATAGGATTAGATATTAGAATAATTGAGAAATTTCTATTATCCAATGTATGAAATCATGATTGCATAAGAAGTCCTAAGAGGGAATCGAATTCTAGTTATCATTGTTTCATTGGTTGATTTTTTAGTTTATACATCCTTCTATTTTATCAATTATATTTATTCATTTTAATTTATTATTTTAAATTTTGATTTTGTTCAATCATTATCCATAATATTTTCTGGTTAGAAAATATGAAAAATGAGTATTACTAGTAATCATATTCTCCATGGAATTGACATTTGTTACTCAAGGTGTTATACTATATAATAATAAGAAAATGGTTATTATTAGTTGTCATAGAATGATTTTTGCTTGCATTTTTTGGGCAATAACTGGAGTTATTTCTTAACCACTCTCACCATCACAATGGGAGAATTGTAGCGGCTTACTAACTTGTTCTTATCCAAGTTTCTAGTTTATTCGTGTCTAGCCAAGTGATATATTTATCTTATTCCTTTTCTAGGATCTTATTTTTTGTATCTATTGTTTATGCAACCAACCTGACTTTTTAGAGAACATCTTTATGTAGTGACTTGAGGTCCCTACATACTAGAATTTAGGGACCTTGGTTACTAATTGGAGACATAAAGTATATTATACATTCTCAGAAGTCTAATGGAGATAAACTAGCTCAAGATTCTCTTAGTAGTGAGCTTAATTTAGCTATTATTCAATTGGTTGTTCTAGACTTGAAGTTTATGGGACAACTTTTCACTTGGACTAATAAGCAATATAGTAAATGGCTTATTAAGAGAAAACTTAACAGAGCCTTAGTGAATAATTTATGGTTAAACAAAATTTTACCTAGTTCTATTAAGTTTGGTGGCCTTTTTTGTTTAGATCACTCACCTATTAAGGTCTTTCAACTTGGTACTATTCATACTATCAAAGCCCCATTTTGTTTTAATATTTATTGGTGGAGGTTATTTAGAAATTTTTAGTAAGTAAAAAAAATATTTAAGGAGATAAATAAGACCTATATTTGCCCTGTTCTTAAGAGGAGAAATCTAAATTCTCTGTACAATTATCAACTAATTTTATAATATGATACCATTTATAAGGTGATTTCTAAGCTATTGACATATAGACTAAAGATATCCTTGAAGTCATTTATTAGCTCTTATCATAATGCTTTTATAGAAAGTGGAAGCATTAGAGATAATATTTTCCTAACTCAAGAATTCTTCAAAATTTACAGTGTTAAAGCTTCTATTAAGAGTTGTTCATTAAAGATAAACTTTTCCAAAGCTTTTGACCCTTTATACTAGAGTTTTATTCTGCCTCTAAGATTTTTTATTTTCTAGATCTTTTTATTGAGTGGATTCAGACATGTATGACTTCTACTTCTTTTAGTATTTTAGTCAATGGTGAACCCACTTTATTTTTCAATGGAGCTAAAGGCATTAAGTAGGCAGGCTTGATATCCCCTTTACTTGTTGACCTTAGCTAGAAGTTCTCACTAAAGTTATAGCACGTAGAATTGATATTAGTGATTCCTTCCATTTTCAAATGTAAGCAGCTTAGGATCTTTAATTTGACTTTTGTGGATGAATTGTTTCTTTTCTGTGGAGTTGATCATAATTTCCTTTAACCACTGATGAAGTCCCTTACTAAATTCTTTAAGATATCATGAAATAAATCTAGAAAAAAATTATACTCTTCATTTTAGTTGGAGCGAGAAATGCTTCAAGACTTAGTGCAATAATTAGGCTTGAAATTCAACAAGCTCCTTATTAGATACCTAGGGGTTCTAATCACTACTAAAAAGCTAATGTTTAAGGATTGCCTTCCTCTCTTAAAAGTTGTTTAGCATTAAACTATTAGTTGGCATAATAGATTCCTTTGTTATACAAGAAAATCAAAGCTAATCTCTTTTATTCTTTCAAACTTACATATTCATTAAGCTCCAATTTAATTCTTCCTAAGAGAATTATCAAGGAGGTTGAAAGATTGATAAAGAACTTCTTATGGTCAGGTGGTGATATCAACTCTGCCAGTTCTAAAGTTTAATTGTCTAAGTTATGCTATTCTATGCAAGAAGGGAGTTTAGGTATAGTTTCCACCAAGGTAATGAACCAAATGTTGATTATTAAAAAAATTTTAGAGGTTATTTAATGGCAAGAAAGTGATTTGGGTCAAATAAGTGCACATATACTACCTCTTTAATACTAGCTTTTGGGGTAAAAGCATAAGTAGAGAGTTTTTTTTTGTCAATGGTGCAAACGTTGAGACAGAAGAATGTGCTTAATTTTTTCTTCAAAAAATTTAGTAAAAACTGTAGGATTCATAAGGATCTTTTTATCCTTAAATAAACTTTAAAACCTTATGCCTTTTTATACCAAGAGTTAAATCCAATGGTTAGCATTTTGTTTTGCATGAATTTTCGAAGCATCAACTATGCAATTATACAAGCAATAACTTTGTAACACTTTGATTAGATAATAGCCTTATTATTTGTCACCGTTTCTTAATTGTCAAATGGTGAAAAATATTCATAGTTTTATGTAGTTTGAATAGAAAAGAAAATGAATAATATTTTTCCAATTTTTACCCTTTATAAAAGTTGGAGGATATGAATTACTCATTTTATTAGGACGTTGTATATATATTACAAAATTACAACTAATATCTTATAATACATTATAAATTTTTTTATTATTATTATTATCTATGATTTTTTTTCCAAAAACAACTTAGGAAATGAGGATAACCATAATATTATTTGGAAAATGATAGTAATATTATTTGGAAAATAATATTACTAAAAAGTTAATAGTTGCTTAAAAATCTCCAGTAATTGACACCATAGCATAATTTTAATTATGACTTTTATATATCTTTATTTGAAACTTTTTATTTTTTTCTAAACATTATATAAGATATTTATGCATTGCAATATCATGTGATTCAATATTTATTTTCAACTTATTTATATTTAAAATTTTTATTTTCCTCGTATAATTTGAAAATGATCAAACGCCTCCAACGTATATCATTAAGTTTGAAAACTTTTTTGAAATAGTACTTTTTAGAGCACTATATATATGTTTATTATTCTTCATATTAAGTGAATTTTTATTTTCATGAAAATGATAGTATTTAAAATAATTTAATTTATTATGTATGCAAATTTTACAAAATAAAATAAATTGAAAATTAAAATTAAAGTTATTGAGTAATCTTCCACAAGGTGTTTATTTGAGTAAGAATTGGTTTAGAATCAATTAACAGACGGTTCTATTTATTGAATCTTTTTGCACTACTTAGATTTTGGCTTCTATTATTTCATAAAATTCTTGATATACATGTTTTAGACGTATACACTGAACACAAAATGATGACCGATAGGAAACTTCTTAATCAAGGGTCCAAGGCTCTAAGAGAGGAGCTTATCATCCAAAATGACAATGGTTCAGTATTACATTTTTAATTAACCTGTCTAATCAATAAGCCACCATGACCATCAAACATATCTAAGCTCCATACACTTTGGTTCCTTAATTAAGTGCTCCATAGTAACGAGTTTTATCTGGATAACAGTCCCAGATACTTAATAGAGGCCGTAAAGGTACATCTCTCTAGAAAGCAAACTTACCTAATTTGCTTCAGTTATATCGGAGAGACAAACTTACCTGATCTTGCAAGATGCAATTGGCTTTTTTTTTTTTAGCATATAACCTATAGGTTCTACTATAATTTTTCGTTTTTAGCTTTCATTTCTTATGTTTACAAAAAATATTTAGTTACGTTTATAAAAATTAGAAAATTCAGTTTTTAATTTTTATTTTCATTTTTGTCATAACTTGATTTATCATTAACTAAATATATAATATTAAATTACTAATAATAATTTTAATTAATATAATATAATTTTTATAATTAATTTTGAATCTAACTTTTAGAAAATAATTTTTTAAAATTAATAATTATTTAGCATATAATTTTAATTGAAAATATATATTTCAATTTTCTAATTAATAAAATTAAACTATATCAAAAATAAAAATAAAATTTTTTTCTTATTTAGTTATTTAATTTGCTAAATATCATGTGAAAGATTAAGATAAAATTATTTAATTTATAGTATGAAATGTTTTAATATTTTATTATTAGAAGTATAATTAAATTAATATTAGCAATTGATAATTTTTAATTTTTATTAAAAATAAAAAGTCACAAAGCAAAAATAAAATAAAAGTGAAATCAAACTCAACTTAATTAGTTATAGCAAAGCTTTCAATCTAACTCAATTGTAACGAGTGTCCAAGGTAGTGATTTGCAATGGATTCTAAAATCTTTTAATAATACAAATAAAGGAAATATCAAATCATTTGTGGACAAGCTGTAGGTTCCTAGGTTGAATCTACGTTTTAAGTTTTAACCCTTAATGTTTGTTCTAAAACTTAATTTAGATTCTCCTGTTTGAAATTATTTTAAAAAAATGATAACATTTTAGAATTATTTAAATTGTATGCTCAATTAATAGAATCTTTAATTATGTCAAAATTATATTAATTAAGTCTTACATAAATATTTTTTGATATTTTTTACCTTATATAATACTCACTAAGGAAAGCCCTGTAAGGAACCCACGTGATATTGGGGGCTCTATTTCCAAAATAAAGTTTTTCTTCCTTTTCTATTTCTTCTTCTCTATGAGACCTACAAAACTTTTTTGGTGTGGGTCGGTTCGGATGTCATTGACAAAGATGAGCAGTCATAATGCATCAAATACAACATACCCAACTCTTATTAAAGCAACTTTAAATGGAGCATTCTATCATAAAATACTCTAGATTAATATGCACTTCTTTATTAATCCTTGAAATGTGTGTGATCATGGCTTTTATCATAATTCTAGCTTTTCTCTTTAAAACTCTCTAACAACTATGTATTATTGCAAAGGTCCTCGTAAGTTTTAGTGACTTCTTTTTTTTTTAATCTCTAAAATCGTGAACAATTTGTTGTTAGAAGTAACATAATATTGAAATGCAATAGAACAAACCATGAAACCTTTTCTCCTCCTTCTTTTTACCCTCCTCTCTACTCTAACTGCACCAAACCATGAAACCTTCACTCTTTGAACTTTTCCTTGCCTCTGCCCTCTTATTTCTCCTGCCAACCTTTTTCTTCTTCTTCTCCATTTGCTCTCTCCCTCTCGAACTACTTCTCTGTCCAGTCTGAACCTAGGTTTTCCCTTTTTTTGGTAGCCCACTCTTTTCATCGAGTATCGGGTTCTGAAAGTTTACTGTTAATGGTAACATGTCACCTGGTGCTCCATCCTTATCTCCATCTCCTCCAGTGGCAACATATGACTTCCCTCCTCTATCTATCAACCTGACACTCTCCCCATCTTACAACCTACTGCACAAGGTAGAAAAGTCAACGTGGAGTTGCGTTGTAAGAGATCCAGAAACTTTTGGAAGCTTGCAGTTTGTTTCAGGTGTTACAGAGGGACTTGTTTCTCCACCAAAAGACGTGTCACAGTCGGGAGCTACCAAATGGCAGTCATCCCTTGTAAGTTACTTTTTGGATAAGAGGATGACATACCAAATGTCCAACAATGGGCATAACTCAACTGGAAAAATTGGGGTCTTTAAATCACTCTCATCACAGAAGATGACCTGTTCATCTTTCAATTCCCTTCAGTTGATATGGTGAAAAAGGTGATGGAGTTGGGGCCTTAGCATATACAAGGTAAACATTTATATTTGAGAAAATGGGAATTGGGTTTCAAGTTAGATAAAGCAGAGATTAGAATGTTACCTATATGGATTAACATGCACAAGGTTCCTCTTGAGTATTGGTCTTCAAAAGGTTTATGGTAATTTACTAGCTACATTGACACATGTCTTGCCATAGATGAGAACACAACAAACATCAAGAGGGTGGGTTATGCTAGGGTATGTGTTGAAGTTGAACATAGAAAAGCACGCTCGAAAATATTCCTATAATGAGGTATGGTAAAGGTGGTAGATTGATTGAAGACATGATACAATTGTTTTACTCGTGGAAACCTCATATGAAGGACAAAGCCAAGGTCTAGATCCCTAAGAAAAATAAAACTGAAGAAGAATGCAAAGGTATAGACAACACACATCCCTTATTATTTACTAATGGAGTTACAAATAGTGATGATCAACACTAGCAAAGCAAACAATTTGAAGAGTCTAATAATTCAAAACAAGGAGACACCCCTGATGAAAATAATGAGAACGAAAACCTACATGAAACTTTTAAGAAAAGTGAGAAGAGTTGCACTAGTTTGGATGGGAATGATTAGACCAAGATGATAGATGAGCTAGCATATTCATCTGATACAAATGTACCAAGTCCCCTTGTTAATCAATAGCTTGAAGTTACTTCTCTTATAAACTCACCTATTCAACATAATATATGCGAAAATGAAGAATCTCAAAATAGGTGATTCTCAACTGATATACAAAACCAAGATGATGGAGGAGAAAATGTGTCACCTACTAATAATGCAAAGATAACTGAGTCCAACAGTGAAACAAAAGAAACTAAGTAGAAAATGGATCAATGGCTTGTAATGGGGTCAAGTAGTAGGAGATCCAAGAGGAAAACCAAACCCAAACTCCCCTCAAGAACTGTACAATATGGAATGTGAGAGGACTCAATTGTCTTAATAAACAATTGGCTTTAATGGATTACCTAGGGGCCAATCATTTGGTTTTTGTTGGTTTGATGGAAACTAAAATAAAGGAAGAAGTATTTCAGGAGGTTTGAAGTTCATACAACAGAATGGTAAGCTTTAAGCAATCATTCGAAGAATCCAAATGGTAGAATCATGGTAGCATTGGATCCTACTTATCTAACTCTATCCAACTAGTTTTACACTAAACAACTCATCCATTGTGAATTCATTATGAAAGCTGATGAGATGCCATTAGCAATTACTGTTATATACACACACAACTTTTCAGAGGGTTAGTTTGTAGAGGGACTTAAACATTATTGAATCGAACGTTACAACTCCTTAGATGCTTGCCGGAGACTTCAGCTGGTTTCTTTCTCCAGCTAAATCTATTAGGAGAGGAATCATTACTCATGCAGACATAAAGGATATAACTGAACTTACTTGTCGAATGGGATTGGTTGATCTCAAGTTTCAAGATCCCATTTATACCTAGAGCAGCCATCAATAGAGAGCATCTTTGATTCAAAGGAAACTAGACAAATGTTTAGTGAATGATCGATGGTTCACCAAAATAACAAAGAGTTATGTAGTATTTAGGGAGCCTTTTTTTTCCCAAAACACACTCTATTCAATTTCCACATCACCAGAAGCTAAGTGATAAGGAGATCTCCATTCAGGTTCTTCAATTCTTTATTAAAACATCCACAACTAGATTCAATTATTATAGATGCTCTTACTAAAAGATTTCAGGGATCCAAAGCATATCAATGTTTGCAAATTCTGAAGTACATCAAATCTGAATGTATCAAACTGATGGGGGAGTCATTGATCCTACAAAGACAAATAAAACATAAGCCATGAAGGAGCTATCACTTACTCAAAAATAATGGGCAAATAACCCTACAAATGCCACACTCACTGAGAAAAAGAAAGCATATATTAAGAAGTATCTACAAGCTTTTAACAATTACATTTCACAACTGAATCAGAAGTTTAGAATCCATTAGATCTAGCAACAAGATAGAAATTCCAGGTATTTCTTTAGTTTGATTCATAAGAAAAGGAATAGAAACAAGATTGCGTCTCTAGAAGACAATAATGGCACTGTGAGTTAAGAAAAGATGAAAGACACAACTAGAAGCTACTTTAAGGTTATAAACGGTGAAGCTACTTATACTAGTTGCTATTTAGAAGATCTGCTCAACTGTATGCTTTGTTCCATTGATCTATCTCATCATTTAAAACTCCTCAAGCAAGTCACTAATGAAGAGATAAAAAGGGTTTTCTTCTCCTTTTATCCTGATAAGTCTCTAAGATTAGATGGATTTAATGTAAGATTCTTCCAAGAAAAATGGAATATCTTACAAATGTTAGTGATCAATTCAATGTAGGAATTCTTCAGGCGTGGTAAGTTACTTATAGATATGAACAATACTTATCTAATTTTGGTTCCTAAAAGTCCTAATCCTATGGGCTTGAATGACTTCAGACCTATTGCTTATTGCAATGTGATGTACAAGATCATTGTAAAAATCTTAGCTGACAGGTTGAAGGCTACTTTACCTGGCTTAATTCATCCAAGTGAAGGTGCTTACATTCCTAGCAGAAGTATGAGTAACAACATCATATTAGCCGAAGACTTGTTTAAAGATTACAAGTACAAGAAGCATATTAAGAGTTGTGACCTCAAGATAGACTTCAAAAAGGCATATAACACTATTGAATGGAGTTTCATTATCAACTCTCTGTATGCTTTTGGATACCCTTATAAGTTTATCAGATGGATTCAAGCCTGTATCACATCTGTGTCCTTTTTAGTGATGATAAATGGAGAACATACCCAACTTTACAAAGATATCAAAGGAATTCGTTAAGGTGACCCCCTTTCTCCCTATTTGTTTGCTATTGCTATGGAAGTTCATCAAAGAATCACACAACTTTGTATAGAGGACAATATGAATTTTAGATTTCATAATCAATGTAGAGATCTTGGTATCATTTAACTTTTTTTTTGCTGATGACTTGCTTATGCTTTGTGCCAATGATCCTGCATATGAAAACACTTTTAATATCATTGCAGGCATTCCAAGAAGTGCCAAGTCTTATGTTCAATCCAATCAAAAGAGTTGCTTATCTCACACTTAAGGTTTTCAATCTCTATCAATAAACTCAAGGAAGCTAAATGCAAACCCCTTATTGACAAAGTGAATAGAAGAATCTCTAAATGGAGCAACAAATTCCTATCATATGGAGATAGAGTCCAATTAGCTATCTCCATTTTTAACAATTTGCACGTTTATATTTTATTGCATTTAGCTATTCCCAAAGGAGTTATGAAGAACATTGAAAGAATTATTAGAGACTTCATTTGGAATGGACAAATTTCTCGTGTGGGAATAAGTGCTAAAGTGAAATGGAGTGTCATATGTCATCCTAAACAGAATGGGGGCTTAGGAATCAACTCAGCGAGTAAAATGAAAAAGATTCTATTAGTTAAAAGATTGTGGAGCATTTGCTAAATAAAGAGAGCTTATGGATAAGGTGGGTTAGCATGTACCACATCAAACAGAAAAGCATTTGTTCAATTACTCAAAAAGCTTATCAATCTTATACCTTTCAACATATTTTTTACACTAGGTCCTTTATACATCCTCACATCAAGCACTACATTTGTAATGGAGTAAGCATTGCATTTTGGTTTGATCATTAGCATGAATTGGGCCCTCTCTGTAATACTCAACTCTTTCCAGCTTTAAGAGGTTCTATCCTAGAAGATACTAAAGTGCAAGTTCTAATTTGAAACAATAGTTAGCATTTGTCTTTTCACATGAGTAGAAGAATTGGATTGATTGTAGAACACTAGCCTACATATAATCCAAACTGAGCCAAAGAGGATGAAATCAAATGGGAACTTCACAAGTCTCATGTATTTACTACTCAATCCTACAAGCAATTGTTACTTGGTCCTATAGTCAAGTTCCCTTTTCATACTCTTATATAGGGATTAGAATATCACCAACTCATTCTTTTATCTTATGGTTAGCTGCACTACATAGATTAGGAATAAGATATAGAATTAAATTTCAACTTCTTGATCCAAGTTGTCCTTTATGTTTTAGAGAGAATGAAACCTTAGATCACATATTCTTTAAGTGCTTTCAAACTAAGCAGATATGGTGTGCATTTCTCAACCTCTTTAGACTACAAAATCGAAATCTTAACTAGATGAATTTCTTAATTTGGGTCAATTAGTTAAGGTGGACTAATAGAAAGGATCAAAAGGTTTTCAGGATTGGCTTTGCTATGTTGGTGCATTATATATGGAGGATGAGAAGCACTAAAATCTTTGGAGTAAGAATGGCAATCATAATTACTGCTGATCAACAACTCATTTTCAATCATATTAAAATGCTATTGAATTTTATAGAAAATGCTATATTGGATTTTGTTATTGTAGTCACTTGAATTTTGTATTAGCTCATCTACATAGAGTTGTAACTTAAATTATTCTCTAATTTTTACCTTTTATGAATGAATGAATTACTTACTGTTCAAAAAAAAAAGTAACTTAATAATATTTTTGAGATCGTATGTGTTTGGAAGAAACGAAAAATTCCTGCACATGGTATTCCCCAAAAAGAGCATGCCTGTTATTGACACCATATTCAATGTTATGCTCATGCTCTTCTTGTTTTTAATGGGTTTGGAGCTTGATATTCAAATGGGGAAGAAGGCCTTTAAATAGTCATAATTAAGATTTATTATAGGCATTGGCACCTCATATGTTATCAGTTCCATCATTAATAAAGGAGTTTCTCGAGGACCTTTCCCAATTCTTATGGGTGTCTCTTTTTCCATTACTATGCGAATACTTGCAGTTCAAGGTTTTAACCACTAATTTGGATAGTATGGCGATATTTGTCTTAATTTTTTATAGGATCTCATAGAGAAAAAAGAAGACAAAAGAAGGAAAAAAAAGACTCTTATTTTGTGTTGAATTGTGTTGTTTCATGGAGCCTGCTATACTGAAACTTGTAGAAGATCTAGTTGGATCAGTGAAGGTGAGGAAGAGAGGCAGAATGAAGAACAAGGCTCCTGTGTATAAAAGAAAGCTAGAGATGATGATTTTGGGAGCAATTCAGAAGTGTTTAGATCCAAAGAGCAGAATACGAATGATT
>JANIIA010000006.1:41951785-41963304 GCA_027478495.1 Erythroxylum alaternifolium | reverse complement strand
GCTACCGTGAAAAGCTCCAGAACACTTTCACAATAACTGTAACAGGTGCAAAAAATATATGAAAAAACCATCATCTTTCATCTGTGATTTTTACTTGCTTTCAATTTCTCTACTGTTCTTCTTGAGTGTTACGAGAGTTGTGATGAGAGTGTTGCGAGTGTTGTGCTTAAAACTTGGAGTGGAAGAAACAATATTTGAAATTGAAAATTCCATTTTTGAAGTGATAGCAAATAGCTACAATCCATCCGAATCTTTACAAACACCTGAGAGCAACTTGCATTGCCTTGAGAGATAACATTTTCTATAGATTACAAATATAACAAAACAGATTGTTAAATATCTGAAGCATTTCACTTCCTAGAGCAGAAGCAGAAGTGGAGAAGTATTGAAGGAAGTCTTCGACCACCTGATCCTGAAGCTGAAGTTCAAGTGAAGTAGTGAGTGAGCAAGTAACCATCTAGCTTCAGTAGAGTAACCATCCACCTTCATTTTGAAGGTGAGAACCACACCCACCAAGATGATGTAGCATTGGATATGTACAGCTTATAGTATTTGAATGACGAAATTTAGAATTTGAACTCCTGAAGGGTTTACCGTACTAAATGATTGGTGCGATCAAAATTTGCAGCCTTGAGAGTCACATGTGTAAGGACTTGAAACAAAAACTTGTAAAGAGACGAGAAGCCTCAATGCGGCTTGTAACTAGAGCTAAATGACGCTACAAAATGACAAAGCAAAAGGAAAGAATATAGTGTTGCTAGAACTTTGCTCAAAAGATTTGATTATGGCAACCGTTTGGGAGGCTTCATTACGGATGAGTTGGCAGTAGCAGTAGTAGCAGCGACAATTTTTTTAACATCTGAAAGATACAGTTTTGAGAGTCAGTTGCATAAAGCAATATAAGAGAAGAATCCATGAACTAAGCAATCAGTTAAGGATGTCCTAGTTTATACTCACTTGTCGGAGCTTTCAAGGAATCCCTTGATGCTGAGACAAATGCTGATTTGGCTTGTCCAAGTTTTTGTAGGCTTCGAATCTTTGATGCCAGTTTACTCCTGAAGAAATCAAAGATACAAGGTTGAATGAAGAGTGCAATAAGAGACCAAAATGTAGCTCACGAGACTCCATCTCCTGTTCTTGCTTTCTACCGTACGTCAGGTATGTGTTCTCTATATTGTTTCTGTTCTTTTTTTCTTTCTTTAATTTTCTCTCATTGTTTCCCAAATAATGATTCACAAGAGTCCGTGTCTGCCTAGTAATTCACATACAAAGCTTTAAAATGTTGCAGATTTAACTTCAGGATTTAGCGTTTACAAATCACCAGATCCCAAAAAGCAGTCTGCTAGGCAAACCATGAATTTCTTCCAAGAAAAAGACGTGTGAAAAGAGAAAGTTGGAATCATTCACTAGGAACATGCTTTTAATTAATGATAAGATTTTTATAATGATTAAGTGCAATTTATGGTGATTGAGTATTCAGGATGTAATAACAAGTTTCAAATCTTCCTTTGTAACCATCACAGAATGATGGCAGAATATTATTGAGCGTGTTCATCTTTGTTGATTAAAATTAATATCTTTTACTTTTCCTTCTTTCCTATTCTTCTTCTTTTACTTCTCATCAGCATAAAATTCAAATCCTTTGAAATGGTAACCAATGGCTTTTCATGAAACATCAAACTTACGAATAGTATGATAAAATTTATTCTTCCCTTATGCTTGCAAGCGTTCCTATGTGTGTATATTGAAATGCAACTCAACTTTTATCAGGAAAACAAGATCATATACTACTTACTTCTCCAACTTGTCTGATAGTTTTGTGCTTTCGTCTGTGGAGCCATCAAGCTCATTCCCTGTAGAAGTAACACTGTCAGATATGTCACATAATCTATCTTCATTATCCCCATCGCCAGATTCAGAGATCTCAACATCTGGTGGTGCACTATCCTGAACAATCGCCTCTCCATAATGCTTGTCACTCTTCTCTGTATTGTCCTGATCAGAAGCTGCGGTTTCTCCATTCAAACCAGGATGGAAATGTTTTGGATCCTTAAGTAATTGTAAGCGCTCAATTTGCTCATCCTTTTTGGATATTGTGTCTTTTAGAGAAGCCACCTACATAGCCCAACAATGTTCTTACAACATAGTACATTTTGTCTTCAAATAAAATTTTAAGTTAAAAGGATCTAATAACCATACATCAATGCTAATGCAAAATTACTCCAGTTCTCCGATCCATGTTTTAGGTGTGAACTCAGGCTTGCTTCATACGACATACTAAGGTTTACATGAGCACAAGACAACTTGGTCTACGGTTCGTCATCTCGATTACACAGCATTTCTAAAGAGGTCATATGCAGCTTTTCAATCCTGTACTTTGTTTACTTGATTGCTAAAGTCCAGCCTAAACCTTTGCCACTAGGGTTGATCTTGGCCTAGAAATGATGGTTAAAACTAAAAAGAGAAACGCCAATTATTTGGATGTTTGTTCAGAATTCAATCATCTAATCAAATCCTTACCTTCCATTAAATCACGAACACACTCACTGTAATCTTAGCTCCTATATGCAAATAAACATCATTTTGGAGCTTGCCTGATTCACTTGACCAAACTCTAACTCGGTTAATTTACACTCATTACCAAAAGAATCTTGGTCAACATAACAGCTAGGAAATGTGAAAAAGGCTAAGGTGCTCATTAATCTTATATATCCCAATAATAGCAAAGGCATATGTCAGTCAAACGAGATATATACTAATAGGTACAGTGTGGTAAAACAGGAATTGTCCAGATCTCACAGGTCACTTGGTAATCAAGGTGGTAGGGGAAACATGATTTGAGGGGCAGATACACGAAAAAGCCAAACAAAACAGAACTACTTAATTTCTATTACCTTTATTTAATATGTAAGATGGAATTATTTTAACGACAATCAAAAGTGAAGGGACCAAGGACATCGAGGGAGTTGGAATTAGACAACTAGAAAATTCTATTATCTAATTTCTTCTGAAAGATCAACAGTTAAACATGGGTTATAACTGCAAGTATGGGTGGAAAAGAGTGCCAAAATCAGTGTCAGCAGAGCATATAAGAGAAAGAGATTGTTAAGGAATTAAAAATGGATCACTAGTTAAAATTTAAACATTTTAATAGCCATTAAGATCCTATTCCTATGCCTAGATGATGTTAACGTAGGTCAGCAAAGCAGGTTAAAAGTAAAAAGACGACGGTGGACTCAAAAAGTAGAGAACCTGCTCCATCAACTCTCTAACATCTCTACCCTCTTTACTGCTTCGTGCAGCACCGAGTTCAACACCAGAAACCCTCTCAGCAAACTTGAGAGTGCTCATTGTTTCAGAATATGAACTTGCATCAGGATTGAGTTGCACAAACATAAGTGTCTTTGCCTGACCTCCTGCAATATCAAACCCAGCATAAGAGTTCACATGAAGTTTAATTGTAGAAAACAGTTGTGTCGAGATAAGATAGGAACGATGACGTGATGAGAACACATGTCAAAACATTACCTAAAGAGCTTTGGAGGAGTTGAGTGAGCTTGCTGTTTCTGTATGGTACATGAGAACTCTTTTGTGCAAGAGCAAAAATGACATCTCCAAGGGCAGATAATGATTTGTTTATATGCTGTGCCTCCTTAAGTCGATCTCCAGTTACCTCCGAGCGATCAACCCTTTCACTTCCTGCCAGATCCACTAGATGAAGATTTCCTTGCAATATACCACCAGTGTGCAAATCCTTTCCACGAACATTGATGCTGACAACACTGTGTGCAGAGATCGGAATTAAAAAAACTTGATAGATTTCAAGGTGTTGGATAATACAGACATAAATGTGTTCCAAGGCTAAACAATAAGAACCTATGAGATCGACTGCTTCTTTCGTTCATGGCTGTAGCACTAACAGCTTTGTTTTTAATTCCAATATCCATGACTTCTAATACATCTGAAGTCGATGCAACAGGGAGTATGGTAGCATTAGGCACAGCTAACCCAGTAGCTTGTGAAGTAGACATGATCCCAAGTGTGTGCAAGTCAAGGAAACTAATTTGCACTCTCCTTGGAAAAAGGAACAAATGCAAATTTCTATGAAGACGCAAATAAATGTATGAACATAAAGATGGTCCAATAAATAGAAATGTAGCTTTGGAGCTAATGAAGGGTCAATGAATTCCGTTTTAGGGTTAATCAGATAAATATAGTTGTTCTGTTTAAAAGACTTCACAAGAAAAAAAATCTGCAGAATCTTCATAATAATCATAATCAGACTAAGAGAAAAGGATATTTTTTCTGGGAACCACCGGTTGCCAATAGATCACGCACTTGCTCATTGTAGATTTCAATCATTTGTACCCCAACCTCGAATGTAAAAGAAGCACTTCTGCTCCGTGATATAGCGAAAAGGTCATTAAGAGCCCGATAATTTACTCCCCAGTCCTCTTCAGTTGCTCCATCAGGGCCAGTCTGGAAAAGGACATATTGATAAGCACGTCTGGGAGTCATTTCTTCACGAGAAACAAGCATAATAAAAAAATAAAAAATAGAGTCCATACCATTGTGTAAGTCTTCCCAGAACCAGTTTGGCCATACGCAAATATACATACGTTATACCCATCTAGTATACAGCGTATCAAAGTTTTGGTGTCTGAAAATACAGCGGCTGCAAATACTCAAAACTCATACAGTTAGTCATTGCTACAATCTCACATTGTATTCTCATTCTGAAAAGAAAAAACTAGCAAGGAATATTTGCTGATCAAGAATGTAATGTAGAAGTTAAGGGACATTGAGATTAGAACCTTGAGTAGCATCTGGACCATAAACCTTATTAAACCTGAACATTCTTTGGCCATCCTTCCCTTGTTTAGAAGGATTTGCAACAATCAACTCTCCATCTTCACCAATATACTCTATTATTGATCCTTTTTTAGGCTGACCAGGAAGAAATGGCCTTATCCGACAATACACTCTTATGTTTCCTGCAGAATGAAATACAGATTTTGTATTAGAGGGTACAGCGATGCACACATTGGTAAATCAAACGGTAAAACCAATACCTTTTAAATCTTGAAGCTCGTTAAACATCTTCCTATTTTCAGCCAGAACTAAATGATAGTTCTCATTTGCATCTACTAATGTTTTCAGCTTCAATCCTGTACAAAGTCAATGTTAGATCATTACTAATTGCCTGACATGGACAAAAATTTAGAATAGAGATAACCAACCCAGGTGATCAACTTCCTCTTTATAGCTCATCTGCACTTTTACAATGTCATGCCTCACAGTACCACAAGATGATCTCAATTCCTGAACATTTTCGACACTTAGTATCTGAAAACATAGAAGGCCTACAAGATAGGTCACATTTTCACGCACCTGTATTGCACCGAATTGAAACTCCATAAAACTCCGGAAAATATCTTCTTTCTTATTCCAATTCTGGCTTTTTGATTTAGAAAGTGCCTCCAAAACTTTCATCCTGCTCCTTGAATCTTCTAAGAGGTGTTCAAGCTCTTTTACTTTTGCCTCAAGGCCAACTTTAGAACCCTTAGTTTCTGTCTCCATTTGTAAACAACGCATCTCATGTGTTTTCTTCGCTATTTCTAGTTCTTGCTTCAAAGCAGAAAGTTCAAGATTCTTTTGCTCCTTCTCTCTTAGCAATCTGAAGGTGTCCTCCTCCTTCTCTTTTAGCAATTTGACTGCCTCCTCCTCCTTCTCTTTTAGCAATCTGACTGTATCCGCCTCCTTTTCTTTTAGCAATCTGACTGCGTCCCGCTGCAGCTTTGTACCTGCTTCCACTCTGGAATTCTGGATATGTAATCAGGAACAACAGCTCATATAATGTTTTTGGTGAAATATATCAAAAGCAGTGGGAAATGATCGGCAGATTTTTTGTGAAGGAAAATATACAAAAAACATAGGCTTGTCTATTAATTAGAAACGGATAGCACGGAGATAAGACTCAACAGTCTAGATCCCAAGAAATTTGCTAAATCAATTTTGTTTTTTAATTGGCATTTGAGACAGTATTTTTGTCATGCTTGGAAGAGTCTTGGAGAGGACAATTCAAATACAATACCTTTGTTTGCTGAGGAGGGTCCATGACAATCTGCATTAAATTTAGTTATTTAAAAAAGTTACACAGACCAGGGCAAATGATACATACATGTACAGGAAAGTTTAAACGAAGTATTTTCCATACCCCCGACTCCTCACCAGTCCCAGAAGCAAGGGTTTCAAGTACGCTTATCCTTGACAGGTACTTCTCCTCACGAGCCTTAAATAGGTTGTTTTGCTGAAGGCCACCAAAGAAGCATTGATACACAAGGCAAGGTCAGACAAATTAGAAGAAGAATGAAGTTAAAAAGAAAAAAGAGGGAGTTGTACAGTTCTCAAATGTTCAGCTTGGGTTGATATTCTCCGTTCAATCTCCTGCACAACTTTTCTCAGCAGACAAGCCCCACGCTGCTCAACAAGATGCACACTATCATCAGTGCAAGTACATAGATGATGGTATTGGCACACCAGCATTGCGCTACCATTTCATACCTGAGGTATTTCACCACTCTTCCTCTCAATGCTTTCATCCAGAATCCCATTCACAACACTCAAAAGTGACTGAGTTGGGGCATTCTGCATGCAATGGTTTTTTATGTAGTCATCATATCATAATGGTCGATTTACAAAATTCCAAACATCCATAAGAGTATGGCAATTACATCCAAGCTATTTGATTTCATCATTTCTGACATCTTAGCATGACGTCCTTGTTTCAGTTGAAACACCTCTTGGAATTTATGCCCCACGTGATGCATCAATGCAGCTGATGGCTCTGTCCAAAGGAAGAATACTATTGATGATGAGGGATTTGAATACCAAAAGGTTTATAAGCATCAAAGCAGATAGATGTCTCTGTTCTGTACCATTCGAGAAATATTACATGGTGTTCTATAAAGCATCATGAAAAACGAATTGCTATCTAGACAAACTGTGTAAAGCTTCTAACCTTCTGTCAATTACTGCGTAAATGTGAGAGGACGGGTGAGAAAGATAGACGAGATACCTGATTTTACATTACTGCGTAAAGTTTGTTGAAATTTAGAATCTGGCGAAGCTTTCCATTTTTCATCTCTGGATGGTGGAGATATAAGGCCACTAGAAGTCAAATCACTATTTGATCTACTACTTCTACTAATCGCAGAAGAATTCTCTCCTCCATGCACGTACTTTGCACGAAGCATTAGAAGGCAATCTACAACTGCCTTCATAGACCCCTGGGATTATAAAACATTTTACATGGAGAAAATAAAATAGCTTGAGTACTGCTCTGGAATTCATTCATACAAACTATAGAGCTGTTTCTTCTTCAATAAAGGAGTGGATATACCGGCGTGCTGTCTTATGTTTAATATAACGAGGAATTCACCTTTTCTAGGTCTGCTATTTCGAACATTGGGATGCCCAACTCATCCATACAGGAAAGAAACAACTTAAGGTTTTCTGTGCCTGAATCTGTGGATTGATCAAAACCTCGCACCTGAAACAAAAAAGTGCAAAACCATAACAATAAAATGCAAATTGAGAGATATGATCATTAGCCACCTAATAGGAACAGTTACTGGGAAACGTAACCTTGTTTAGATAACCAGGCTTTAGCCTGTCCAGAATTTGAAGAAGAACAGTGCCATCAATCAACCAGGATCTCAACTCTTCAGTAGAAGCATTTTGTGGCAAATCCACATGAGGAAGAACATTATTTATCCACTCTACCAATAATGTATGCTGCTTAACTGGAGACGAAAAAGGAGGAATAAGTTCTGACAAATGGTTACTTGCATGAAATCTAACTTCAAATAAGTGGGAACTAGTTACAACTCCCACTTACCTTCGGATTTCTTGCTGTTGAGTCTCCCTAACTGTTTAATAAGCTGATCCGAAAACGAATTCATGATGAATCTAACAGCAGTGCAACCTGCTTCAAGATGAATTATTTGAATATAATAAACAACCGATCCCCTATGGTTTTCATAATCAGGCCCTGAAATCGGTTAAATGTCATCATTTGAGCCTGTCCAAAGCAAAATGATTCAGATAACCTGTTCCTCTTCCTAGTACAAGTTTGAACAACAAGCGATGAGCAATGTCAAAATTTTTTAAGGCAAGAAATGGCTGATCCACTGAAAGAGGAGTTGTTACACTTGAAAAGATATTCCTAGCTCAGATATTGTGCCAAGTTAATCACCTTCATAATGCACAATTTAATTTGAATGCTAAAACTTCGCGCAGCTGCTTTTGCTTCTGTCTTAATAAATATAGAAACACAGACATAGAGATGCATCGACTTGCATAATGAGACAATGATGTGTGTGCACAATGCCTCTCTTTTATATCTATCCGCAAGCTATCGAAACATATATATTTTCGATTTCCTGTGTGCTGCAAAAGAACCTATATTCCACTGAACTAAAGATAACTATGTTGACCGTGAGATTATATCCAAACTCCATGCACCATGCTCGTATTGCAACTGCATAAAATAATTTCAAACATCAATATTCTAAGGTAGCTAGGACAAGCAAAATGAGAAAGGACTGAGAGTAAGGCAAGCGTAAAATGCCAAATGCATTATTTATATTACTTCAAACCTGTAAGAAACTTTTGCTTTTCCGGTCAGTCACAAAAGCTAACAAGTCTATCTCACACATATGGAAAGATTATCTACGCTGCCAGTGAAGTGTTTAAATAGAACATATGCATGAGAAATGGTGGAAATGTTATATGTTCTGGATATCAGGAAAAAATAAAAGACGAAAGAACTGATCACCTTGATGTTACATAACTGAACCAAATAAGCACATTAAGAATGAAAAAGTAAAGAGAAGAGTAATCAAATATCACCAGAGCAAGAGCCAAATGAAACAGTAATTGAGCTTATTAACCAGCCCATTACGAAACGAACCTGAGGGAACAAAAGGAGTCACATTTGTTTTAGATAAGAGAAAATGAAGACGAAGCCAGCGTCATGTAAAGAAAGAAAGTCACTAGATTCTTTTTGCTTTTGTTCTATGTTTCCTTGCGATATCTTAGGTATTCCATGCGGGCACCGTTGGTCTTCTGTGCGTGTATGAAAGGAGGAGGTGGGATTAAAGAGACTCTGCGTGAAGGTAGGAGTGCAACTCTCTGTAGGTACGGATGAGGTGGATGTTTGGCACGTGTGCATGGACCGATTGTGACGGTGAGTCTTCTGTGCCATCTTTGGTTGGCAGTGAATTGTGGAGACCGTAGTCATAACAATTTGGGGTGCTTGTCGCATTCAATTTAACAGTCTTCCATAAATAAATACTACACCTATGCCAATACTTTGTAATATAAAAATCGGTAAATTTATATTTTAAATATAAAAAATTATTCAATGTCATAATATCTGTTAAAAATATATAAAAATTTTAATCAAAAATAATTTTTTTTGCAAATATGATTTATCATTAATTTATTAATATGGTTCGTAACATAAGTTGGATTTATTTACATAAAAGAGTACGATAAATTTTAATAAATTAAAACATTAGATAACATAATTATTTTTATTAAAATAGTGATTAATTATTTTTAAATAATTTTTAATTGAAAAATAATAACTAATTTAACTTATGCGATATTACAACAGTAAAATTAATGATAGGAATATATGAAATTAACTCCTAATATATTTATAGTAAATTAAAATTTTTAATTATAATTTTAGATTCAAAATATAATTTATCTTATAAAAATATCCTTGGTCTAGTTCTAGATTAATACATTAGAAAAACCTTAATATCACTGAATTCTTAGACACACTAAATGTCGAGTTGGCAATTCATATATTCATAATGTCTCCATTTACAATTCATATAAATACCTCCATATACGTTTAAATAATTAATTACATAAATCATTCGTTATCATTGTTTTAGAATGTTTTCAAGTAATTTTAATTTCATTAAGCTAGTCTAATTTAATTAATCATCAAACTATAATATATTTTTAATAAATTTAAATTTTAAATATTTTCTTAAAAGACAACAATGCTTAATAAAATAGGATGATTTAATTAAACTTATTCAAATATTTATAGTTTCTTGATAAATTTATTCATCTTTATTATTTTTAGAGAGAAAAGTTCTTGTTTCTCTCTAATTGCTTTATATATACTCTCTCCAGTAATCAACCTTTTTTTTTTATTTTCATTGTCCTTCTTATCAGGTGAATTTTTTCCTTTAATTCAATTCTTCTCTGTCTCCCCTTTATAGAAGTTGCCTTATGATTGCTCTGTTTACCTCTCCAAATTGACCACTCCTTCTTAGACCCTTTGGTTTATCTGGGTCAAGGATATCTTTTTCCTTTTACTTGCATAAGTCTCTTTTACCTTTTCTCCTTACCATTTTAGAATAATTTTCTCAATTTTGTTCACTCTATCCCTACCAGTTTCTGCAGCTCTAGTAAAATGTCATCTTTTCATGTGAAGCAAAACCAGTCTAGTTCCCGCAATCTAGGCAACTTCCCTCCTTTGCCCTCTAGTCCTTCCCCTCTTCCCCTAGGCTTAACAACTCCATCCTTGACTTCATTTATGTCTTCAGCTTAAGCTCAAATCTCCCTCAAACTTAAATCTTTCAACTACAACATCTCATTTACAGACTGTTCTAAGTCCTCCACCATATACATCTACTTCTCATAATCATTCCACTCCTTAGGAAAGCACTTTTCCTACCTTCACAATTCTGAATTTTTGCCCTAGTTGGAAATTAGTGGTTAGTGATGTAACATCCTGTCTCTCAAATTGTTAAAAGGTTTAAAATATTAGATTACTGAGTCATAAGAGTGGCATTAAATAGAATGAAATTGGTACCTTTATGACATGCTTTTGTAATTATGTTCAAATGCATAATATGAGCATACACACATTAATTGTGAAATATACAAATTGCATTTAATTGACATATTTCGAGATATGAAACTAAGATGAATGTAATTAATGACTGAGCATAATGAATGAGATATGAATGTGTATTTTCAATGTTTTGTGCTTTGGTTTACGAATGACAAGAATTGATGGTTTATAATAGTAAATTGGAATAAATTTTTACAATTGCGAGATTGATGAATTTATGTGTATTTTGGGACTAAGAAAAATGTCAAGTGACAAGATAAATTGATAAATGTCAATAGAAATAAGTGATACATGGTATTAGAAATAAGTGACAAGTGGCATTAGGATTTATTGACTAGTGGCATAGAAAATTGGGTGGCAATTGGTTTAGAAATTTGGAGATAAATGGACTAGTTATTAAAGGACTATGGGTCAATGTGGCAAATACCATACCGGACTCGGTACTGGATTGAGTTCTGGAACGGTACTGTACCAGTACCGGTCAATACTGGATATCGTTTCGGGCAATTTTTTATATTTATGAAATAGTCCCTGAAATTTTTAAATTTTGCAAAATAGTCCACTGATATATTGT
>JANIIA010000006.1:41895326-41935181 GCA_027478495.1 Erythroxylum alaternifolium | reverse complement strand
TATGTGATTGGGTGAGCCATCGATGATGGTCACTCACTGAGTTCGCAAAACTCACCCAAAATTTGCAATTATTTTTTTCAGGACTCAGAAGAATACCCCGTTAGGCAACGGGAGTATATCTATTGCATATGAGAGAAAGAAGAGGTCGGGATCAGTTCGCGTCTGCATTGTGTCTCTTTATTTTTGCACTGAATTGTATTTTCTGCAAATCATTGTATTTTGTGTATTTGCGTATTTTATTTGTGTATAACTTTCCAAAAAAAGAGAGGGTTTTGCAAAAGAAATTGATTAAAGTGTAATATGTTTCGTTTTCGGTTTGAGCTAATCGAAATTCTGGTATAAAAAAAATTTTGGCAACTCTTGTAAACGAAATGTTTCTTAATAAAAGTGGGCCCAAATTTGTGATTATTGATTTACGCGTATTCGTAATAAAAAAAGATTTATACCAACTTTTGATTGTTTAGTGATGTAGCACACCACCCTCACGGGGCACGGACTCGGATATCACCATGGATATCGGGTTCGGGTCCAGCAGGAGTGAGGTGTTACATTCTTACCCGCTTCATCCTTAGATAAAGGGTTTAAAGGGTGCATAGGAGTTGACATAGGTTTCACCTTATCTAAACCATATTTAATCAACAACTCTTTTATATATATATCTGTTGATGAATAAAAATCCTTTCTTCAGATTGAATAACTTGTAATCTAAGAAAGAATTTTAATTCACCCATCATGGTCATTTCGAATTCACTTTTCATTAGACTCTCAAAACTAGAACACAACTTTTTAGACGTTGCACCAAAAATAATATCATCAACATATATCTGTACTATGATAAAATCATTCTCACTACATTTTCTAAACAACATCTTATCTACATGTCCTCTTCTAAAACCATTTTCAATCATAAATGAACTTAGACAATCATACCAAGCTCGAGGAGCTTGTTTCAGGCCATATAACGCTTTATGAAGTCTATAAACATGATCTGGTTTCTTAGGATCTTCGAAACCAGGAGTTTGCTTTACGTACACTTCTTTATCTATAAAACCATTCAAAAAGGAACTTTTTACGCCCATTTGAAACAGCTTTATATTATGACAAAAAGCATATGCAAGCAGAATCCTAATAGCTTCTAATCTAGCTACAGGAGCATATGTTTCATTATAGTCTATTCCTTCTTGTTGATTATAGCCTTGAGCTACTAACCTAGCTTTATTACGACTTACTCTACCTGACTCTTCTAACTTATTCTTAAAAACCCATCTAGTTCCTATTATGGTTTTCTTAGAGGGTCTGGGAACTAATGACCAAACTTTACATCTAGTAAATTGATTCAGTTCTTCTTGCATGGCTAAAATCCAAGCTTCATCTTGAAGAACTTCATCAATTTTCTTAGGCTTTATTTCAGAAATAAATGCTTTATTTGCTTCTCTTCTGAATTTAGACCTAGTTCTCATAACATCTGAAGTTTCTCTTATAATCAGATTTTTTGGATGAGAAGACTTATATTTTCAGTCCTTTTTTAGACTAGAATTTTAGGAACCTCTTTTACTTTATCTAAAGGACCATCTAATGGTGACATATGTCCATTATCACCTAAGGATACTGCTAATATTGGTGAATTGTGTTGGATGAAATTGAATTGTATATGATATAATCATACAAAATGAGTTATATTATATAATATGGAAGTATATATTATGTACGTTTAATAATTGAATTATTAGTGAATTGTGTTGGATGAAATTAAATTGTGTATGATATAATCATACAAAATGAATTATATTATATAAGATATATATGTGTATTGTGTAATTAGTATGTTGAATACTTAAATTGTTAGTTTTTGACTTATTGGTGAATTGTGTTTGATGAAATTGAAATGCATATGATGTAATCATACAAAACGAGTTATATTATATAAGATGTATATGTGTATTGTGTAATTGTGTATGTTGAATACTTGAATTGATAGTTTTTCACTTATCAGTGAATTATGTTGGATGAAATTGAATTGTGTATGATGTAATTATACAAAATGAGTTATATTATATAAGAAGTATATATGTAATTTGTAGTGGAATTATGAAATTTGTAGCGGAAGTTCATTTGTCGGTGTTCAGGGTGATAGCGGAAATGTTGAAGGTGGTAGTGTTCTTACCCAGCAAGAAGTGAATCTTGCATCTGTCCCTGATGTTAGGGAAAGAAGAAGCCAGGTGTCAAAATTATTTTACACCACGAGCAACTCCTAGAGCTTAGCCTTCAATTCTTAGTGCCTTGCAATCAAAAGAAGTGAGTCAAAATGTAGATATGGAAATGACTAGATGCTTATATGATTCAGGTATGGCATTTAATGCTTCCTGATCTTATTATTATCAACCTATGGTGGATGCTATAGCCTCTTACGATCCATGATACAAAGCTCCTTCCATTGAAAGCTATAGAGGTAAATTTTTTAGTAGCTCTGTTTATGAAATTAAAAGTTATTTGGATGAAAGAAGAATGACTTAAGCTACTTATGAGTGTTCAATCGTGTGTGATGGTTGGACAAATAGGAGAGATGAGCCTATTATTAATTTTTTGGTTTATTCTATAAAGGTCTTAAGGATTTGAACTCTATTGATGCAGCTGGCCTTATTAGGAATGTTAATACTTTATTTGAAATATTTGATGAAGTTATGAATGAAGTATGGTCATAAAATATTGTTCAGTTCATTACTGACAATGATTATGCTTATAAAGTGGCTAGAAGAAGATTACAAAGCACGTATAATTCTTTTTTTTTGGACTCCCTGTACTGCATATTGCATTGAATTAATGCTAGAAAATATAGGAGATGCTAGGTTTTTTCTTATAATTGATGAGAATGTGAAGAAAGGAAAAAATGTGACCAAGTTCATCTATAACCATGTATGGGTCTTGAATTTAATGAGAAAGGATTTCACCAATTATAGGAATTTGTTTTTTCCTGCTGTTACAAGATTTGCAATAAATTTCTTATTACTTCTATGTTTTATTATGATGACAAAGGAGTTGAGACAGATATTTACAAATGATAAGTGAGTTCATCTCAGCATCTAATTCTAATGCTAGATTGGAGGTTTCCAAAAGTATACTTGAAGAGACTGAATGTGAGCCTTTACTGATGGGCTTTATCTGGCTGATTGTGATGAAAAGGCAACAATGAATTATTTTTATGATGTCATAGAGAGGGCAAAGGAAGCAATAAAGACCAATATGAAAAATAAACCTTCTTTATACACACCTTATCTTGCATTCATCAATGAGAAATGGAAAAGGCAACTTTACTCTCCGTTGTTTGCAGTTGGGGTTTTTTTGAATCCTTGTGTCTATTTCAGACTAGGTATTACAAAGAAAGTTGAAGTTAATAAGGAAATGCTATTAACTGTTACAACAATTGTTGCCTACAAGATGATGTAAGATCTCCTAAGCTCACTAATGGAGATTTATAACGAGGCTTTTGGAGATTTTGGGATGCTAACTGCTATTAGTCAAAGAGCAAAACATAATCAAGGTATATATTTTTTCACTTTTGTTATTTGTTGAAAATTAATCATCAATTTATTTTGTTTATAACGTACTTTTGTTGTCTTACATCTTACAATTTCTAGGTAGGTTCAATTCGAAAATGGTGCTTTAGAATTCCAAAGGTTTGCAATTCAAATTCTAAGTCAATGTGTGAGTCCAATAGGCTGTGAAAAGAATTGAAGTACATTTGAATTCATCCATTCCAAGAAAATGAATAGATTGGAGCATAAAAGATTGAATGACTTGGTGTTTGTTCAATATAATCTAAAGCTTCAGGAAAGATATGTTATTACTGTTATTAAGTTAGATATAATTTCTTATAAATTTTTAATAATTTAATTTATTATTTTCTACGACTCTTAATGGAACAAGTAATTCGGTAGATTCAATTTGCATTGATAATATCGATCTTTTGGCATATTAGGTTTTTGAGGAACCAGTTTTGATAGAAGTGACTTGGAAGATAATCCTCGATGGAAAAACATTGACTTGTCATTTAGTACAATGAATTTGACTGGTGGTAATGATGAGGCTCCTCTTAATGATGATAATTTTGTACCAAATGAAAATTGGGGTCAGTGTAGTTATAATGGGTATCCCATATCCGATTAAATGAAGTTCTAGGTTTTTATTTCTCCTCTTCTTGTATATGTTAAATTATATATATGCAATGTAATTGTAAATATTTTTGTTTCAGATTTCACTTTTAGTTAGTTCTTCGGCACGAACTCTTATTGTAAATTGTAATTGTTAGAAAGTAACATATATTTATTATTCTTTTTATTTGATATTTTTGATATAATTATTATTTATTATATGATAAAATTGTAATATTTTAAATACTTTGTATTACTGTTAATTTTATATTTGTATGATGATTAAATGATCATTTTTATATGAATTGTGGTTATTATTTATATGGGAAATTAATGTTAATAAAAATAAATAAATTGTTGTTATTTTAAATTTCTATGATTATGATTTTTGGAGATACGGTTGATGTAAATTTATAAAGTATACAGTATAATATACTAATAGACTATTTTGCAATTTAAAAAAATTCAAGGACTATTTCTTAAATTTAAAAAATTACCCAAAACGGTATCCAGTATTGACCGATATTAGATTTGGTCAGTACTAGTATCGATATGGTATTTATAACATTGCTATTAATATGTCCAAGCCACTTAAGCCTTGTCTCTCTTAATTTTTCACTAATATTAGCCACCTTTAATTCGTCCCTTATTATTACATTCCTGACCTTATCTCTTTTAGTAAGGTTGCACATCCAACAAAACATCCTCATTTCTATTACCATTAGCTTATAACTATGCAGTTATCTAATGGGCTAACATTCTGCCCATAGGGTATGGTTGACCTAATCGTTAAACGATAGAATTTACCTGTAAGCTTGAGTGGTATCTTTTTTTCATATAAAACTCCTTATGCGCTTCTTTATTTAAGCTACCCTAATTTGATTTGGTGAACTAAGTCTTCATTAATCTCTCAATTGCTTTGGATGATAGATTATAGATACTTAAAATAATCATTTTGTGGTATAACTTTTGAACCAATCTTTACCTCCATATTGGTAGCTATGCTATGCCTCGAAAAGTTACACTACATACTCATATTCTTCTTTAATCTAAAGCCCTTCAACTCTAACTTATCCCTCCAAAGTTCAAACTTGACATTGACACCCTCTTTTTACTTATCCTTTAAAACAATGTCATTAGTAAACAACATACACCAAGACATGTCCCCTTAGATATTCTTAGTGACTTCATCAATCACTATTGCAAACAAAAATGGAATCAAAGAGGATCCTTAGTGTAGCCCAATATCGATAGAAAAATGTTTTGTATCTCCTCCTATCATCCTTACTTTAGTTTTTACACCTTCATACATATCCATAATAACCCATGTATAAGTCATTAGGACTCCCTTAACTTCTAAACAACTCCATATGATTTCCCTAGGTACCCTATCATACGCTTTCTCTAAATTAATAAAAACCATGTGTAGGTTACGTTGTCATTTCCTGTAATATTCCATTAATCTTATAAAGAGTTGTAAAGCTTCTATCGTGCACCTCCTAGCATGAAGCTAAAATAGTTTTTCAAGATAGAAACATCATTTCTCACTCTCTTCTCAATCACCTTCTCCCATAACTTCATGTTATGACTAAGTAATTTGATGTCTCTATAGTTGTTATAGTATTAGATGTCCCCTTTGTTCTTGTAAAAAGGTATTAACATACTAAATCTCCACTCATCTGACTTTTTGACAGACTTAAAGATCACATTAAAAAGCTTGGCTAGCTAAATAAGACCTTTTTTTGTTAGGCTCTTCCATACCTTCGTGGGTATCTCATCAAGCCCTACTGCCCTTCTACTTTTCATCTCCCTTAACGTTTTTTTAGTTTCTTTGTAATCTATTAGCAACAAGTGAAGTTATGAAACCTCTCTAACGTGCTGATGTCACCTAAATAGATATGATCCTCTACACCTTCATTAAAAAGGCTACATAAGTATCTTTACAATTGTCTCATCATATCATTTTCAGCTAAAAACACATGCCTTGCTTCGTCCTTTATATAGCGAACTTGAGCTAAGTCTCTCTCTTTTTGCTCTTAGTTCTATCCAAATTAAAAATATCTTTTTCTCCATCTTTAGTATCCAATCATTGGTCTAATTTCTTATAAACTCTACTTTAACTTCTTTGATTATCTTCTTCGCCTCTTTCTTTGTTAGTCTATAACTTTCTCTACTACCTACTCTCTCCATCTCTATGGTACCATCCAATAGAACTTTATAATCAGTCATTTTGATCTTAACTTTTTCTTGTACATCTTCATTCCATCACTAAGACTCCCTCTTACTACCCCTAAGCCTTTTAAAAACACCTAAGGTCTCTATAGTAGTATTCCTTAAAAGAGTTGCAACACTCTCCCATGTCTAGTTAGCATCTCCTAGCAATTTCAGTTCTTCTCCATAAAAATTTATGCCTATATTAATTCACCGTATCCTTTTGTTAAATTCCATCATTGGAGTACACCTCCTAGGACTTCTCTTCTTCCTCCAACCCTTAATAATAAGATCCAAAACCAACAATCTATGCTAAATTGACAAGAAAACATTAAGTATCACCTTACACTCCTTATAACTAGGTCGATCACTCAGTTTTATAAGAAAGTAGTTAATTTGAGTTTTCGTGATTATGTTCTTAAGATTCTCCATGTGCTCCTCGTTTTTATTGAAAAATTTTGGCTATCACTAACTCAAATGTTTTCGCAAAATCTAATAAAGTAGTCCCGCTATTATTCCTTTCACTGTACCTGAAACCTCATGAGTCTATGAGTATCCATCTGAGGTTGCTTCTATATTACCATTAAATTCTCCTCCTAGAATAACTCTCTTATTAGGGGGAATATGTTGAATCACCTTATCTAGCTCTTCCCAGAATTGGTGATTAAGTTGTTCGTCCAACCCTACTTGAGGTGCATAAGCACATTCCACATTTAAAATGACACCCTTCACCATAATCTTTAAGGACATATTCATATCATTAGTCCTTTCTACTTGACAACCTGACATATGAGTTCCTTAACAACCAAGATGCCTACCTCATTCTATTGTCTCGAACACCCTGAATACCAAAGTTTAAACCCATTAATCTCTTTTCTCTTTAGCCCCCTTCTACCTTATTTCTTGGATGCACACTATATGAATTTTATATTTTTCTAAAGTCTCCACTAATTTTAAAGACTTCCCTATAAGGGTCCCAATGTTCTAAGAACCAATCCATAATCTGTTAACATCTTTTCTTCATCTAGACCCTAAAACTCATCAAAAAACTAACCCTTGTTCTATCATTAGAAGTCTAATCTACCAATCCTACCTTAATACCTAATACAAGCTAAAGAAAAAAAAACTTAACAAGCTCCTAATTGACACTAATAATACTCAAGCACCGCAATAAATGGATGTGAGAGCCTTAAGTAAACACAACTACACGTCCACCTAACTTCAATGATCCAAAATCAAATCACTAATAGCAACTACATATATGCAGATTGCTAAAATAGGATACTAAACTGTTAAAATAACTAAGAAAATTTAAAAACATTTAAAAGTATGATAAAAAAGAACTTAAAACTTTTGACGAATCGGGGAAGACTGAAAACTGAAATTTAAACATATAAAAGGCAATGCATAAACCAAGAATAAACAAGAAATGAAACCAATAGGCAAGAAAAAATTTTTAGATACTAATTAGTAAAAGAAAGGAAATAACTAAACCGGTATGATCTGTTTAAGAAGCCGCACACCAACACTATATTTTCTTATCAAATTTAGCACCATTCACCATAAATGTCTATATTATGGGACTCACTCTAAATTAGCCTTTAGAAATGAAAAGTTAAAAGCTCCTTCTTTTACTATCTGTTCAGACATTAAATGCTCCAAAACTAGCAATATTAAAAGTCAGTAAATGCAATTCGTGTAATAAGATTTAAGAAAAAGATCCAATAAAAATATTCTTGAAACTCAGAGAAATGATGAATGGGAGGAAAGGACCCTTTCCGTTTCTCAAATGACTACTTCCAAAAAAATTGATTGAGATCTAATTTGTCATTGACAACAATGAAAGACAAAGTGAGCATCGACGTAAGCAGAAATGCCAAAACCCATATTCAGCAGCCTCTCGTAACTGCATTGAGAGATATGGGATTTAAAGCTCTCGACATTCTGCCACTAATGCAAGATCTAGGTAGAACCCCTTGTAAACAAAAATAACCCAAATTTTCTTAAGAGTTAAGGATTTATAAAATTATAAGCAATTAGCCGATGAAGATGAGAGACACGATTTAGCCCTTAATTAAGTATAAGCTTGGAAATGGAGAAAAAACCTGGTTTTGGTTTGACAATTGGTTATATTCAAGCCCGTTTATACAAAGACTAGGTATCAATCACTTAAGGAATATAATCCCCTTGAACCTTAAAGTATCCTCTCTAATTTAGAAAGGTGAATGGAGTAGAAATTTTAGAGGTTTCGCTACATTAGTTGATCACTTCCCTCAGTTGAATGATGTGAATAATGAAGATCTCATCATATGGACCCCTAATCTGAGTGGTAGATTCATAGATGAATCCTTCCACAAAATATTCACAAATAGATCAATGGATGCTCATGGGTATAATCTTCTATAGAGACATACTTTAAATCCTAAAACCTCTCTAATCACTTGGCTAGCAATTAGAAACAGGCTTAGGACCAAAAATATTTGGTATGGCACAAATGAATCCGCTTGTGTATTATGTAAGGAGGAAGTAGAAGATAGTGATCGTCACTTTTTTCTTTGCAGATTTCAAAGGATGTTTGGAACAGGATCTTACACATGATTGCAAGGGATAATTATACATACTAATGGGAACAAACGTTGAATTGGTTCATCAACCACTCTAAACAGGGAATGCCTAATGAAATACTACTCAAAGCAGCTTTCACCACTACCATCTATCTCTCTTTGGAAAGAATGAAATAGAAAATTGTTTAAGAATATGGAAGAAGACAAATACCAGCTAGCTGAAAAGATAATCAATTGGATTAGATTAGCTGTTATTGCAAAAAGTGCACATAATTCATTCTCAAAGGGAAAAAAGAATATATAGAAACTATAAGCAACATGATATATTGGTCTATAATTGAGTTGTAATGTTTTTACCTCTTATTGGATTTCCAATCATGCTGTAAACTGAAGGATACTCAGTGACATGGAACTCATTGTAATGATGTACTAGCTTTTACTAGAGTTAATATAATTTTATTCATTTTCTAAAAAAATTATAAGCAAGATAAGTACGGTGATTTGGTAAGAAATTAAAAACTATTTGATTTTGCAACCATTCAGTCCAGGGAAAAGTCGAAGCGACTTGATTTTGACAGGTGGGTCTTTCTAGTCAGAAAGCTTGACGAGCCAGTTCGCCAGACACCAGATACTAGAGACAATCTCCTATATGTGTAAATGAGCAACTCAATTCTTCTCTAGAAAATCCAAAAGATTCGGATGCTTCAAAAGTCCCACAAAAATCATAAACAAAAAAGTAGCGATGCAATAGAGAATATCCTGAAATTTGGAGTTTACAATGCCTTCACCGTCCCGTGAAAAAGATAATGTTTATATGATATCAACAAATCTAAACTTCGATACATCAGAAGCAGCAAATGTTAATCTTGACCAACAAATTCTAGAGAGAGAAGCAACAAATATTAGATTATCTAACCTTCATTAATAATACAAAAGTAACAGACCTAATAGCAATTAAATAACTATTGGAATGCGGAAATTTTTTCCATAAACATTTACATACTAGCTAATTTCGTATATCTATTAAAATTTGATAAATATTTGTCTTATAAAATTTCAATTTTCCTTTTTATTAAAGATAACATATTTAAAAATATATCATTTTTGGAGATTCTTTTAATTTAATACAAATTTTTTATTTGTTTCAATTCAATGACTAAAATTTTTAAATTAGGTCAAAATATTATTTTTACTGATGTGACTAATAGATAGACATTCACATGGCATTTAATAGACATGCTATATTAGAAATTTTTTTGACATGATTTATATAATTCTTAAAAGGTTATTCATTAAATTATAAAATTTTGACACTAAATTAAAAAATATTAAAATATTAGTTATGTCATCACTCTTACGGGTTTTATCTTGATCTCATGATATTTTATTTTTATTAGAATGGCATTTATGGGTTAATTAAACAAAGTCCTAATTTTTTATAATTTCTCAATTTACGATAATTTATACTATTAAAATTAATAAAAATATTAATGTATAACAAATCCAAGGCTTATCTGCAGTACTTTCCTCACCTTTCATTTGCTAAATTTTCTACATTTTAGTTTCTTTGCTTCTCTCACTAATAACTTATTACCGTCTCTTTTATTACCCTATAATCTATCTTTAATTCTTTTTGCTCTTTCTTTTTTTAGTTAATATTATCTTTGTTAAGAAATTAAAGCAAAAGAAGAGAAGGTAAAGAGAGAGAGGCAGAGAGATTTAGAAGAGATTCCTAGATAGTTTACATTAATCCTTCATTTTGAAATTTTAAGTTTTTTTCCCCTTTTTTCATAGCCTGAATTATATGTTGGATTGCCTTTTCATGTTCCAAACATAACACAGTGAGAGTGGTGTTTTTCTCACAAATTTTACACCCCTCTTGTCGCATTTTGAGTAAGCACATTTTCGTAGAATTTTAAGAAGAGAGAGTTGGGAAACAATGAAGAGAACGGGAAGAGAGAATAGTGAAGAGATAATGAAAGATAGAGAGTAGACTTTGGAAGCCATGAATGAGAGAGAGAGAGAGAGGGAAGAGATAAGCTAACGGCAGGATAAAATTTAATTATTTTCATTAATATTAATTAATTAAAATTTACAAAATTATTACCTAGAGTAGTTTGTCACATCAATTTTATTAGTAAAAATATTAATATCATATCAATTTTATTTGTAAAAAATTGAATATTTAATTATCTCTTTTTTAGGTTCGAATTATAGCTGAGAAATTGTGAAATTTTTTATTTTTTTAATCAACCGTTTACTTTTCCATAAACACAAAATCATCACCATGCTTAAAAGCCATTAAACCACTAATTTAAAAACTAAAAATGAAATATTAAGAATGTAACATCAAATTCCTTTCTCTCGAATGAAACTAAGTGTCTGTTTGGATGAGTTTATATCAGTAGAGGTTTTGTTAGTAGAGCTATTTTTAGAAGAGCTTTTCTAAGAAGTCAGTTAACTATTTGGCTATCAATTAAAAAAAACAGCTTTTTTGAAAGAGTTTTCATACAGTAGACTGTTTGGCAATATATAATAAAAAGAACTTTTATTAATTTTAACTATACTTTATTTTGCAATAAAAATTATTTATTTATGCATATAAATAATTTTTAGTTTACATTTACTTTAGAATTGTTTGACAAATTCACTTCCATTTTGGAGGAAATTATTTAAAGATATGTCTCATTTTCTTGTAGGAAATAAAACTAATATCAAAAATAAATATTAAAACATATAAAAAGTTAAATAATATTATAATCCCAAAATAAATATTCAAGTTCAGTAAATAGTTAAATACATAATAAATTATGCATTTTATTGTAATACAAGAAGATTTGCAATATATTCCCTCGCATCATTCATCTCGTTATTTTGTGGCTCTGTTAAATGATTTTCTTCAGTGTCTTCATTTTTATTGATTTCTTCATTTGTAGGAAGTAATTCATCATCTTCATCATAGGGAGAAAACTCTTCATCCTTTTGAGTATTTAACTTTATAATTGCATGCATAATCATGAATTTGATAAGTTGCATATTATTCAGTAACTGCGTTATATATGCATAATCATGAATTTGATAAATTACATATTAAAAAATGCAGACGTAGACGTTGTCTGTGTTGTTCTGCGTTGAACGCAGACCTTGTCTGCGTTAAACGCAGATGCAGAAATCAGCGTTCAACGCAGACGACGCGTCTGCGTTAAACACAGACGCAGAGGTCTGCGAAACGCAGTCGTCTACGTTAACGTAGACGACGTCTGCGGTTTCGCAGACGTGATCGATGTCGCAGACATCTACATTTGCAGACGATCACGTCTGCAAAACGCAGAAGTCAACGTGGTTTGCGTCGCAGACGTCTGCGTTTCTGTGTTTAAAAGAACAATATAGACGATGAAAAAATATACAAAAACAAGAAAAAACGCAGACAAACGTATAGACGAAAACATAAAAGAAACATAAACTAACCTAAAAGAAGATGAGTTGTTGCCGCGTATCGTATAGGAGGAGAATTGGAGAAAATAGAGTTTTGTAAACAAAAGAACCAAAAGTAACTTTTAAAATTCGTTATATACGTAAGTGACGGAAAAGTTGCTACCCGAAAAAGCTAAAATAAGGAGCTTTTTTAAAAAGCTCTAAATTTAAGCTTTTGAAAAAGCTATATTTTAACTTTTAAAAAAGTTATGTCTAATTTAAAAGTGTTTTTGAAATTTACAGCCAAACACCAATTTTTTTCTTAAAATAATTTTTGCGGTAGAAAAAAGTGCTTTTCTACCTACCAAAAGCTGAACGAAACGGAGGCTTATTGTTACGTAATAAGTAAAACTTATTATCTAAAATGTATAAACTTTTAGTTAATTCTAAAAGATAATTATGATAGTAAAATTAATTTTTTATTTAAAATGTACAAATAATGTCAACATAACCGATGGAGTGTACGTAATAACTGTATTCTTCTTGATAATAGATCCTCTATTCTTTCAATCTCATTCAATTGATTTTCACCTAAACATTTACGTGAAATTCAAATCAATATGTGTTAAAATAAGATGTGTTAAAATAAGTGACGCATGGTTGTAACAGGTTATTTGTAACAGTTGATCCCGTGCCATTCTTCTCGGACGAACAAAGAATACAAGGCCAAGCCTATCCGGACCCATCTCGTCTCCATATACAAACAAAGCACGCGGTTTGCTGCCCGCTACTTTCCAAAGACGGGCTTCTACAGCAGGATTCGACTCAACCGAGTGGTCATAGCTTCGGTTACAGCCTTTATACGTATACTAGTTAACCTAAAATACATCTAATTCTATCCTATTGTATTGAGAAAATTCAAAATGTTTGACGTTTTTTTTCCTCATCACTCATCAGCATATTGGTGACGTCATTGTGTCGAATCAGTAATGACGTCACCCGAAACATCCAACGGCTACAAATCTATCCCACGGAAACTACGCACCTAGCAATGTCCGTCATCACCAGAACATGTTTGTTACAATGATACCCCTACAAAACAGCCATTAAAATTCAAAGTGACTGAGGAATAAGAAAAAGAAAAAGGAAAAACTTGGTGGAGTGGAGAAGCTCGTCATTTAATATTTAGAGTCTTCACCAAAAAGCTCACCGCTGGATTGAATCAGTAGCATGTATTGGATTTGATTTTTGTTTCTGTTTGGCACTAGTTGAGGAGAAGAGTGGAGGAGATGGATATTAAGGGAAAAGATAAGAGGAAAAGAGGAGAAAAGGAAAGCGACGAGATGAGGAGTAAAAAGTCGGTTGTCAAAAGAGGAGGAGACGATGGCAAGAAGAACACGACGGCTGTGGCAACGGAAGATGAGGTGGAGGAGTTCTTTGCGATACTGAGGAGGATGCAGGTAGCGGCCAAGTACTTTGATAGAGGGAACAAAGACAGTTGGAGAGCCGCGGTGGAGGCCGATGTAATGGGGATTTCTGGCGGAATCGCCGATGAGAAAGAGGAGAAGCATATTAGTACTAAAAGCATCAAAAAAGTGACGGAAGAGGCAGCTGTGGTGCTGGTGGAGGAGGAGACTGGTGTATTTGACTTGAACGCGACGCCGGAGACAGAGTAGTTCTCACTGGACGGCGGAGAAGTGGAGTGGAGGTTCTAACATCTACTTTGCTTGACCTTTTCTATATTTCGTTAAATTATCTCCGTTAACAGTATACTGCGTTTTTAAGACGGCGGCGGCGTTGATCAGGTGAACTGTGATTAAATGTTTTCTAGTTTTGCTTAAGAAAAAAGAAAAATTTAACCTTTTCGTTAGTTTAGGTGGTAATAATTATTATTGTTATTATTAACTTTTATCTTCTTAATATTGTGATCATGATTATTATTATGCGGGTCATTTTGCACTGCTTACGTTTCTAAACCTCCATTTGTTAAAAAAAGATTGGGTAAACTTTGTGGGTGACTTTATTAGCCACGTGAATCAAACGAAGAATGCTTGCTATTTTCATTCAAAATTTCTACCTTTTCCTCTGATTGGTTGGTTGGTTTGTTTTTGGTAACTTTTTCTAGTTAATTATATAAATTGCACTCCTGCAGTATTGCTGTTATAAATAATAGTTTCTGATAGAAAAAGTTCATCTAGCCTTTCCTCCTTTTTTTTTTTAACATAACGATGGATAGTTGCTAGATAAAATGCTGAAATGATGAGGACATTGGTGATTATCAAATAATTAATAACTTAAATGAGCTAGAACCAGTTGAAGAGCTACTCCATTCTAAAAACTTGGGCCGTCTGGAAAATAGATGAAAAACCCAGAAGGCAATCAGCTTTATAAAACTAACATTTCATTAGAGCACGTTTTAGTTTCATGCTTTTATATCTTAAAGAACTCAGTTCACGATGTGGCGTATGCAAGGGGAGAGTGTATTTTCTGAGAGCGACAGGGAGTGAATTATTAATATGTGTGTTTTTGATTTTGTCTAAGCAACATATTTTTTTTTTACTTTCTGTGGATTTAGAAATTAAGAAAATAAAGGGTTGAGTTAAACCATGGCATAAGAAGTTCAATTTATTGTTCATTGATTCTTTTATTAAAATAGTGTATTGGCTGTCTCTCATTTGCTATAAATTTGTTTGTACAGAAATATCCTATTGAATAACGCCATATTTACATTTTGTTACTTTTCAGATATAAATATAATAAATTTGAAAGTAACAAATACTCAGAAAGAGTTGTTATATATTTTTTATATTGGGTGATGATTTTTTTATATGGCTGTGATATTTTTTTTAATATAAACTACCGGTATTTGCTGTAAAGAGTTGAGTATGTTTACTTTTTTATAAAATTGATGATTTTTTTCTATAGAGTAATAATATATTTTTATAAAGAGTGGTGATATTTTATTAATAAATTTTTTACATTAGTTCATATTTAATTATTATAAAGAATATATATTAATATATTATTATCTAAAAGTTTTTAATAAAATATTTCAATTTTATTTTCATAAATTAACTCTTGGATTTAGAATATGTCATTCCATCAAAATTTAAATGGAGTAAATTATATTTTCTCATAACTAAACGAAAAAGCAGTTTTCTTTATATTCTTCATATCCCTTTATTAAATAAAAATTTTAGATTAACTTTATTTCTTTATAATAATGACATTCACCTAAAGTTTAAAAATTGTATCTTATTTTCTAATCACTCTTTTTCATATCCACACCAAATTATGCGAAATGTCAATAATAACTCTCTTTAGGAAACTTAAAACTTTATAATAAAGTACACCTAATTATTTAAACTTCAAATTATATTTTCACAAATCCCTTTATCTATTCTTTTAATAACATATGTATTGTACACATTATGGATTAAAATATTATATAGTTACTTGTAAATTTAAACTTAATTTATAAAAATTATAGTTTAAAGAATTTAATGTAATTGGTGAAAATTATAATTTACATAGAGTTAAATGTATTTTATGTAAAGTTTATGGAAGGTAAATAGGCTTTCCTTAAAAATTAAATTATATATTGATCATGCCACATACAGTGAAAATAATTATACATATATAAATAAATTAATAGATAGATTAATAAATATTGTTAGTCTTAATGGCAATTAAAAAGAGGATGCATTTGGAGTTAATGAATCTAAATAATTATATACTTTTATTTAATGAATGTCATTAAATAATAATAAATATACGATGAAATAAAGAAATAGCTTAATTTAAACCAATACACAATCAATCATTAATTCGAAGAGTATAGTGTAAAAGAAAGGCAAACTAAGTTGTAGTAGTTTGACATAGGGATGACAATCTCGGCCTAGCCCAGCCCGGCCTAGATTTTGACTCGGGTTAGTTGGGTTATTGACGGGCCACAGGCCGATCATGGTCTACCTCGGCCGAGCTACGGGCTGACCATGGTCGATCTGTGCGGACTGCGGGCCGGCCCAGTCCAGCCTACAGCCTGCTCATTTTGGACAAAACAGCATCATTTTGTCCAAAACAACGTCATTTTATATATTTTTATTTAAAATATATATATGTAGGCCGGACCGGTACCCCAGTGAGCCACGAGCACATTACGGGCCCGGCCTATTATCATCCCTAATTTGACAAATAACCTTTTGCTTACATCTACTTTTTAAAAGACTTCTTGAAATTTTTCAGGTCTCTTCTTTCAATAAGAAAAAGATTAATCTTCCTATAATAATCTTGTTTTTTACAAGTAAAGATTAACTCTTCTTACAATCTTTCTGTAAGGTGAAAAGTAATCGCTGTTTCTAAACTAGTCAAGCTGATATTCACACTTGCTTTGAGACTTTGTGTGCACAGCACCTGGAAAGAAAGGAATTCTAAAAGATTAAAAAATATGTCCTTTTCACCAGAGTCTCTCATAATAGTTATCATCAATGGGATTAGGGAGTTGATATTGTTGAAAAACATTGGTAAAAATTGTTGTTCTGATTTGCTATCTTCTCTAAATATTTAATTCAACTATTTTCTTCATTTGTATCTGTTTCTTGTAAGCGTATGCAAAGGGGATTTGTAACATGAGTAAATGTACCTAGAAGCATTATGTATTGATTGTTATACATTTATTTATTAATTAATTACATTCCACATTGCTTTTTTAATAAAAAAAACTACACTTATAAATGAATCCTCAACTCAAAAGAGCTTGCTTGATTACGTTGATAACCTAAAGCCTTATTTACTTTAAAATACAACAATGAATGTTCATAAAATCTTTTTTAAAAACTCCTTATAGTGTGTTTGTACAATAGTCAAATATTTTTTTATGTCTAAACCAATTAAAACAATCGTGTAATTATAAGCCTTATGGCTCAAACTAGTCATTGTCAATGGCTAGTTACTACGTATTAATTGACTACTATTATATATTGATTGACCAATATGCATTAAATATATAAATTTTCTAGCTATTGGAATATTGGTTCATCACATAGTTGCCCAATGTATCAATTAATGTTGTTACAAATTCTCAATACATAAGTTTTAATAACTTTAACCTACATTAATCAACCATGAACTTCTATTAGTCAAACAATACACCTAAAATCATAATTCTAATATATTTAAATGCTCAATCTTAATCTTTTAAATGCAAATTTAACTTAAGCATTTATAAAATATTCCTCAAAGAATGTTTTAAGATTTAAGGATGGGTCTTTGAAATTAAAACTTTAATACCCTTTGATGATTAAAAGACTTATGCAATGAGTAAAAAAGATTATATGCTTATGAATGATGAGCCTCTAAAGTAAAAAGTGACCAAGTATAAATTAAAATAAATATCTCATATTCATTTATAAACTTATTATGCTTTGTTCTTCCTTAGTCTTGATTTTCTTCTTTACTTGAATGAGTTTAATTTCAACTTTTCTATAGTATCTTCATAAGATGTATCTTGATTTATATATGATCACTATCACTTTCATATTATTTCCATAAAAATCAAAAGCATTATTCATACTTATATTTTGTTGTCATCAAAATATGGTTTGCAACCTTTCTTAGTTTAACAAATTTCCCCCTTTTTCATGATGACTAAATATTTTGTGGTATTAGATAAATAATGGTAACATCAGACAAGCATGGTCTTATATTCCAAGAAAATATGAATAGTTAGCTCCCCTAAATTCATATGCTATAAAAGTTAACTTACTTTAATCATAATTATAAATGTCAATATAAATGTTATTAAGAATCTAATATGATAAATGTTTATTCACCAAAAATAAAAGTATAAAATTAAAATTAAAAATCTTTGAATCTAATATCACTAATTTTCTCTCTTTCTTTTTTAAAACATAAAAAGAATCAATTATCAAAAAGTTTACTGAAGTAATAGTGAAACAATAGAGCACAAAATAAATCAAATAAATAACAATCAAAATCAAAATTCAAGCACCTAAAGAGATCCTTATCAAATGAAATTCTCATTAATCACGACCAATTCTCTCCCCAATTATGCAAAATCTATTCTTACTTATTGACTTAGTGAATATGGTGGCCAACTAATGTAATATATCAATGATTTCTAGCTCAATGTTCCCCATTTTACATATGATCTCTAATGACACAATATTTAATTTCTAAAAGCTTGGTTATAGAGTGTCATATATAGTTCTTTAAGAGGCAAATGGTACTGATGTGTACAACACCTAATTGGTTTCTTTATAAGGTCTATACCATTGACTTTAAGTTATTGTTTAAGTCGCACAATTTATACACAATGACTGCCAATTGCTACATATTTGGCTTTCCATTTCATAATCTTTAAGTTGTTGTTTAAGTTATAGAATTTATGCACAACAACTACCGATTGTTATATATTATACTTGCGTGGTTGATAAAGTAGTTTAATTTCATTTTTTACCAAACTATGAAACTAACTCATTTCTTAAAAATTGTTTTGAAAAATTAGAATTCATTGTAATATTGGAAATTTCTTTCTAAGCTTCTACAAAATATCAAAATATCAGTATCCCTACAATTATTAAATATCATTTAAGCTCTTGCCAACTTAAAAATATCATTTTCTCTATCTTTAGTTTCCAATCATTGGTATAATTTTTTGTAAGCTCTACTTTTAGCTTCCGAGATTATCTTCTTCACCTCTTTTTTTTCCGGTTTGTAACTCTCTCTATTCACTCTACCTATGTGATGTTATCCATTAGGACTTTATAAACACCCTTCTTAATCTTAACCTTTTCTTGTATATCTTCATTCCCACACTAAGACTCCAACTGACTACCCCTATTCCTTTTAGAAACACCTAAGATCTATTTAGTTGTATTCCTTAAAAGAGTTATTACTCTCCTACATCTGGTTAGCATCTCCTTCCAATTTTCATTCTTCTTTATATATACCTTATTCCTAAGTTGTTCCACCATATTTTCTTTCAGATTCCACCATTTGACTTTGGTAAAACTCCTAAGACATCTCTTCTTCCTACAACCCTTAATTATAAGATCTAAGCCTAACAATCTAGATTGAGTTGACAAGCCAGCAATAGGTATCACCTTACATTCCTTGTAAATAGGTCGATTGCTCTGCCTTACAAGGAAGTAGTTAATTTGAGTTTTCATGGTTTTGAAAAAAGAGTTGGCTATCATTATCTCAAACGCTACTGCAAGATCCAAAAAGCAGTCCTATTATCATTCTTATTACCATACCCGAAACCCTTATGAGTCCATAAATATCCATTTGAGGTTGCCCATAGAATAACTCTCTCGTCAGGGAGGTCTGTTGAGTCACTTGATCTAGATTTATCCAGAACTGATGCTTAAGTTGTTCTTCCAACCCTAATTGAGGTACATAAGGACTATATGTTCTTCAATTATAGAAGGTCATGTTTTTATAAAGGGGGTTATATGACTTCTTAATTACTGATAAATTAGATTTGAGCTTCAAAGAAATGTCATTCTGTCTAAAGAATAATTGCACATGCTCCTGAATTAAGAAAATAAAGATGGAAATAATTCTTAGCTCCAATGTGATTAGTGCATGGAAAGAGAGAAGTAAAAGAGTGTTTAAAGATGTCGAGATTCCTTTCTAAACTATTTTGAGATAACTCAACCAATGGATTACAAAACAACTATACAACATGAGGGAAATAAATAGCTAAACACAATCCTCAAGCTATAGGATAAAAGAAAGTGAGATAGAAAAAGCCAAATGGAGGTTAATGTAGCAAAACTATAAGGAATGAAAATTACAACACTTGCAAGGTGAACAACATAAACTTAATGGCTCATGATATAGAAGAGAAAGATTGCCATAGAAGAAAGAAAATAGTCACTCATAGGATGAGGTGAAGGTAGGTCAAAAACATCCATATGGAAAAAGGAACTAACTACTCCAGCTACAACTTTAGAGAAGCCTAAGTTACTGCAAAGCCTATAAAAAAGATGCAAATTGGTGAGAATAAGGGTTACTTGAGAGTAACTTATCAAAAGATCAAATTAGGGAAGGACAAAAGGGGGCAAAAAGAAGGCAAAATTGAAGGACATTTGTCCATGGTGTGGGTCTAATGATTAAGTAGTAAGTGGAGTATACAACATAAATGGTTTAGATCTAAGTTTAAGGCTTGTACTAAAGAAGCTATATGGTATATAAATTATTATTTAATGAAATTTTAAATTCTATAAAATTTCAATAACTTCATCTTAGTTTTCCAATAGATATAGTCATCACCATAAAAAAAGTGACTCTACTAATATTTTCTCCCTCTTATTTAGATAAGGATTATAATTTATCTAAGTATTCCATTTTGATCTTTACCTTAGAATTTTATTTCAAATACTAACTTAAGAGATTTCCTCTAATGCCCCTTAGACCCTAGTGACACCTAATAGGAGGGTTGAATTGGTGTTGTAAAATTAAATAGTTAAATTTCTTTAGCTAATGAATAAAATTGAATAAGGTTCGATATATGATGAAATAAAGAAATAACTTAATGTAAATCAACAACACAATCAAAATATAATTTAAGTAGTATAGGGAAGAAGAAAGGAAAACTAATTTTTAATGGTTTAGTAAGCAACTCTTACCTATGTCCAATTTCTAAGATATTTTTTGAAATTTTACTAAGTCTTTTCTTTTAACAAGGTAAAAAGGAATTTTCTTACAATGATCTTATTTTTGCACGAGTAAAAAGCAACTCTTCTTATAATCTTTCTCCAAGGTGAAGAGTAACCTCACTCATAATTGAATTTACAATTCAAAAAACCTTGCTTGATCGCTTTGAAAACCTAAAGATTCACTCACCTTAAAACGTAACAAAGAATGCTTACAAAAATTTTTGAAAAACTCTTCAAAATTTATTTATAGAAAACTCAAATATTTTCTCGTATCTAGACCAATGAAAAATTATGTATTCATAGGCCTTGTGGCTCAAACTAGTCATTGGAACTATGAACTAGTTGTTATTAATGGCTACTATTATATATTGATCGACTAATATGCATCAAATGCATATATTTTCTAGTTGCTGAAACATTAGTCGACCACAGTTGCATATTTTTTGACTAATATGCTTCTTAGTAAGATAACGATTGACCAATGTTGCTACAACCTCTCAGCAAAATAAGTTATAACAACTTTAACCTATATTGGTTGATTAATACACCCAAAATTATGATTGTAACATATTTAAATGCTCAAACTTAATCTTCTTAATGCAAATTTGATTTAGGCACTTTTTAAAATGTTCTTAAAGTATGTTTTAAGGCTCAAAAGGTACTTAATTGAAATTAAAACTTTAATTTCCCTTGATGAATAAAAAGACCTATGCAATGATTTAAAATAATAATGTTTTCATTTATGATGAGTTTTTGAAGTATCAAAGAGATCAAATATAAAATATGATAAACATTACAATTCAATTATAGCCTTGTTATTCCTTGTTCTTCATTGGCTTTAATTTTTTCTTCACTTCAATGAGTTTAATTCCGACTTTTCCTTAGTGTCTTCATAAGATGAATCTTGATTTGTGCATAATCATTATTGCTTTCATAAAAAACATACTCATTAATATTACTTATATTTTGTAATCATCAAAATGTAGATTATAACCTTCATTAGTTCAATAAATATTAATATATTATGGATATGATATTTGAAATGACTTGTGTTTACTCAAAGAGACGAAATTAAAGTAAATTTAAAGGAAATTTTCTTTGTAATTATGGAAGGACCACTTTTCTTCTTCACATTCTTCGACTAAGCAGTTAATAAAATTCTACGTAAGACTAACAAATTGGTTCAAATTTGACCTAATTTAAAGTGCAAAATTTCGAGTTGATTGGATTTTGGGTCAAGCTCAAACTCGAGAGGACTGACTTAATTTCCTTGAACAACTCAAATCATTCTAAATTTAATTTGTTCAAACCTCAAAATGACATTGTCTTAACTCAAATATTTGGCTCATACTCGTATAAAACAACCTAAGTTCAAGATTAAAAAAAAAAGTCAGACCTGAACTAACTCATTGTCATCCCTAATACTAGGGGTGATTTCTTCTTATTATTTTAAAAAAGGACTCCTTATTTATAATTTTTAGTATTTTAGGCTCTATCATTTAGGGATATTAATAGGTTAGGCCAATGCTAGGTATAACTTACGCAATGCAGCTAAGACTAGTCCAAGTTTGCTTGGACCCCCAAAATATAATGTTATTTTAGTATAATTGACCGAAGTAATATTGTTTTGATTTTGAATTTCTTAAACTTAATGAGAAAAACGAAGTTATTTCGGATAATTAAACCAAAATGACATTATTTTAGAGGAGGGAGCTTGGGCCGTCAAATTAAGCCCAACCTTCTATTCCTTAAAACTTGTTTAATCTAAGTCTGTCCATTAAATTTGGGTCGAAGCAAACTAGAATTTGCATTCTTACTGTCATTGAAATTAGAAGTGAGGTTTCAAAATGTTGAAAGGAATGGTTTAAAAGTATATAGTCCATCAGTCCCAAGTGCCCTTGTGAAAAAACATTGTTATAAATGGTCATCCTTTAGGCTTGGCATATAATTGTATTGTCATATATTTTCAAGTGTTATTTAGATTAAAAGAAAATAAAAAGAAATCCCGGCCGCCAAAATCTACTTTCAATAATTCATGAATACTAATTAATTTAGATATGTTTGTAGTTTTATGATAGAAAATATTGCAATTACTTCATGTTTTATGGGAAGAAAAAATCTTCTTAAATTTTCTAAATTTTAGTATCTAATTCTTTCAATTTTATCTTTCATCAAATTAGTTCTTAATTTAAAAAAACATGACATTGATAAATCACCCAAGCAAATACCAGTGCTTAAAAACTTTGATTAGTAAAGTTTATGGACAAAACTATAACTTTGCCCCTGCACAACACTAATTATGGCAAAACTATAAAAGAAGCATCGATTTCTTTCTCATTTATCGATGTATTGAAATACCCAAAAATAGTAGAAAGAGAAGCCAACTCAAATCTACTATTGAAGACTTAAGTAAGCTTGGCAAAATTAGTCCAATCTAGTTTTACTTGAAATTAATAGATCTGGCTTGAATTGATTAGTTTCCAAGCTAAGTTTAGACCTTTTTTAATTAAAAAATTGAGCTTTAGATTGAGGTCAGGCTTGAATTGTTAATTCAATTTAGCCTAAGACCCAAATTTGTGTATAAAATGACGCCATTTATAGTTTTTAAAATATAAAAAATATAAATTTAAGCCATTCAAGCCTGATCTTGATCGAACTCGAGTCCAGATCTTTAGGCTTGATCGCTTGAACTTGAATATACTTTTTTGAGTTAGACCTAAAAGTAAATACATTTTTTCAACACAAGCCCAACCCGATTAGTTGGCCTAAGTCCCCCTTTGGTACCCGTAACTGCGCGCAAAAAACCTTTAAATTTTTCAAATGCATTTGGTGTGCATTCTGAGTTTTGCTTGCAAGAGGAGAATTTATGCTTCCTTTTGGCTCGTTTCCAAGACACACACATAGACTTGTAGGGATATTTTTTATCATTTGATTAAAAAGTTAAAATAGTTTCAAACACCAAATTTCAGGAAGTGATAAGAACATAAAATGTGAAAAGTCAACTTTCTAGGGATAATTTAGTGAAAAAGTAGTTACATATACTTTTCTTTCTGTAGTGCTTATTACTTTTGACATTGACCAAAGATAATGGTCTTTTCCGATTTTCCCTCCTCTATATCATATCTAACTTAATTTGAGAACAAATCTCTCATCTTTTACACATTAATGGGGTTCCAAATTATGAAGGACAAACTAGTGTCACAAAGCAATTAGATTGGAACAATTCCAAGACTTGGGCATCACTGAAAGCCCATACCTAAAAAGCAGCCTCCCATCACTGAACGTCTCACTCACTTTGTGAGTATGGTTTACTTTCTCCTTATTATCAACTGCAGCAAAATATTCTTTTTTTTAATAAAAGGAGAAAGAATCAAACAGAAACTAAACGAACTACAAGATCAGTCTAGGAAAAGACACCCCTATCATATCCTCAAAGAGGATAGATAGACACACTGAAGGTGTATGAGCAAGCATAGTGACACCAAAAGTGTAAGAGTATGCGTAATTTTCCAGTCAATTTGCATACCGGTTACCCTCACGAAAAACATATCGTACCTTTACCTGATAATTCCTAACGAGCAGGTCCCAAATATAATAGGCCAAAGGAGTAGATGATTCTTGTAACGTGCCCAAGGAGGAAAGGATATAAACAACAAGTAGCGAATCCATTTCTAGCTGCACTTCCCAGAAACCAAGATCCCAAGCTAGCTTTAACCCTATAAAAGCTCCCCATAACTCAGCCAAAAAGGATGAACAAGTGCTTATATTGTGCACGAATCCTGCAAGCTATAAAGCAGAGTTATCACGAATCAACCCACCTGCCGACGCAGAGTTGGACGAACTTCTATAAGCCCCATCTGTGTTTAGCCTGACCCATCCATGAGGAGGTTTTGTCCACCTAATTAGCTGCTCCTTTTTCCAACCAATGGCAAGAGGAATGTTACTGAACCAAAAATTAGCTCTAAAAATCCATGCCACAAAATCCAAAATAATGATCAGAGGCGAGCTTGGCCAAAAAAAATTTTCCTTAAACAAAGTCCTATTTCTCCAAGACCAAAGTAGCCAACAAGTAACCCCAAAGATGGTGGACCATTTAAATCCTGAGATCACAGTATGATTAGAAAGATTATGTCTAATCCAGTCCATTAAGTTCAGTTTAAAAACATTGCCTATAACTCTTTGAATAGAGAAGGTCGACCAAACTGAACGTGCCTTAGAGCAATCATGGACGACATGCAATGAGTCTTCCAGTAGCCCACATGAGTAGCAAGCATTGTCTGTAGCTAGATGATGGATTACACGTTGTTGGTTTGTTAGGAGGCCATTTCTAGCCAGGAACCAAAAGAAAGATCGCATGTGTTGCAGCCCATTCCACCGCCACACCAAACGCCAAACTCCACCATCAGGAGCGTTTATTTGTCCTTCAATCAGTGAGTAGGCAGAAGTCATTGTGAAGCAACCGTCATTCGAAGCTCCCCAACTTAGGGTATTTGGTCTCTCCATTGGTTTAGGAGGAGGGATAGTAGCAATGTAATGGCATACGGTAATAGGAAGCCAATTTTGAATCGAGCTCTAATCCCAAGTACTAGTGTCATTAACATAGTGGTTAATATGAGAAGACAATATGGCCTTAGGTAATTCAGAGAGTACTAAGTTACAAAGACGTCCCAAATCTGCTACCCAGGAGTCCAACCAGAATAGCACTAAGGAGCCATCACGGATAGTCCATTTTAACCCCTGCGTCACATACTTCCAAGTTGCTTTAATACCTCGCTAGACCATAGAGCCTCCTGGAGAATTAAACCAATCGATAACTTAGCCAAATCAAGCTTGTATTTAGAGGACACCACCTACCCCCATAGAGTACGTGGTTGTGATACCAATCGCCAGCCTAGCTTAACTAAAAGAGCATCATTAGTAGTTCAAAATTTTCTAATACCTAGTCCTCCCAAGGACTTTGGAGCACACACCAAATACCACTTCACCAAATGCAACGTTCGATGGCTAGTACCCCCACCCTAAAGAAAATTGCAAATGATCTTTTCCAAGTCATCACATAGGATGCGCGGTAGTCACATCGTTTGTATAGTATAAAAGGCAACGGTGAGATCACCGACTGGATCAATGTTACTTGACCAGTTAATGACAAGTGTTTTGCATACCAACTCGAGAGACGCTGATGTACTTTATCAAGAATATGTTGGTATATATGTCTACTAGCCCTTTCATGCAATATAGGCACTCCTAAATATTTTCTGAGGTCAGAAGACAAACAAAAACCCAACTCCTCACTGAGCGTTCTAGCTAGAGACGAATGGACATTTTTAGAGTAGAAGTAATGTGTCTTAGCTATGTTCACCTGCTGGCCAAATGCTGAACAAAAAGTATTCAATGTTTCCTGGATAATGGTAACCTGGTCTAGTGAAGCTTCTAAAAATAAGATGAGATTAAGTGGCAAAAAATAAATGCGAAAGAGGAGGACCACCTCGACTCAAGTGGCAAAAAATAAATGCGAAAGAGGAGGACCACCTCGACTCAAGTGGATGGGTTTCCATAATTTCTTCTCCACTGCAAGCTGGATTAAATGGCCCAGTCGCTCCATGCAAACTACAAATAGGTATGGCGATAGTGGATCACCTTGGTGAATACCTCTTGCTGGGAAAAAAGTTTTAGATAAGTCCCCATTCCAATTGATTTGTAAAGAGACCGTTGTGATACATTTCATGATTAAATTAATCAAACTAGGAGGCAAATCGATGTCTAAAAGTGTATCCTGAAGAAAATCCCACCTAAGTCTATCATATGCCTTTTCTAAGTCCACTTTAATAGTAAGAAATCCCTTAGCTCCGAATTTCTAACTTCATAGAGTGAATAACTTATTGAGTAATAATAATGTTGTCAGTACTTAGTCTCCCAGGCAAAAAGCTGCATCGCATCGGAGCTACCAAATCTGCTAAATACGGCTTGATTCGCTTGACCACCACCTTCGTAATAGCTTTGTAAATAACTAAACATAATCCAATTGGTCTGAAATGGGAAATGGAGGAGGGAGATGGGAGTTTAGGAATGAGCACTAGGATAGTATGATTGAGTGTAGAATCCCAGACTTCATGACGGAAGACTCGCTGGATAAACTCAACCAATGTAGGCCCAATAGTGTTACACTGAGATTGGAAGAATAAAGAGCTACAACCATCAAAGCCTGGAGCCTTGTTAGGAGCTATACCAAAGATTGTTGATTTTACCTCCTCTGCATCAACAGTTCCTCCCAAACATTCGTAAGCACCATCAGGAAGAGAAGGAAAACAACCTTTCATAAGACTGGAATGGTTGCAATCAGCATCTGCTGAGTATAACTTTCAAAAAAATTCTTAGGCCAAGCATTTAATACTCGAAGCATTCAAGACTAAATTCCCACAATCATCTTTTAACAATTTCACCTGAAGTGTCCTTTGCCTCGCTGCTGTGACAACATGGTAATACATTGTGTTCCTATCGACTTATGCAAGCCACTGGCACTTGGATTTTTGATGCCAATATAACTCTTCCTGATAAAGAACTCTCTCCAACTCCTGACGCAAGTATTCCTCCAAATCCAAAAGTGAGTCAGTGACATCTGTCTCAAGCGTCTTTTGAATACCCTGAAGTCGAGCCATAAGGTGCCACTTATGATGAAAAATATTGCCAAAAGTAGTCTGGTTCCAATATTGCAGTGTTTTCGCCAAAGAAGTAAAAGAGCTGGAAATGTCATTAGGATCTGGGTTCCATCCCTATCGTACCACATCGTCAAATTGTTCATGTGTCAGCCAAGCTGATTGAAAACGAAAAGAACTACCCGAATGAGTTTTGTGAGCAGAACGAACAAATTTAACTAGTAAAATTCGATGGTCTGATTTGATAAAGGGTGGATGGAAGATTGTTGTGTCAGGAAATAAAGATAATCAAGCGTTCGAGTATAGCATACGATCCAGCCAAGTAAGAATATTACCCCTCCTCCAAGTGTATCTTGTCCCTGAATATCCCAAGTCTTGTAGTTGACAATTATGAACACAGTCACGAAATTTAGCATTCACAATACGTTGATGTCGAGATCCACCTCATTTATCTGTAGCCTCCAGTTTAGCATTAAAATTTCCTCCCAATAACCAAGGTTGACTAGTAACCCTTGCAATTTTATGCAAATTTTGCCACAGCTAATCCTGACAAGAATAGGATGGACTAGCGTAAATAGCAGTAAAGTCAAAGGAGATACCATCCCATTCTATATTTTTATGAAGAAACTGGAAATGGGTAGCCAAAATTCTAATAGATATCTCTGATTTCGATAAGAGCCAAATCCCACCAGAGAACCTAGGGACCTCTACTCAGAATGAGAAAGGAAAACCCAACCCTCTGATGACCTGCAATGCTCTAGTTTCACTGATTCTGGGTTCAACCAGCACTACTAGAAGAATTTTATGCATGCGAATAAAGTTCTTTAAAATAGGCCTGAAGGATTTGCCCCCAGCGCCTTGGCAATTCCATAGGAAGATTGACATAAGTACAGTCGAGAAAGTAGAAGATAATCACTCTCAATCCCAAGCATTTACCAAAACTATCGACGGCCCACCATGTATGGTAATCATTAGCGATTCAGGAATCGCGTCTAGCTGAGATTGATGCACCATGAGTTCATCGTTAATTCCAAGAGGGGGATGACTGATATCCAGTAGGCGGGCTGATGGAAGGATACGAGTGTATACCAAGTTATCTTGGATTTCGTGATCATCGCTGCAATCCATATCATCATGGTTCAGCATTGGGAAGTTCTTGTTAAGAAGGACGACTTCTCTAAGAGTCGAAATGGAGACAGCCTTGTGACCAGCTGAACTAGATGTAGGCCTTTGATAATTTGGACGTGCATATTACGGACGCTTGGTTCAGCAATAAGGCCCTTAACCTATGTGTTGGTCCCACTTCTAACTTTTGATTTGCTTTTAGTAGCCACCCCAATTTTGAGAATAGGTCCTTGAGTAACTAAACCAAGAGTAGCTATTGCCTTACTGAAAGTAGCCTTGTCCTAGTCTGAAACTTTTGGAATGGAAGTCAATCCTTTTGCATCTGTTCCCAACAAAATATGACGAGTAGAAGATGTCCCAAGATTGTCATGATCAGAGAGGATCGAGTACCATGATCCTCGAGATCTTCCTTAATTGCTCGGCAATATGTGATCACGTGTTGGAAAAGTTTCCTTTGGTGGTGGACGGCGGATAGGGCATTGGACTTGGATCCAGGGGCTATATTCCTCCCTGCGTGGACCCACCATCGGTGTAATATCAGCTATCGCCTCTAAACCAGTAGTGGTTTGGGGACCTTCTTTCTCCGTAGAGTTGATCGGATCTTTGGGGGCAGACGGACACTCAATTGCCCCATGGCCTACCATACCATAGGAAAAGCATATCTGGGGAAGTCCTTCATTTGCTACTTTGATAACTTCTCCATCGATCATGACTTTGGAGCGAAGTGGAACACTAATATCCACATCAACCATAACCCAAGCAAATTTCCCTCGTTGTGAGAGTTATGTGTTATCATCAATTTTAATCGTTCTTCCAACCAAGTTCCCAAGCGCTCTTAAGATGTGCGGATGATATCTAGAAATAGGCAGTTCAGGGAAGCAAACCCAGGCCATGGCGCGGGAGATCGTACCAATAAAAGGACGAAAAGTTGGATGCCAAGGTTGTATAGAGAGAACATGACCAAAGATTACCCAATTAAGGACTCTTAGTTAACAAATTCATGTAATCTTCTGCCTCAAGAAAATTTATCAAGAAGAAGTCATTATTCATATCGATGATTTTTATCGGGCCTTTCAAACTCCACATAGATTTTAGTCGAGAACTCAACATCTTGAAACCTATACATCTGCCCAATAGTTTGACGACTACCACACGTTCTCATTGTTTATCCAATCTTCCTTTAAAAGTGCTGGACAATGCAAGACCAAAACCAGCGTCCCCTTCGACCAACATAATATCGCCCTCTTTAAATTCAACTGGGTCTATCTTAGGCCATTCCAACTCCATATCCTCTTCCGCGCGTATTAGTTGCCCTGTAACAACTACGCTATAGCTCGGTTTGGATGGAGGAGGATCCTCTATGCTAGTACATAAACGAACCTTTTTGGCGGCGTGGCCATCTTGTTCAAGGGGAAGACATTCATCGTGAATGGCTTCAGAGTGTTTAGAGCTGTCCATAATGAGACTAACCTTGAATTGATTCTCTCTTGTCCTGTAACCAAAGTATCTTGAAAATTTTGCATACGCAGCAAAATATTCTTTAAATAAGAAGGTACAAAGGTAAGCCCATCTCTATTGAATAATTACCTTTGCGCCAAAATTATTTTAGCGTGTTCAAAGAGAAACAAACTTTTATTTTTTAAAATGATTAAGAAACGTATGCTTTTAAACATACAAACAAAATAAAATATTTTTCTTTAAAAATATTTTTATTTTTTAAAATAAATATTTTTATTTTATTTTAAATATGTAAAAAAAATCAATGACATAAGTTATTGATACCGAATAAGATCCTACTTTAGGGAAAATATTATAGCAAATCCTAGTTAGAAATACAATCTCGGAAGGTTTTTAGTATCGAGTGATTTGATTATTAATTTAAAATATTTTAATAAGACATTTTAACTAGTACGATTATAGCAAATATAATTTGCCCCATGCCCGTGTTCAATTGCTCATATATAAATAATGGGAAGTTATGAGAATTTTCTACGCAGGGTTAGCTATATAAAATAAAAGATGATCCGATTATACTTCTATTTTTCTATTTTAGTTTTTTAGTTTTAAATTTTCTATTTTTAAGTAAAAATAAAAAAACTTGTTTAGTTATTAATATCAATGTAGTTATATTTTTATTATTGATGATAATTACATATTAGATAAAATTTAAAAATAAATTTAATCTCTTATATAATATTTATTAATAAATTTTTAAAAAACTTATTTTATCATTAAATAAATAATTTAAAAATTAAAATTGATCTTAAATATATTTTAATTATTAAATCAAATTTTATATGGAATTTATATATTATGAAGATATTTTTATTTTAATTATATCTATTAATAATTATTAATTTAATTTAATTACAAATTTTAAATTAAAATATTATATTAAATTAAATTATTCATTATTTTTATTAATAATTGATATATTAAATAATATATATTTAATTGATAGTTAATCATGTTATGAAAAAAAACCACTTTTTGCCATTTTCGTAAATTTTGAAAATTGGAAAAAACCAAAGCCAGAACTCAAACAAACAAGTTTTTAGTAAAATTAAAAATAAAAATAAAAACTCAAAGATATAAATGGAAACAAACAGACTCTAAATTAACTACTAAGTTCAACTTATCAGACCATTACCCTATGGAACTTGACATATAAGATGATACTCTAAAATTAAGAAGAAAAAGAAAGACACAAATAAGTCAACGATCATTCTCCAGATAGAGAGAGATGGAGATAGGATCGAAAAAAATAAGCATTATTTTTATTTTTTGAGTAAATAGATTGATTATGATTTATTGATTACTTACTACTTTCAGTTAGAGTTCCGCTCATATTGTAAATTCTGAACAGTTAAGCTTATATTCAAGTTTTATGAAAACAAAAATATTAAAATAGGTAAACATAAAAATGTAAAATGTAAAAAGACCAACTATATATAGAATAATGGAAAAACCTATATTGTAAACTTCATTTTAGAATTAAAATAACTTATTAAATAGAGAGAAGGGCTCCCACTAAAAGATAGTTCTATTCCTATTCTTTGTTCTTTTCTTTCTATTATAAAGAAGTTATTCTCGCCTAGTCCAACTAGTTCCTTTCAATTTTGGAAGGCAGCCATGGAAGATGTTGGAGGAAACCAATATAATCCTCCACCAAACTAACCAGCTCAGATCCAAGAAAGGAGACTATGATAGCATCCCATTATAACACTCCTAAGACTCTTTCAATACTAGCACAAGAGAACCACAAAGTGAAAGGTGTTATGGATAAGGGAAAAATGAACATCCCTACGATAGAAAAAGCTCCTAAGGATAAATCAACCCCTACTCAATTTATAAGAGCTGCCAAATTTGGAGCTAAAACAAATAAGTATGATACTAATTTAAGGATCTCTCCCCAATGGAACTATTACATATAAGTGTTAAAGCTTAGTATACTGTCCTCATGGAATTTTTCGTGGGAAAGACACAATCCTTCAAAAGAGGACTCCTTCATCTTCAAATTCACTAATGAAGAAAGTATGACAATGGTTATGGAATTAGGGCCTTGGCACATTGACAGTTAGCCAATATTTGTGCAAAAGTGGAGACCTGGAATGGAGCTCAATAGATCAAAGATAGATAACATTCCATAGTGGATTAATTTCCATAACTTATCGTTTGATTGGACTCAGGAAGGACTCAGCTTTCTAACAAGCTCAGTGGGAAAACCTATTTGTTTTGACTCTCCATCAACTAAACTAAAGAGAATTTGCTTTGCCAGAATATGCATAGAGGTCAAAGCCAAGGAAGAACTTCCATAAACTTTACCTGTCATGATATTAGACAAGTTTGGTGAACTCAGTAAAAATAAGATCCAGCTAACCTATAATTAGAGGCCAAATCAGAAAAACAAGATCTGGAGACCTACTAGTTGACTCTTTTCAATAGGAAACTATTATGAAGAAATATGGCTAAATAAATCTTCAACATCAACCCTCAAGATAATAATGTTGATAATATTTTATTTCCCCATATAACTTTCAACTTTCCTCCAAGCTTGAGGATTTGATTAATGGTCTAAAATGAGTCAAATCTAGGCTTGATTTCCTATAGATATTGATTGTTTTAATAGTATGAATAGACCCATTGCACCTAAAGAGTTTCTCTATTTATTAGAAGTCTCAAGATCATTTTGATAAGTAGCATTTTGTTAATAATTTAGATTAGCCAAATGCCTAGACCTCCCTATTCTTTAGGAACTCTAATATCTATACATTTGATTTTGGCATAAATGTTTTCGTATGCAACTCTTATCTCTAAAAATTTCATCATCGTTCTCTTTAATATTTTTTATGAAATTTTTTATAGAGAGCTATAAAAGAGATCCAATAAACATTAAAATTGTTTAAGATAGATTTTTTGAGTTGTAACCTCCGTGCATAAGACAAGCTTTTCTTCTACTAGTGGCTAATTCTCTTATGAAAGATATCAAACAGTGACTAGTGGTCTTCAAATATTTAGGAAACATTACTTCTATTCTTAATTCTTATTAGGTACAAGTGAAAGTTTAATCTAAGTTTCATGTAGATGTTATAAGAAGAACCTATATGTAGATTGGCCTTGGTGCCAATATTGAGGATTGAATGGGTACTCTAGATAGTCCTATATGATGCCTTTGTTATAAAGGTGAGCTTTTATAGTATTTCACGTTTATTAAGTTGTTCCTGGATGTGTTGGTTAGATAGGAATATTGGTTAATAATTATGGGGTATGTAGTTATATACTAGGAAGTGATCGTTCATTACATTAGGAGATTCCATTGGTCCAATCATAAAATATCTAAATAATTGAATTATAGGTATAAGATGGTGCTATGGAGAAATTTGTTCTAATTTTATTATTATTAAAATTTTTTTGATTTGTTTCTAATGGTATTTTAATCTTATTAGTTTAATTTAGTTTAAATTTGAATCCAATAAATTCATTTAGCGTTGATTAGATAATAATAGTATGGTTAAATTTAGTACTTATATCTTTCCTTATGGGATCAATCTCTACTAATCATTTTACTAGTATAAAAAAAGACCACTTGGTCATAGTTTTATATTAAGATAGTAAAAAATATATAAATTATAATAAAATAAGTGATCCTTATCCTAAGTTTATGCTCAATAACTAAGAAAATTGGTGAACCAAGAAAGTTTTTGCCATACTTGTTTTGATTGAGTGGCTCTTAAAAGATTCAAATAGGAATGTTTTATAAATTTCATAAAAGAATGACAACTCTAAATGAGAGTATCCGCGATATGAGGTTTAGAAGAGCGGATGGAAGATTATCTCTTATAAGAAAAAGAGTCTCGGAAATATGCAAAGACTGAGTTCATAAAGTGATAGAGATAACAATATCCACTTAGACATTCACAATCAAGCCTTATGCGAGACATTTTATTGACATGAACCTATACAAATGGCATATAACTTGTTAATTATTATACTATAATGAAGCCTTCTTACAACTCCCAAGTTTAAACCTTATAGCGTTTCTAATATTCTCTCTCATGCTCAAGATCCATTGCAAGGACCATAATGTGTTTTTCTCTTATTTGAATTTGCTAAGGACTTATGTCAATTAGAAACTATATATGCATCCACCTAACTTATATGGGTTCATCATTTGTGCATAGTTTTTCAATATATTTTGTAAATATCATCTTGTTGAAGGTTTTAAGGGAATTTATACTTAGGCTACCTTCATCATTTAAAGGATGGAGATCCCTCCATCTAACCTTAACTATAGATGAATCATTTTTAGATGTCCAAAGAAAGTTTTTTCAATATTTTTCAATAAATTTGAAGATAATTATTGGAAGGTGAAGGTGTACACTACAGTAAATGTGTATACTATTCAAAACAAAGTTGATTAATAGAAATTTCTTTACATATGATAAATTTTTAAATATTCAATTACTGGTTACATTCATTGAATATAAGCGTTGAGGTAATAATTGCACTAGGATATTTGACTAATGTGTTATAGGGAAAGATAGGTATAATTCTTTAATATAGGCCAGGTTTAAAATTTTAGGAATAAAGTAGATAAATATTTTGTTTAATTCTCTCAATATTTTACCGTTTCGAAATGACTCAGCGATAACTTCTGATACGTCATTATCTATAATATGTCATATTTTATAGAAGAAGAAATAATGACACTCATACGAACCTAAAGTCTTATCATAACAAAGGTTAAGGATGTAGTTAACACATCTTTCTAATAAATGGTTCAGTTAAACACAATTTTGATCTAAACTAAGCTAATAGGGATTAAAAGCATGGATTGAGTCAATAAAATTGTCATTAGTCCTTTTATTACCATTTAAACTCTTGAATAATTGAAGGCAATCATTTTCAAGTCATCTTAAGAGTTGTGATTAGTCGTTTTATTACCTTTCAAACTCTTGAATAATTAAAGGCAACCAGTTTCAAGTCATCTTAAGAGTTGTATCTTCTTTTATAATAATCAATTAGAAAGATCATCTTATTCACTTTCTTCCTTTGCAAGAGGGTGTCGTGGAAAATGCTATTGGATTCTTCATAATGATTTTGTAAAGCCTCAAAATAAGTAGTTGGGTTCCTTTTTCTTCTCTTCTGTAAGTGACTTAGGAGTTTCCCTCATAAAAGAAAATGAGAATGACAAAACAGAAAGGTGGAGAGAATCAGGAGATTCCTAGATTTGGCACAATTTATTCACTGATTTATTTAATGCTTACGTTGATTTCTGCGCATTCCTTTTTCTTCCCAAACCGGTTTTCCTAGGCCGCTATTGCAAATATTCATGATCTTCTCCCATTTCAGTACGTATTTCTGTTTGATAATTTAAAAATAAAATATCAACATTTAAATAGAAATATGAATACATTTAGTATCTTCGCCACCTTCAAGTCTACATTAATTTGGCTCCCATTCTCTTGTTAAATTTCATTTTCATGTTTTAGATATTTGTCAAACCACATTTATGTGGATCACAATTTTAGATATTTGTTCAACCTTTTAATACTAACAACCAGGTCTTCTTTTGGAAATTTTACTTGAAAAGGAAGTATACATATATGAGGAACCTTCATTACCTGAAAGCAACAAGAAATTTAACAATAACAAGCAATCCACCGAAAGGAAGTATACATTTATGGGGAACCTTCATTACCTGAAAGCAACAAGAAATTTAACAACAAGAAGCAATCCACCTCTCCATCGTATTAATATTTATTGCAATACCAACAAATCACGGCCGTCCAGCTCTCCGTCGTAATAATTCTTATTTGCTGTACGAACGCATCATGGCTGTCCCTTCCTTGCTTATCAATTGTCTTATTTTTCTTAAAACAGTCAACATTGTAAAATGACGTTAAACTCACCAAATTAAGATCGCACCTACCTTATAAATACGCATACCAACCTTAAAAACGCATATGCAGTGTACAGTGTATACATATTATGCAATTACCAATTTATAACGGGGTAAATCAGAAATGAGTATTAAAATCTTAAAATATATTAATCACATATTTAAATGAATTACTATTAATAAATTTAAACTAAATAACAATTTCAATTTAAGTAAATAATAATTGATTAACGCAACAAATCTGTGGTAGCCCCGGTCTCTAGCCATTTGTTTTAAGCTCGAGCTCCAAAGGGCGCATCTAGAAATGAAATAAAGGTCCAACCATTCTAAGTTATGCCTTGGTAATTCCGTATAGGAATCAAATGAAGGTGTACTTGTTTCAATTTTGTACTGGGGTTTTGAAACAAGATATTGACGGGAGCTACTAGAGGCTTCGAGAAAGAAAGCTTACAATTAACAAAGTCATTCGCCGAACCGACGGACCCGACGGAACATTTCAATGACACATTTATTGACCAGAATAATCTAGCAGCCCATCGTCAAAACGGCACCTTCCACGTGTTACCATCTTGGCTCGGCTAATAGAGCCGATTCACCAAAATTTGCTTGTTTTCCGGAGGGGGGTTGTCGCTAATATCAAGTGCTTACTACGGTGGCGACGCGTGGCCAAAATGCCGTCAGCGTGGCGGTCTGACTTGAACACAAGTGGCGGTCATTGACTGACTGGGCCATCTATCTCTAAGGGTCCGTGAGGAGCCGAATTTAATTGTCGGCGCGACGTTTAGGAAAGGCTATTCGGCTTATAGAACTTAATTATCAGTGTGGGGTCCACTGGGACTTTTTGTTTTTGTTTTATTTTACTTGTGGGAGAAGAAGTTGTCATCTGCACGATAGTACTATAGATATGCCTGCCCAGGTCAGTTAGTCAACCAATCGCCTGCGTCAGCTCAGCTGCGTCCTTCCCACTACAGTATTTTGTTTTTCTCCATAATTACATACATATTGGCAGGTGTGACTTGATTGCATCTTCTTGACTTTGGCCTCGTGTTTGACCATAAACAAATTGGTATTTCTTAATTAAATTTTAAAATCAAATGACTATGTAGTTTTATAATTACAGTTCCTAATCCTTGCGGTGTCATGATGATCTATTTTTAATAATCATGCCTCTATGTCTGACATAGAATGTTGCTTTTAGATCAACTATCGGACAATATTGAAAGCCTCATCCTCATTAGTATTCAATTTTGGTGGATTCTTCTATTTAAAAAGAAAGAGCTCGATATCAATAAAATAAAAATTGTACAAGCAAATTAATTGGAGGCACTTATGTAAATAATCCCCTGTTTCCTTCCTTCCAAGTTATCGGTCCTCTTACTTGCAATTGCACAGCAACTGGTAATAAATTTTTATTTGCGATGAAAGTTCAACCAAAATCGAATTCAAAATTTCATTAAAAAGGTTATGCTATTTACGATGGAGAATTGAAGTATTTATTTTGGCTTATCTTATTCCTAAAACTGGACGGACCCCGTCGTTTCCCCATGTGTAAACATTTTCAGACGCAGATTTTAGAGCGTTTAAACTTGAAAACTGTGTTGGTTGTTCTGCTCTAATGGTAATCCATATCTAGGCAAGAATCTCTGTCGTTGCTTGACCTTAACTCCTCCATCACAGCTTTGGTTGATAAATTCCAACCAACCATTTGGTTAGATGAGGATTTGGGCAATGTTTTGAGCCTTAATTAAGAAAGAAGATAAATGAGTCATATATTTTACCATTTCTATTTTCTACACAAAAGATTAAAGCAAAAGCAACTATCCCTTCAGCCACAAAGTCAAGTCTAGGAACTGCACATTTTCTATCCTTTGCAAATGTGGGAGAGAAGAGAGATCGTGACAGAAAAATATCCCAAAGAAGCTGGGGCCCCTATGGACTTGAAAGATCTTATTCAAATATAGCAAAATCATACGGAACAAATGAATAATTTTGAAAATTGAAAAGAAAAATGGTCAGAAAGAAAGAGAGAGACGTGCTTGATTAGGAAGGCTTTCCGATCAACACGCTGCACGCTGCCCTGTCATTGGCACCCTGACAATGCACAAAATCCCTAACCCCACCCGCTATATATACCCTTCTCATCTCTCTTCCCACTTCGTCCCACTCTTCACTCTTTCTCTCTCTACTTTTCTTTCTAACTCCTCACAATTTCCAATACAATTCCTTATTAAAAGGATGGAGAAGACACAGAGCCAAACAGGTCACGGCGACCACAAGAAACGAGCGCGAGATGACTCGGGCTCTGACTCTCCCGATTCTAAGATTCAACGAGTTGAGTCACAAGTTAACTCGTCCGATCTTATCCAGATCCCAGTTGAGTCTGACGACTCCTACTCTAACCCCGACGGTTCCAGTGACAAATCGGTCGACTCGTCCAATGCGAAATGGATCCAGGACGATTTGCTTAACTTCATCGACGAATCTGATGAGTCCGCCATTCAAGGCCTCGACTCGGTCATCAAAAGTTTTGAAGAAGAGATTCTCCTCCCAACGACGGCGCCCGAAATGATGTCGGCTCCCGAGGTGAATTTTTCCAACGAATCTCAACCTGATCTAGGCTACCTTTTGGAGGCGTCGGATGACGAGCTCGGATTACCGCCAACGTTTCCTTCCGGTGAGGAAGGAAAGATCCGAGCGGCTGATTTGATCGTGGCGAGTGGATCTGAAGCGTCATTTATCGGTGAAATGTTGGCGCTTGAAGACGCAATACAAAATTACAACTCATTTGAGTTTGAAGTGGGGTGTGAGTGTGATTCGGATAGTTACAATGGCTCGTACAATGACAGCGATAACTTTGTGGCCCTGGGTGGGTTGTTTGACCATTCTGACGGCAGTCCTTTGCCGGCGGAGATGTCGGCCTTGCAGTGGCCGACGGAGTAGATGAAAACGTTAACACTAGTACCGGGGATTTTTTGACGGTTTTAGTTAACGAGATAGAATGTTGATAATAGGTTGTAAAATTAGCGAAGTAAATCATAAAAGATAAAAGACAAAGGCGATCCATTCCAAACTTAATGTTAAAAAAATACGTTTTTTAATTATATTTTTAATGTAGAATTTTCGCCTTCATATTTGTGAAAGAAATTAACATAAATTCAGCAAAGATGAACATTAATTGATCTATAAGTATGGGGTTCTAGTTTTTCTGCCTAGGGTAAGGTGATTTTTCCATCTGCCTTGCGCATGACTTGCTCAAGTTCTTGGAATGAAAATTGAAAGGGACCATGGAACCGCTCACTCTTAAAAACACTTTCGATTAAAGAAATATACAACTTTTCGGTGAAAATCTTCCTATAACCAATTAAACGAACTTATTATTGCATCAGGTGCAGGCAATGTTGCGAATACCTTATTGAATTTGGTACCAGATTGAGTTCTGGTACAGTACTGTATCGGTACTAGATAATACCGGATATCGTTTCGGGTAATTTTTTAAATTTATGAAATAGTCCCTGAATTTTTTTAAAAATTACAAAATATTATACAGTTGTACTCTGTCTCCAAAAATCATAACAAGAAATAATAATCCCAATTTAATTTAATTTATAAAATTAATTTAATAATTATTAATAAATATAATTAAATTTAAATTAT
>JANIIA010000006.1:41860291-41876824 GCA_027478495.1 Erythroxylum alaternifolium | reverse complement strand
ATTATTCATTAATTAAAATATTGTAATTAATTAATTAATTACAATATAATTAATTAAAATATTATTATTTATTTATTAATTACATTATAATTAATTAAAATATAATTATTCATTAATTAAAATAATGTAATGTAATGTAATTAATTAATTAATTAAAATATAATTAATTACAACATAATTAATTAATTAAGTACATTATAATTAATTAAAATATAATCAATTAATTAAAATATAATTATTCTTTAATTAAAATATTGTAATTAATTAATTAATTACAATATTATTAATAATTAATTAACTACAATATAATTAATTAAACATAATTCATTAATTAATTAAAATATTGTAATTAAATAAATAAATAAATAAAAATATAATTAATTAAAATATAAATAAATAAATAAATTAAATTAAATTAAAATATAATTAATTAAAATATAACTGGTGGGGAGGGGTATTTCTAGAAATTACTTATGTGTTTTTGTGTCTATCCCAAGGACAAGAAATCTTGTCCCTCGATTTTGGAAGGAACAAAAAATTTATGTCTCTGTTATTCGGAGTAGAAATAAAAATTAGTAGGGTCAACAAAGTAAACACCTCGAGGCACAGAATTTTTTTGTTTTGTCATCAGTCTCTACTTTTGGAGACAGTAACCATACATAAGGTAAGTGTTAGGTCGAAAGTGACACAGTCAGTCACATCAATTAAAAATTAACATATTCAATACTACAGACTTAAAATTAACATATTCAATACTACAGACTTTAGTCACTTAACTAAAAACTTTTAAGAGAATTGGTACTAAAATGAAAAAAAAACTTTAAAATGTTTGGTATTGTAGAATATGTTACCTTAATTATTAATATAAAGTAGAGATCAAAAAGAGACAAACATAAAATTTATTAGGTAAGCATATTATCCACAAGAGTTTTTAAAAACAAAAAAAGAAGGTATTTTGATGAAATAAAAAATGATATAACTATATTTGAAGAAAAAAAAGGTGGATATTAGAAACAAATAAGGATTAAGTTATTATTTATATATTGTTATTAATTTTTTTAATAGAATCATTCAACATTAGTAATTTTTATTAACAAAAGGAATACGAAATATTTCAACTCATAAGAGAACTAATGTGAAAACATGTATAAATTCATCTTACTTTTAAAATTTAAACTTAGATAGAGAACATTATTTAAGAACAAAGTTGAAAGTCAATTGTTTTTTCATAGAAGATTATTGAGGTATTTAATCTTATTTTAAAATTCTTCTAGAAATTATAAATAAATTGTATTAACTTAAAAATAAGAGTTTGGCATAAAAAGAATCCAAACAAAAGGAATTAGCTTGTTTCTTCAATTGGAACAAAGCCAAAAAAAAAAGTGAGAACCATCCCAAAATAAAACCAAATATGCTAGTGTAGAAAGTAGTCAATTAGTGTAGCATCTCAGTCTAGAAGAGTTGAACCAAATAAAGGAGCTTTCATTCCATTAGCATATAAGTTAGGAATAAGTGTATAAAAATTTCCCTCTAGATTTTATTTAGAAGAGTCATTTATTTATATGTAGCAACATCATATATGATTAATGAGAATATTCTAAGAAGCAGTTATGTATTTTACTACATTTGATATGAAAATCCTAACCCATTAATTGTTTCCTTATGAAGGTGTAGCTCTGTGCTTGATTTGTTTTTAAAATATCCTTATATTTCTTTCACACCATAGACTAATTTATGCCAAATGACTTTTAGAGCTTGGATTCTTAACGTCTTTCTACAAGATGAATTAGAGAAACAACCTGATGAGCTTTTGATCCACATTGTGGTATCTTCCTTATATGGAATAAGAACAAAGCTTAGTAGGAGATTAGTAAGATGAGTCACTAGAAGTGAATTAAAGTTATGTGGCCCATTGTTAAGAACCTTTCCCTTAACTTCAAATTTTGAACCATAGTCCATGATGAATCTTATTTAGGTTGAATATCCAAAAGTTTGATATTTTTTAGGAAAAAGGTGTGAATCCATTTAACTTAAAATGCTTATCTATCAATTAGGAGCCTCCATAATCTTTTGATCGTTAGCAATTTACGAGTGATCCTGATTGGAATTCTCATAAACCACCCTCATCCTTTGACTGACATAATTTACTCCATTTAACCTTAGCCATTGTTTGTGTAATGTGAATTCTTGACCAGAGAAATCTTCTAAGCATCCTCTCTACTATTTATACAATACCTATAAGTAGTATAAGATGTGATAATCCATGTACATAAAGGTTATTCAATATCGAGATAATAAGTTAAATCCTCCTTTCTAGAGTTGGGCTTTTATTATAATAGCTTGATATCCTCTTTTGAATCTTTTCTATTAGTGGAAGATAGTCATAAGATAGTTTCTTCTTGTTGATAGGAATTTCAAGATGGGAAAAAACGGGACTTCTTTATTTTCAATCATATCAAGGTGGAGAACCAAATTGCAAGATGTTGTGCATTTAAGAAAACATACAAATATTTTTTTTTTCTTGTTAATGGAAAGGCCTAATAAATCTTTGAATGTTTCCAGTGCATTTAATAGAGAACTTAAGGAGTTAGCATTTGCTCTTAAGAAAAGAATAAGATCATCTATAAGCACAAGCTACTTAGCTTTAGCTTCTTACAATTTGAGTGAAAATTAAAGTGTTTCTCTTAATTGATTACTATTATAATAAGCCTTGTGAGAACTTTCATGCTTAAGTTGAAGAGGTAAGGAGATAAAATGTCTCTTTTCTTTAAACCTCTAGCCCATTTATTAAGTTTTACGGGCTCTTTATTTATTAAAAAATTGTAAGAAATTGAGGAGATACTCTACTCAACCTAAACAATAGAAATGTTAATACTCTAAGGGTGTTTACGATAAAATTCCAATCAAATTGGAATCAAATGCATTATGAAAATCAACTTGGATTGTATATTTCTTGCTTGAATGCCTCCTATTGTATTATTTAAAAAGCTTTTGTGTTAGCAAGACGTTGTCTCATATCTATCTCTCCTTGATGAATGCTTCTTGTGATGAATCAATGTAATTAGCAAGCAATTCTTCGAGCTTGTTTGCAATTAGATTAGGAATGATTTTATAGATCATATTACAATATGAAATAAGCCTAAAATCCTTTAAAAAGCAAGGCGAAGAGATCTTAGGAATGAGAAAAATAAAGGCTTTATTGTCTTCCCTCAATATTTTACCTTAGTTAAGAAATTCCAGTGTAACATTTGTGACCATTATCTTGATATGGTCTAAGCTTTTTGAAAGAAGAATCCATTCAATCCACCAAATAAGAAAGAGAGATGAGAAACAAAGAAATAACACCTTTTTATTGTGGTAGCCGATCCATTTGAAGATCTGGAAGCTTCATTCTCTTGAGAGATGGAGGAAATACACTAGGGATAAGAGAGGAGAAAATTAATAAAGTTATGGAGAAATGCTTTTCATAATAGCTAGTTAAGTTTTCTTTTTGAAATAGCACAAACACAAATTGGTTCATAATCTAAGCATAGACTATGTTTTGATATCAATGAACCTACAACAAAGAAGAGGACTTTTCATAATTTCCTTTAAAATATTAAAAAGAATTACTTTTTCTTGGGAAAATTTCATTTACAGATAACAGTCCAATCAACCGAGGAGGACTAAACTACTTATCTTTTGTTTGGTTTACAATTCAAGAACCAAACCAAGGGTTCTTCGTTAAAGCATTTGAAATAAAACTTGCCGACCAATTTTTTCAACCAAAAAAGAAGAAACTACAATATAATGGATGTATATGCACAAAATCTAATGAATTACGATTTTCCATAATAGGGATTTTTTTGTTGGACGACCATAAATTTGAACTATATTATAACTTTTCAAAAACTTTAAGGATTATATTATAAATTTAAAAAATTATCTGAAATAATGGATACCGATACAATATTATACCATAACTAAATCTAATATCAGTATTATATGGTATTCATAACGTTGGTTACCATCCTTTCTATTGACTTTCTTTAAAATACTTCAACTTTTACGACTAAATAAATGATAATATAAAGATACAAATTTTATTTTTTATTATTTTAAAATTTATGTTAGATTCAATATTAATTTAAATTATTAGATTTATCATTAGCTTATTACATATCAATAAACATTATTAATACATTTTTATTTCAATAAAATATTTTATTTTATACTATATTTTTATAATTTTTACTTCTTATTTATTATATACCGGTTTAATAACGATTGAACCTTTAAATTTTAAACATTTTTTTTGAACGGTTCGATGTTTGATCCAGTTTTTAAAACATTGTACATTATTGTCTAGTAACTAGATATAACTATGAAAAGAACGAGAATAATATTATTTAGATGTCATATTTTCTACAATCTAAAGAACATAAAATGAAGAAGGGATACGACCAAAATTCCCCTATTATGCTTCAAACCACAGGAAAATAATTTCCTCATCCCAAATATAGATTACATCCTTAGATGCTACATGGTTTCCGTTCATAGCAACATCCCCTACTTTTGTCTGATACGAACTGAGTTGCTTAACCTGGCAGTTCCATGTTTTTGGCACTATTGACAAATGTTGCACTTTTATTGATCCCCTCAAGCAAAAGAATTCGCACTGCTTCTAACCCATGTTGCAATGTTAAGTCCAACTGAAAAGGCAAATTGATAAAAACTTTCAAGCATCCACTACCTGTTATCTTATTAGCACGTAAAGATTAAGTCCAGTACCTCTTCGCGTTCTTGTCTACTGAAGGGGCGAAGAACAAAATTCGCAGCATCCATTTTTCCAGGAGGCCGCCCTATCCCTACAATCATTTAACAACTATAAGGCTACAATAGACGTGGAGGAACCAATGAATTTTAATAACATCCAAGTTGGAGAAACCCATACTACCTATTCTTAAGCGAGGAAAATCGTGGTTCCCTTTGAAGTGATCAATTACACTTCTCATACTGAGATAAAAACAAAAGAAAACCATCATATAATTGAATTTGTCACTGTCATATTGGAAGTTATTTTATCCATTTGTTCTACTTATTCCAATCACATTTTAACATTATACAGTAAATGTAGATTTTCTCAGTCATAGTTTGAAATCAGCATTCACATTTGTAAAATTGAGACACATAAGATTTAAACTAAAAGTCGAAAATCATGGAGGGGTGCTACTGCATCCGAGTAAGTGGTAGGTATTATCAAAATCATATTGCATATCACAAAAATGGAGCAATAAGTTTGGAGGTGAACCCGATATGCACGAAAAAAATCATCCATGCAAACAGTTATGCATGAAACAGAACAGATTTGCCACCAAACTACTGGTTCTTTTCTGGATGATAGATGACAGAGATCAAACTCTCATCCATTTTGGGGCCAATTATGGGTCAGGGCTTTCCATACTAACACGAGAATCCCTGAATGAATGATGCATGATATATCCATCAGGTAGAGTTCCTAAACCAGAAGCAGCATAGTCATTTTGAATAGGAACCTTCAACTTATTTAAGGATGGTGTTGCCATGGCAAGGAAGGAATGAAGAAGGCCAAGGAAAAAGGAATAGATACCCATTATGTCCTCCATGTCCACCTTTGGGCAGCAATCGCAACTTGGCAAAAGGTAAATCTAAGTCATCATAAACCTGTAGTTTAAATATGTGAGATCATGCACTGCAAGCAAAGGCCAGGACTAAATGGAGGTATAGTTTTGAATAATATACCAAGAGTACTTGCTTCAATGGAATTTTGTAGTATGAAACTATGGGCCCAACCTACATAATGCATCAGAAAATGAATCAATCACTTCCTAGAACGATGAAAATGTTGAGAAAGGGATAGATCTTGACTGCATATACATGTAGAGGTCCTCCAAGACGAGCTCACTTACAGACTCACCACTTGCATTCATAAAAGTTTGTGGTTTGGCCAGCATCACTGGAACATTACCAATAAAACCTGGAAATAGAAACGAACAACATCACCATTATTGATGACGACACTAACATTGAACATGTATCAAATGCATTAATCTCTTTTACATCTTCTCCTCACAGGAAATTCTAGTTATGGTACTTGTCCGTTTGATTTATTTCCTTTTGTTTGCTCAGGGGCTTCAATTTTGCATGCCAGCTATAAGTATAAAAACAGGGAAAACTATGACATTTGTATTCTCAATAATCAGATCATAATATATGAGCATAAATTTCCTGGCAGCAATTTGAAGCCCATGAAACTACTAGAAGCGAATCTATTTTCACCTATTTCTACAACATTGTACTTGCTCAAGGAAGACATATTTTACAAACAAATAGGTGAAAGGGTATTGGCAACCAATAATATTGCAAAGTTTTGAGCTTCAGTCACTTTAGGTGCTTAATATTTCATAAATCAATATCTCTAAAGCAGCACAGCCAACCTTTTCCAAATAGAGACTTAAGGAAAAGGCTATTGAGGTGTATGCCCTCAGCATCAGCTATGGCATCTACCATCTCAAAACCCACCTGAAAAAAAAGAAGAGTAAGTTCAATCAAATAAAATGGAGTATGAATAAGCAGTATCAGAGAGGAGTGAAAATGCAGACGTTGTGGCGGGTGCCCTGGTACTTCTTGCCGGGATTGCCAAGGCCGACGATGAGCCAGGGCTTTGGTTTAGGCACCGCAGCCTCATTGGGCTGGGGCACTGTCGATGAAGAACTAAAAGAAGAAGAAGAAGGACAAGAAGAGAGAAAGAAAGGGCGATGTTTAAATGCGGGAATTGAAATTGAAGATGTAAATGTCTGAACCACTACAATTGATGGTTTCATCTTATCCGATCGACTCCTCTGCTTGTGAAAAACTAAAATTCTAAGAAGTACATGCAGCATTGGAAATCCGTGGGGTTAGGGTTTACCTTCTCTTTGAACAAAAGCTTAAAACGCCGTTGCCGGGGATCGAACCCGGGTCGCCCGCGTGACAGGCGGGAATACTCACCACTATACTACAACGACTTTCTTGCGACCATTTAAACACTAATGTAAATTGACGATGTATGAGTACGATAAAGAGTCAGCTTCACAATACGGCTTCCATTAGTAAAAATTTTATCCGAACCAAGCAGAAATACAAACAAACAAATACTTTAATAATTAATAGATTATTTTACTATATATATTTAACAATTTCGTTAAATTGTATTATTATTTTTGTACTATTACTGTATCATATCACTTAAAATCCCTAATAAAAAATAATGAGGATATTTGTTATTTTTGGAACTAAACCTTATATTTTATTATTATTTGCAGATATAAGCATTTATAATGTTCTCAAAGCAACGTGAGTTTGAAAGGTTCTAATACGTACTTGACGAGATCTGATAATACGCAACAAATAAGTAAGTCTATAAGTTGAGCTAAAAACATATAAAACTAGCAATTCCTCTTGTCTAGATTGAAGGGGTTAAAAAAAACCAAGCGGAAAAGAAAGAGGGAGAAAGATTTATCAACTTCTTTGAACAATCTGTTTACGACCCAACTTGAAGGGATACTTTGGTATACACAACGATTGAACATCTACTTCATTGATTTCGTAAGAGAATCTGCCTTCGAGCCAACTTTGTTTTTATATTCGTTTACAAAAGTCAGACGTAAGGAAAACAAAAGCATAATATAGTTTATTATATGTACCTTGGCATTAAAAATGGGGAAGATATAGTTTGATCGTACAATGATCAATTACTAAAACAAGGGCAACAAACTTATTTTCCAGAAGCGTCACAGTTCTCAAGAAAGAATCATGTACATATTTAATTTAGCAAGCTCGTAAGCTACTTTAGTGTGGAGGCAAATATTTAAAGATTAGGATGTGCATGCTTTTGTTCTTATAATTGGCACTCATATTAATAATGTTATTTTGTGCCCAGTATACGATACTTCATTGTATTACTTGGATTTAGTAAACAGTAAAACAAGACCTGACCTTTTTCTTTTCCTAAATTCTTGTCATATGTACAATGTTCCATTCCTAGTTTCAAAACCTGTGTGCTCCAGATCATATGGCAAAAGACTGATGGGAATTTGATAAAACAGAAAAAACTAGATCGCGTGAGGGAGATTCATGTTATTATCTCCAACAAAAGTCTCCTCGCCATTGCTGAAAAGAGAAAAGTTGAATCATTAAATTACGATAGATTTCAAGGGGATATAAACCTCAAATATGTGATTAACCAAGCGATTACCTTAGGTAGCTCAGTGCTGACATTCGGTAGAGACATGTAAATACCAGGATATGCAACCCAACGGTGTAGAAAAATGCAAAAGTGCGTGCATACCTGCAATTTTTGGGGTCTCGTCTCATCAGACAATTTTGGATGAAAGAGAATTTGCAAAGCATAATTATTCATTGCTAAGGACCATAGTTCAGTAAAAAATTATGCAATAGGCAAAAGTATAAATTGAAGAAAGAAAAGTATAGAATACGACTTGCTAAAAGCCGTAAACAAGGGCAAAACTAAAGAAGAAATGATGCAGAACAAAGAAAGACTATGAGCTGAACAGGGAACGAAAAATGAGTGCCTAATTATGATGAATGTAAGATGCCAAGAAGGCTACTACTTGAGCAAAATAAAAGAGAGAGAATCTGGTACTGAAAATTGCAACCTCAAATTTCTAATGCATCATTTAAAAGTGCAGTGCAGTTTTCTAGGATTAACGAAAAAGAAAGGGAGGGATTCAGGAAGAGGAAATCCAGTCATACTTGTTACCAAGAAGGAACTGCCCACTACTAAGCGTGATTCTATCTCTGATACCCAACTCCTTGTATCTTTGGTCCCTTTCCTGATTAACAACAAAGATGCTATAACTGCAGGCATCAACATGTACAGGTCATGCAATATGAAATAAATTTGTTTGATGTCGTCTTAAAAATAATACGTTATTTTCATAGACGTTTTCCAAATGATAGTAGTTCAAAGTGGGGAAGGAGACATTTAAATGGGCATTGTTTATTCAGTGGCATAGTATGCACAAACGTTTACCATGTAATTATCCATATCCTTGAATATTATGCAAGAACATTTTCCTCTGATAAAGATCAGCATGAAAGAAAGATGCGAGAAAACTTTTAAAGAGAAAATAGGTGAACAATAGACCTGCTAGGTTTTAAAGTTGATAAAATTGGGTGATAAGCAACAAAATTTTGTTTAGTGAAGTGGCACAAAAGCTACCAACCTTTTTTGAAAATGCTGCGAATGGATTTATATCATCTTCATATATCTTCTTGTACTTGGATTCAACATCTGAAGTAAAACCACTTTCCAGATCCTCAGTATGCTGAAATTCATCACATAGCACACAAAAGTTTTCAAGAGACCAACAGCAAACAGGAAATAAATCTCAACAACAATTGGAAATCCAATTAAATACCTTCTTTGATCCTCTTGACACTACTTTTTCATGATTGTAATCCTGCACATAACGTATTTTTCCATATAGTTTGACATTGTCAGCCTTTGTTTTCTCCAACTCCGCCGTTAGTTGACCTATCCTCTCCTTTAATTGCCTTATCTCCTACAATTTTCAAGGATTGCACTTTTAGTCCACAACTTCAACTTTAGGTCACATAAAAGATAACAACTGCTATAGTTACAAAAGAATGGCCCCCTACCTCTTCCGTTTCTCGCAGTCGTGCCCTAAATCGATCTCGTTGATTGCAGATAACCTTGAGCATTGAGCTCTGATCTTGATCTGAGGAGAGATGTTTATGACCTACAGTCTGCACCATAAGCAATCAAACAATGAGCAAGTATTCAGGGAAAAAATGTAACATAGAAAAAGAAACGCCGTCAATTCTAACTGGTGTTAATGACTAATTACAAAGAGAAACTAGTGTTGATGACTAATAACAAAGAGAATCTAGTGTTGATGACTAATAACAAAGAGAAACAATAGCCAACATTAAAACTAGCATTTGCAATATGACCTCATACTATATCAGGCCATTTGATTTAGCATTGCAATGCAAGTAAATATTAATTTATAATAGCATGTGAAAAATGCCAAACGGATAATATCCTAGAAATTTAATCCCATTGGCCAACATGTTTATCACACTTGTTCCCAAAAACAACAAATATGCTTATCAAACTCTTTTCTCTCAGAAATATACCAGCATAATCAACCTTAAAATCCAAGAACTTTATCGAAAAGTTTAGGCAAACAACTAGAAGGATTCAGCTCTGTCTGGATCAAAATAACTAATAAAAGGACTGTGGCCATAACAACTAGAAGGATTCAGCATACTTCTGATTCTTGCCTGATTTTACCAAGTTTAACATGCTTCCAGCAATTGAATGGTAGCAAAAGAGAGTTACCTCAAATTGCTCTGTACCTCCAGACTCTAAAAGATCCCAGTCATCAAATAGACTGCCTTTTCGATCTTTAGAGTTATAACCCTGCATCAAGAGTTAAAACTTGAACTGAAATTTATTCAGTGCATTTAGTGTGTTGTGTTGTTTCTTGTTTTATTTATTTTGACTCTTTTGCATGTAGGGGGTAGGATCATGGGGAATAATTTTTTGTTTGCACGTTGCGCATGGAAAATACAAATAATGAAATATGATGGAAGAGAGTTTAGTAATTATTTCACAGTTCACTTTCCCAGAACTATATATATGCACAGCAATAAACATGACTGTACAGACTTGTGGTCACATGTTCAATAACTATTTTTTGAAGGATCGATTACTTATTCGAGCACATGCAACATCGTCATTCAGGAAAATCATGCTCTGATTTCATAATAAGATGATAAGAATCCCAGGAACAAGATAATGCTCAAACATGGTGTTTTGACACTGACTGACCAGGAAGAACTACCATTAACCTGCAAGGATTCCACATAATGTTTAAAGCCTTTCACAATTCATTAATTCCCACCTTTGATATATCATCTTCCAACTTTTGTATCAACTTTTGTTATTCCATAACCTTTGCATTAAGCTCTGCTATCTTGCCTTCATCTATTTCTAGCAGAGATGCTTTCTCAGAAAGTTTGATCTGAAAGACAGTTTCAGATCAACATGAAAAACTATCATTGTCATGCCCTGCACTGCTGCAAGGAAGATATTATGATGATTACTATCATAAGCCTCTGAATTTTTGGGTGTGGAGGTCGGTAGAATGAAAATATGATGGATTAACAGTTCAAATCTTACGGTTTTAAGAGGAAAAAGAAACAGAATGCTCTAATATTATTTCAAAAAAGCAACTTGACCAGACCTGGGCACTAGTTCACATGCAAATGCATGTCTGGTTGGAATTTTTAAACAGAGAAGCAACATTCAAAAACTGATTAAGGAAGCATTGCATAACTTTAGCTGTGTAAGTTCATGTTCCATTTTCCGATTTTTATCAAGTAGAAGAGACTCCATCTTGTTCATCTCTTCCCCGCTAGTAGCAGCTTCCCAATCTTCAGCTTCAATAGAATTGTAGCCCACTGCCTGTACCACATAAAAAGAAAACCTTCAACAAAAAATGTCAAAAACCCTGACAATTGCAGGAACATGTTACATGACTGAGATGTTAAGCTCTATTTCAAATGAAAACTAGAGAAGGAAACACAAATAACCCATCTATGTTTAGTTTCAATTCCTAGCTGGTTTCAAAGCTTATATTGTAAAATACTATCACCAAAATATCCTAAAACGTTATGACTGAAGTTGATCAACGCACATCAGGAAGGTTTGTCCTCTAGTCTATGCAGCTAGGAATAGTAATAACAAATTGTTCCACCATATTTCTTCAAACCACAACTCTAGCATAATCATGGGTCTTGACCAGTTCTTCATGTTGTTAAATCTCATAAAGATCAAATTCTAACACCTGAATCCAATTTAAATTCAGTTATTGGAAAGACTAAGAGGAATTATGAGTAAAAGAAAGCTATTTAAAAAAACTCGCGCAGACTTTAAACCTTTTTATGCAGATATTAAACAGCAACTATGAAAAGTCAATAGAAAACAGGAAAATCAAATCTCCTGCAACTAAACCCCCTTTCAACTTAGTTTCTCTACTTGTTCTATCTGCTGCTCCCAACAAGCAACCAGCATAAACTTAACTGTACCAAGAACTTCATTGAATTTAAACTTATCAATAACATTTAAGAAGGGGATAATATATATCAACATAAAAACTGGAATGATAAAGCTTTTTCCACATAACAAAATGTTCCTGTTAATTACCAGAGAAGACTAAATGGATGGTACCTGTAAAATTTTTACTTTTTTATGCAAATCGTTGACTAATTTTGAAGTTGGCCTTGCTTGAAGTTCTTTCTGCATCTCCCTGAGAGCAGCTTCCTTAATAGTCAAAAAAAGGGAGAAATTATAAGAAAATATTGGATAAACTACACGCAAGACACATCCTATAACAAATTGGATGGAGAATAGGTGATATAAAGCAATTAAAGCTTTTTTTCTCTATGCACTATATCCAAGAACCAAAAGTAAGCATTCTCTTGCAGGAACAAATTTGAAACAGCAAAACTGGCAGGTGCCTACTACCTATTTAAGTGATTGCATAAGTGACTTGGGAGTAAATCCCTAGGGTGGATGTCCTTCCCCACTCAGTTTCTTAAGCCAATCTCTGACTGTAGGTGTATGCACTTAGAGATATTCCACGTTATGTTATTATGAATCCAAACACATCTTAAACTCTGCTTATGCCTGGCAAACAATTCTAGAATCTACATTTTATCGCATTATGTACTAATTGTTAAGTAGGCAATAACTGTTGATCATTAGAACACAAACGAGATAAGATAATATGACCAACCAATAATTACTTATAGAAACTCAATGGAAAAGAGGAAAGCTCAAGCTCCTTTTGTTTGCAAAAGTTTCCAATGAATCACATAGCCCAAACGCCAGAATGTAAAAACTTGGAAAATAGTTGTGCAGTATAGACCAAACCATCAACCACACAAATTTTAGCCATGCCAATGCCATATGTACTTCCTATACAATCAAGGGAATGGTATTCCTCATGCATGATTATAAGCTTGCATATAAAGATGAGTAACATAATTACCTACTTCTAACAGAAGAATAACATAATATCTTACCTTCTCATTCAGTACAACATTCAACCTTTTGATCTCAACCATATGTTGTTCCCGCTCATTTGTCAAGGTAGACTCAACATTGTGTAGCTCCATATTAAGTTCAGAGATAATCTTCTCTTTGGCAATCAAGGAATTCTCAAGGATACTATTTGAATCTGTATTGTCACTGAGTGCAAAAACCGACAGCCAAACAAGCGTTAGTACATGCTATAATGAAACAGATGGGAATAAGACCAGAAAGAAACAAGTGATGATGTAAAGTATCACAAAGAAGCACAGATAGACTAAAATTCAAGGAGGAAAAAATATAGGAAAAATTAACAGTCAAAGTCAACATATCCAGTACACAATAGGAAAAATTAACAGTGAAGTGAATATTTTCAGAGTACATACCTCTTCTTATTTCCAGTGTCCTCATGTGCTGACTGCAACTGTGAGCGCAGGACACCCTACAGGGTCATTAAGTTAGGATCTGGAGCATTAACTGAAATTTGAGATGCCACAAATTAATAACTCCTTTGTTCCAGTGTCTAATTGACACAATCGCACAAAAATAAGAGCAAGATCCATTCCTCTCATAAAATAAAAGACCAGGTCCAGTAGAAACACGTATACTGATGAAACTTGTGGAGGGGGAAAATAAAGCACTGAAACGAAGGAGTTATTAATTTGCACTCCACCACATGTCAAACGTACCTTCTCTCTTTCTAGACTAAGAAGTCGTGATTGAGCCCTTTCAATTTCATTTATCAGAAGATTGACTTCTGATTGCTTGGCAGCCCTTTCTTCTTCTGATATTAGTTAAATAAGTATTAGACAGCTGGAAGCAAAATAACATATAGATTTTCCAGTCCCTATAACAGGAACTGAAGATATACATATGTGAACAGCAACAGCAATAGAATCTAAGAAGTGGAAAATTTTATAAATATGATACTGACATAATAAAGGAACCGCGAGCAAATCACCTGATTGGGCACGTATTTCAAACAATTGGCTTTGTGCAAGTTCATGCAATTTCTGCATATTGACAACACTTTCTTTAGCTTGGCGCAGTTGATCTTGCAGTGATTGCTCTCTGACAAGAAAAGTAGTGTATCTCATCACCCCAGTGAGAAAGCCACTAGAACATAACGAGGATTTATTGCAGGAGAAGTACTAGGTGAATTGTATAGATTTTCTTTACAATTGAGAGCAACTATTCCTACATCTATGGAAACATAGAATACCCAACACGATAACTCAGAAATTTACCTATCTTTCAAAACCTCCAGTGTCTTCTGGTTCTCTTCGTCCAAAGTGCGTTGTTTCATCTCCACAATTTCCTTCACCTTTTCCTCCATCTAGAACAAAGATTAAAAAGGACATCAAGCCAACAGATTTACTTATGCAGAGATTTCGAGAGCGTAATATAAGATGGCACAGAAACAGTATACACAAAGGTTTTTTTTATGTTAGAAGTAAACAAATTTCTAATGTAACATAGAAGCTTGCCATTACACCAACTGATAGCAATTCAAAATTTAGTAATTCTCTTTCATATGCAAATCTAACAGCAATCGATACTTCTAGCTTCAATACTTCTAGCTTCAATAATACTTAATATCCTTCATCTTTGTCTTTGTGATTGCAACTCCTGCTTTCCCTCTAATTTAAGGGAGATACTAAAGGCCATTGGTGGCAAACACTTTTAGTATCTTATGGAACATAAATAGTGATATTGTTCCTCCATTAATCCAACATTTCCATTTTTGGTAAGTAAATCCAATCCTGTTTTGCCTTGTTTGACAAAAAAACCAAAGAAAATGGCAGAAAAAGATTTAGGGGGATATGGCAAAGAAACAAAAAATACCAAAAAGTTCAAATTCACAGCTAATAACATTGATTAAATTGGCCTTGACACAAGACTCCTTAATTTTCCTTCATCTAGGGTCTTGACTATTGCAATAATTTGTTGGGTGTCTACCGGTAATTCTTGTAGTTCCGCTTCTTGGTGTAAAAGGTTCAGCACCTAAAGCTGGAATCAGTAAGCATACAGTAATTGATATGACGAGAGTATGCAACTTTGTTCATTTGCAAATCACTCTTTCATAACAACAGAGTAACAAATAAGTAAAAGAATATTTTTATGCAAGAGTCGATAGCAGAGGAGAGGTGAGGAATGAGGTTTAGGCTCCACAACCCATTAAAGATCATATAACCAATATCGCTATGATTCTTGTAGCTTCATTGACCGCTGCAAAGCCAGATATTGATCATAACTCTATAATACAGCAATGCAGTAGAAACATTTCAGAACCCAAGATAACAAAGTGCTTGCAACTAATAAAATACTTACTTGTTGCTCTAATTGACGGTTTCGTTCCTCGAGTCTTCTTATTGTTGCCTGTTGATTCTTCAAATGAGTTGCTTCTGCCCTGAATTCCTCCAGCTCAATTTTCATCTTCCTGTTCTCAGATTCCAGTTCGGACAACTTAATATCTTGCTCCTGCAGAGATAAAAGAGTGACTTGTAGATCAACCATGCACGTAGACAATATTTCATCATGGCAGTGCTGAGGAAAAAGTTTAGAATTTATTTAGAATATTTCAACTAAATGAGATTCCTGGACATATTATCTGATTTATCATGAAAGGAGGTGACCCACAACAGTCATGCCAAAAGAATAAGGCATATAAAATTTTCTGAATTTCCCAAAAGTAACAAATCCATACTTACAGAAATAGAAGCAAGAGCTGGATAAGGGTCTGGAGCCTCATAAAGTTTCTGATAGATATTAAGAAATGCATTTTCTCCAAATTTTGCTCTCTTGGTAAGATTATCAACCTCTTCCTGGTAACCCTTGAGTAAGGAATTAAACAGAGTTAACTTCTCCTCAGGAGAAGCTTTTTTGAAATCTGGGCAAAATATTAAGAATGTATAAGTACAGAAAAGTTGTTTTAACCATGCAAACAAAAACTACTGACTCAGGAAAAAGAGAGAGAGAGCAAGAAATATGAATCCTATGAAACTCTATCCAATAATTCATTCCACGTAGATGGATATTTTGATACAGATGAAGCATTTCAACCCATATAGCTTCGTCCCAGCCACAAAGCGAAACAACTCGTAAACCGTAAAGAAAGCATCCCTTCTCCATGCATGATTATGATGATACTCTATGTAGCACGGACACGGCAAAATGGAGCCGTGTCCGTGTGTCCGACACATGTCCATACTTGTCGGGATTAAAAAATAATTTTTGTCGGCTTGGACACGGCTGGACACGGAATTTTTTATTTTTTATTTATTTAAAATATTAAAATTTATTTTCACTTGTTTTGCCTCCCTCTTCTTTTCCGTTCAACACTTCCTTCGTACGCTTCTCCTTTGCTTCCTGCGTACGCATTCCTCTTC
>JANIIA010000006.1:41840221-41857413 GCA_027478495.1 Erythroxylum alaternifolium | reverse complement strand
GATTTTAGATCAATCAACACGGAAAAAAGGCCCATCAGAAACAAATACAACATTAGATACATGCAAACATGCACACAGTGAAAAAAAAAAAGAGGTGGAAAATCGTAAAATTTTAAAAATTGAAGGCCTCTTGTTTGCTTTTAAGTTATTTCTTGGTCTCGTTCAAAAATAAAGAAATAGGAATAAAAATTGGGAATGGCAATAAAAAGTGAGAATCGGAATAGGAATAATTAAATTACCGATTATGCATATTTGATATGATATGGTATTAAACAAAGTTAATAGTTATTTTAAAATGCATGATGCAAAATATAGCCAAAAGGTCCTGTATTCGAATCTCCCTATTTACATTCTCTCGATCGAGCCTGTCGTATAAGACTTGTCTAGTGTGGAGTACCCGGTTGGCATGATTCGCAGGCTATTGTGTTAATCCGGAAATTTATCCAGTGCGCCACCAAAGGATAGCAGTTGCGGGTTTCTCCGTTCAAAAAATTGATGCAAAATCCTTATTGCATGGAACCAAAATTTTATTTTTAAATAAAATTAATATAAAATTTATGATGTAAATTTCTCAAAAATGTGATAAGGATGCATTGAAGAATTATATAATCATAATTCAAATTTTCTTATTTTCAAGAAACAAAATTAAAAGCAATTTAATTTAGTTATATACTTCTTAAATATATTACGTAAAATATACAACATTAGTTTCTTAAAAAACGATAAGTTATGACAATATTATTAAATCGTATACTCTTAAAAATATATCACTAATATAAATAAAATAAATATCTTGTTATATTATTAAAAATAACTTGATAAAAAATTCAAAAATTTATAAAAACATCCCAGAATTTAGAGAAAAATATAAATTAATTATTCAAGAAGATATTAATGGTTATATAGTCTGTGGGACACGAGGCAAACAAATCGTAATATATCCAACTAAAACTTCTTATACGGACGAAAACAGTTTGTTATTTTACCAGTAAGTTGGTATTGAATAAGTTGGTACCGTGACTTGGTAAGTCCTCTTTTGATATAGATGTTCTGATACTGATGTGTTTGGACTTTGGAGTAGGCTAGACTTCGTGGACAAAACAGCAATTGCCTCTCCTTGCGCATTCCAGCGGTGGAAAGGCCAAAGTCTATGCCCTAATTGAGTAATTTCTGGAAGCACTGATGGTGGAGGGGATTTTTTTTACCCCTTTAGCCAAAACGTCAACGAATGGGCTTCTGCGTTTGAAGCATTACGTTGTCGTTTTATTTGACCTATTGTTTTTGCTAGGTTGGTAAGAATTACGGTGTTGTTTTGCATAATCCGTATGTGGAGAAGTGAACCTCGTGTTTTATACCTACTGTACAGCGTTATGAAAGGAATCTCTAAATACTACGGTACAACGTTACCAATCATCATTTTTAAGTATAAATAAAAACTTCAAGTTGTTATTTGATATACGCAATAAAGTTTTATACATATTAAATTTAATAATTTTATACTCCATCATCAATTCAAAATTAAATTAAAGTAACTAAAATTATTTTAAAGTCTTTTATGAGTGCAACTCTACCTAAATTTTTATTACCATAGTGCGTAATTTTAACGATCTAAATTTTTATTACCATAGTAAGTAATTTTTAATGTTTTAAAAATCGAACTTGAAGTTAGAAGTTTAAGGTTTAAAAAGTTCGACTGGTATTAGATTAAAATTAAAAAAATTTGAAATATGGTAGAAAGAAATTGTTCTTATCTATTAAAAAAATTTAAGTTTAATTGAAAAATGAGATTGATAAATGAAAAGTAATTATTTTATATTATTTTATAAGAACTTATTAATTTATAAAAATTGACCGTTTAATTAATAAACTAATTAGTTTTTAATGACAAGAATTATTAAAGTAAATTGAATAAAAAAGTTGAAACCTGAACCGAAAGATTATATAGTTCAAAATTTTTACGATTAAATTGGTTGAATTTTTTAATCATTAATGCGATAATTTATGTTATTGATTTTTTGTTGTACATTTGTTAATTACAAATTTTATAAAATTAAAGTTAAGAAATTCAAAATCGATCCAGATTAAAGATAATAAAGAAACTTAATAAAAAAATACAAGTTCATAGTTAATCATGGCCTATAATTAAAGTTCATACTATAACTAACAATTTCTACCAGTTGAACGTCCCTTCAAAGGCTAGCGTTTTAGTCCTTGTTTGATGGTTTTGTGAATGCTCTTCTCCATTTTTCGTATTATTTTTCCTTTATGTAATTCTTGTAAAGGTGGTAACTGTGTGTTGACTAAATATGAAAATATTAAAAGATTTATAAATAGTAAGGTCAACTATTCAAATAATTAGTTTTAGTCATTTTGGTAATTATTAGAGCTTAGCTCAATTCTTGTTAATGGACTCTACACTTTATTCATATTAAAAAATTCTAATATAATATCAGAACAGGTTTCATTTAAATTATTAATTTCTCATTTGGTTAGTTTAGAAGCCTAGTCCCAATTATATTTGAAGGAGAGTGTTAAAGTATCTCATATTTTGTTAACAAGATTTATACTTTATCCATATTAAAAATTCTAATAGTAACAAATTAAGTTGGATTGAATTTGATATTAACTTCGCTCGGCTTAACCTTTAAAACGCAATTTAAATACAGTTCAATGTTTGATTGAGTTTAAATTAAAATTCATATATGTTTAAATTGTTCAAAATAATATCATTTTATAATAAAAAATGTCGACCACAAACTTGGCTTGAAGCTCAAATTAATATAACTTAAACTATAAATTTCATAACGGACTAAACGTAACCGAGCCGGGTCAAACTTTAGACCTTATGTCAACCCTATATTCTTGTAGCGGTCGATGACAAGTGAAACCAGCCGAAGGACCATCTGACCAATACTACGAATCTCGCCGGTCACGTGAAGTTTAGGAATGTTGTCTTGGTACCTTTGAAGCTTTCCCTGTTGTAACTTTTCGAGGAGTATAAGGTACCGTGGATTGGCTTCATTCTTATTTTAATTTATAAGTACCTATTTGGTTAGATGTTAATTAATTAAATATAATAGAATGGAACGAAACGAAACGATTTATAATAAAATGAAACGTATCATAGTGAAAAGTTATTTGAGAGGAATTTAATCCTTCATAATGTAATGTAGTGAACCCTTCTTTAGAAGATGGATGGAATGTAATGTAATGTAATGTATAATAAATGACTATTATACCCTTAATATTAAAATGATTGTTGCAAGAGATTTAACGCTATGATTTTAAAACAGAAATCATGTCCAATTAAAAAGTCATAATTGTGACTTGTTTTTTTTATTTTCTACTTAAAAATAATAAAAGTTTTATTACCTTATTATTAATTATATACAATTTATTATTATTTATATAAAAATATTATTAATATTTGTTTAATAAATTTTATTCTATTATATGTGATTTATATTTAAAATTATTTATTTATATTTTTATTTATATAAAAATATATACAAACAATTAAAGAATAATTTTTTATATATTTTTTATTTTCGTTAATAAAAATTTTATTAAAAATTTTATTATATTATTAATTATATACAAATTTTATTAATAATATAAAAATATTATTATTAGGGTAAGAAGAAATAATATAAAAATATTATTAATTATATACAAAAAGGTGAGGGTTAGAAGAAATAATTAGTATTAAGAAAAATTAATGAGAGTATATTAGATAGTATGTATTTACTAGTTTACGTTCCATCCTAAACCCCTCAAATTCAAGGTCTCTTATTTTCTCTGTTTAGGATAGAATGGAACATAACATAAAACCCTCCACTTCCATCTCATTTCGTTATATTTCATTATGAAACCCTTATCCAAACAATAGAAATGTGTTACGTTCCATTACTAAACCTCCAACCAAACAGACACTTGAAATGTAAAATGTACCTTGCCTACTGAATGGCGGTTTTGTTTTTTTGTTCGTGGATTTTAATTTTTTATTTTTGGTTTCTGGTTTTTAATTAAAAAAATTGTTTGATTGAAATTTTTAATATAAAATTAAAAAACAAAAACATGTTAGTTGAGATTTATAATAAAAAGTCAAAAATTAAAATATATGTGATTTTATCCTCTTATTTTTATTTTTGTAATTATACTTTTATATTAATAATTTTTAATAAAATATATTATATTTTTAAATTAATTAATTCTCAGTAATATCCACGTATAGAAATCTTTTTATCTACATGTACAGCAACATATTTCACTCCTTAAATCATTATAAGATAGTTTGATCTACATATAAAATAACATAAAGATTAAAGAGTCCTTATGAACGAACATTAAGGTGGAACCATCCACCAAACTTAGGGATATTTTCCTTTATTACATAAAATCTTCCAAAATTTTTGTGTAATTTTCTTCTAATTTTATCTGTACAATCATATATTGAGCAAAGATGAATAAAAAAATATTTTTTGTACAATTTGACACTTTTTCGTTCTATTTTCCAACATTTGCTTTAGGACATCACAAGACTAAAAGACAAAAGACAGTCAAAGAGTATTCAAGAAAGAAAAGAAAAGGAACAAAATCTTAGCTTTTAATGTTTCAATTCCTACCGTAATCTCCAAGAGGACTAACTTTTAGAATCAGTGTGCTAAAAGAGGAATTAGAAGCCTGACTTGGTATGAATCTATATATCAACTCCATCTTCAGTCAAAAGATCCCCACTTTCGCCAATCACAAGATGAGGTATTCCGCTCACTGTGAATAACTTGTCCAAATTCTCACGTGCTTTGGAGTCAGAGAATGGAATTGCAGGTCATGGCATCTTTGAGAAATATGTATTAAACGATTCATCATCCTTATAAGTTGTAACAAAAACAATCTCCAAGCTCCTTTTTGAAGCAAGTACATTGTACACTTCCACCAAAGTCGGGGTAAACTTTCGATACGGATCGCACCAAGATTGCAAAATCTACTCTCCATATCCTTTTTTTGTTATTGTGAACATTAGATCTTAAAAGCTCAAAGATTAGTACTCAAGAAGATATCCCAAGTGAAAGACCTTGAAAACCCAGAAGACGAAGAACAAGAAATGACCAGATCATGATATTATCAGCAAGTAGAGGATAAAGAGACAATAAAGTTGTTTGCTTTGTTGCTAATTCTGAATATTAGATCTCAAATCACACAGATTAGTGCTCTAGAGTATCCTAAGCGAACAATCTTGAAAACCCAAAAGATCCCTTTCTTGTCGTTGTTTTCATAAAAGGAGCACCATACACATCAACAATAAGAAGCATTTTGTATACCAATCAAAGTTTCAACGAAGTCTCGTCTCAAAAGTCGGATGAAGCATGAGGAGAACACCACCACCAGTTACCATTGCCACATAATCAACGGTGGCAGTATAAGCCTTGAGTCCCTCATAAGTAGATAAAAATTTGTCCAAAGCATCGTGCTCCATCAAAGTGATGGCTCTAAGAGCAGTAACATGTGGCTTAAACAAACTTCTCATCAAAGAAAGTCTGAAAGAAAGTTTGCAGTGAAATGACCTTGTGTGTGCTTATAAAAAAAAATAGACGTAAAAAAGATGTGTATTATTATTTAAGATGGGTTTGCTGAAGACGATACTAGAAAAATAGGGATATGTTCTTTTTCTGTCCAAGAAAACTTGTTGTGAAAATTCAGAGAAATGTTGTATTTTGGTTTTTGTAAAACTGTTGCAGTTTTTTATTTTCAAAAACAAGAAATTGCAATATAGTTAAACAAACACGTTTTACTTACTTGTTTCTCTCTTTACAAAAACATGAACAAAAAACAAAAAAAAGGAAATTTTCTTTATTTTTAAAATTTATGAAATTTTAATTTTCTAAAATTATTTTTATATCCATTAAGCATAAAATTAAAATAATATAATTATTATATAAAAATTAATCAGATATTACTACTTAAATAAGTTTTTAAAAAAAATTGAAAGGTAAAAGAAGACTTTTCAAACTTGTCTTCAATCTCTCTATTTTTGCCCTAGAATTTGACCTATCCTATCCCAAAATACACTCTTTATGGATACAATCCTTGCTCACTACTACTGTGAATTTAGTTATGTAGAGTTAGGTATGATTTCTGATGTGTTCAACATAAATCAAGAATTTTGACATTGTTGTTATGGAATAATGTGATTGAGTTTTTATTTTTGATATTAATTGGTGTTTTGTATATATATTTGTTTATAATTGGTTTTTACAATTATTTCTTGATTTTTTTAATGTTTGTTATTGTTTATGCATGGTAGTGACAAGATCTCCTCATCAAGACCCTATACAATGTGATCCCTAGATCAAAAGGAAATTACAAAGTTTATGTAGGAAAAATAGAGTAACTCTAGGAATAGAGCAAATAATTGATTTGGAAGAAGTTATGGCCAATCTAAGAACTTTAGGAGAGTTGGCTACTCCAAATTTGACTCAAAGGCCTTTATGCATTACTATTTCAAATTTTGTTGAGCACGTTACTTTTGAGCTTAAGTATGACTTAATCAATCTTTTGCCCAATTTTCATGGTTTTGCAGGTGAGGATGCTCAAAATCATCTCAAGGAGCTCGATGCGGTATGTCTTAGTATGAAACCTCCAGGAGTGATAGAAGAGCAGATTATGTTGAGAGCCTTTCCATTTTCACTAAAGGATGCAATGAAAGACTAACTTTTAATTTGCCTACTAGGAGTGTTAGCATATAGATTAAAATGAAGAGGATTTTTAGAGAAGTACTTTCTAGCATCAAAGATTGTAAATATAACGAAAAAGATTGGCAAGATAAAGCAACATCATGGAGAATCCCTTTACGAGTATTGGGAATGTTTCAAGAAATTATGTGTCAGCTGCCCTTATCACAATATCATGGAACAGATCCTTATCTAAGACTTCTACGAAGGATCATTATTATAACTTATGGATAGGAACTTGATAGATGTAACTAGTCAGAGTATTATTTAAAAAGACTCCTGTAGAGGCTAGAACTTTAATTGAGTGTATGGAAACAAATACTCAACAATTTGGCATCTGCAACAATATTTGTAGGGTAAATGAGGTAAATAATTCATTAATAGAACATTGTTTAAATGAACTAACATCTTTTGTTAGAAAAATTGATGTATCATAGGCACAGGTGAAAGCTTATGAAATATGTGCAAATGTGAACTAACCAATATATGAGTGTCCAAATCTAGAAAATGGAAACATGGAGTATGTCAATGCTGCAGGGGAATTTTTACCATCAATATAACCCATATTCCTAGACCTATAACTGTTTGGAGAGATCACCTAAAACTGAGTTATAGAGGGAATACGTAGCTGAACTACTTCCTATGTAGGCCATAGGGTGTGCAACAATTTCAACCTAGACCCAAAGCCTCTTCTTCCAACTCAAGTATATCATTGGAAGATGTTGTTAACTATCTTGCCACTAATTACAATTCCAACAGGATGGAAAAAAGTTTTAGTAAGACACAATATATTAATTTCAAGACGAAAGGTTAAACATATAGAATTTGGAGAACTACATATGTAGGCCATAGAGTGTACAGCAATTTCAACCTAGACCAAAAGCCTCTTCTTCCAACTCAAGTACATCATTGGAAGATGTTATTAACTATGTTGCCATTGATTACAATTCCAACAGGATGGAAAAAAGTTTAGTAAGACACATGATTTTAATTTCAATATGTAAGGTTAACATATAGAATTTGGAGAACTAGATGCGTTAAATGGTAATGGCCATCAACTGCTTAGAATAATAAAGTGAAGGAAAGTTGTCATCTCAACCTGAGGTAAACCTAAAGAATGTTAATGAGATGACCTTGAGGAATGGTAGGGACCTTGGGGATCCCAAAAGGACCTTATAAAGTATAGCCAAAGAAAGTGAGATTGAAAAGGATTTAGGAGAAAGACATCCCTCTTCTAGTTCAAAGGTAAATTCTGAATGTCTCATTATGGTTAAGACTAACCCTCCACCTTTTTCTAGCAAGTTAGTGAAATTAAACAAGGAGGAAAAAGGATAAGGAGATATTAAAGAACTTTTTAAAAGGTAGAAGTAAATATATCTTTACTAGACGTAATCAAACAAGCGCTAAGGTATGCAAAAGTCATTGAAGAATTATGTAACAGTAAGAAAAAGCTGAGAGGTAATGAGAAGGTCATGATGGGTGAGAATGTTTATGCAATCTTCAAAAAGAAAATGCCTGTGAAATGTAGAGATCTAGGTACGTTTACCATTCTATTTGACTATTTTTTAAGTTAGTCAATGTTATAACGACCCAAGTGCACGATATAGCTGTAACTAATACTGGTAAGTATGAGTCAATCCTATGAAGATGATGAATACTAGTAACTACCCTTGCCCTATTATCTAGCCTAAGATTGAATTTAAATTTTTTATTAAAACAAACTAAAACTAAGCGAGTAAAATAAAATAGGTAACAAAATTGAATAGAGAATTAATGAAGCACTTAGGAATCGATATCGAGAATTAGTATCTAGGTTTCGAGTCCCCCTAAACCCTCAATAGATTGATATTTTATTATGCAATTATTTTATTGATTTATTGGACCGTGAAGATTCCTATATTATGCTAATAATTGACTTTGAGTCTACAAACAACTAATCATAAGGTTTTCAACTAAATTACCCAAGTTAAAGTTTATAGGATTATTTTACTGATTTGTGAATCTTTCTATTAGGTTTGACCTTAATTCAAAAGATTTATGTCATCTTATCTCTAGTGTTGTAATCAACTCCTTGCAATTATGGTAGATCTATTCAAACATAGGATTTCTTAATCTCTATGTATGAAATCAAATTATGATCTAATATTCTCTGGCTTATTAGAACATAAATAAAACACATAATCATATCACAATAATCAATCAAACTAATTGAGCTGAAAATTTTTATTTTTTAAATAAATAAAAAAATTTATCAAATCATATCAAAGTATTAATATAAAGTTCATCTAACCTAAATACTAACTGGATGTTTAATTACATATAATCAAACACGAAATCAAGCATACATTGAAAGAAAAATGAATTGAAACAATGGAATCATAATTCTAAATCTCCCTGATTGTCTATCAAATATTCTTGCGATGTAAAGGTTTTATCTTATATTCTGATAGATCTTTTGATTATTTCTTCGTGTTTTCTGCTTTTCTAGACCAAAATTGCCCTTTGAGAATGAACTCCACGTATGGAAATCGCCTCCTAATGTCTGCTCTCCTCAATCTACCCCGAAAATGTCATTTTATGGTGAAATTTAGGGTTTTAGGAGATGCACAAGCTAATGCATTGCTATGCATAACCAAAATGCCCAGAAATCGTGATTTTGCATGGCCCGAGAGAATTGCATGATCGTTCATCCCTTCTATCATTCAAATCTTCATTTTATACCACGTTTTCATCCTAATTCCTTTCCTTTAAGCCCATGAAGGCAATTATAACCTATAAACACTCTTGAAGCAAATTAAGTACCAAATATGCAATAAAGGTATAAAATATAAACTTTTAAAAAAGTATAAAATATAAAGCAAAACACATCAAATATGGGTGTAAAAATATAGTCAAATATGCATCTATTAAACATCCCCGCATCTTAAGCTTTTGTTTGCCTCAAGCAAATTATAATCGAAATTATAAATTTCACAAAATCAATCTATCATCATTCTTAATCTGTCCATTCATTCTATACATCATCATATCTTATTGAATCAAATTAACATACAAGTGGAATCAAATTATCCTAAAATTAACTTCTTAAGTAAATATTAATAATAATCACATTGAAATCAAAAGCATAAACCTTTACACTCTCACTAGTATTTCACTCAATGAACTCAAATGTTTAGGGTGAAAAGTATCAAAACTCTCGATCAATGTATAGTAGAATTCTTACCATATGCTCGCAATAAAATCACATCTCCACCACTTATGTATAAATTAGAAACAAACATTGAAAGGTTTTTATAGGTTTATAATGGGGCTTAGGTAAGGTATAATTGAGTTAATAAAAAGGAGGTTAAATTGAAGAAAATTTTCTACACAATATATTTTAAGACTTGTTTAAAAATATACACAGATCCTTTCATTATAAATCCATTATTAATATATATTTATTCATTTTTTTCTTTTCTTTTTTATGTTTTTTTACAATATTCTAATCAGTACCACAATTCAACAAATATTGGACTTTTTACAAATTTCAAGTCGCAGTAAGTAAATAATGTAAATAATCTTCAAGGTTCAAAACAATAAAAAAAGACTTTAAAGAAAAATAGGATAAAGGTTTATAATTTGGCTTTAATCAATGAAAAAACTAAGGCTCAACTTCGTTATTCCTAAAAGTAAATTTTATGGTATGGTGATTTCAAATAAATAGGCTAAGCAAGTTAGTGAATCTAAATGCCTTCATTAGGTCAATGTTTCTAATTTAATGAATATGGTCTCAATATGTATAATAAAAACAAGTTCTAGAATTATCCTATCATACATGATATCACACACATGAAAAAATAACAAGAACTTTATAAATTTTGAAAAATTTTCTTTTAGGCTCAAAAGCTCAAGAAAATGAAAGGTATATATATGTGTAAATAATATGATAATATCATTCAGTATGATCATCTCAATGAATACTAAAAATATATTTATAAAATCAATTTTATTCCAACTATCATCCTCTTACATACCAATTCAAGTCAATATTCAACAATGAAGTACAGTATTACTGGATATATTTCAACTAATTCAGAATATCAGTTAGTAAAATTTTATAATCAAAATTATAATAGGCTTAAAAAATCATTAAAATTGTTAACCCCTTTCCCACACTTAAAGTCGTACGTTGTCCTTAATATACACAATATAAACATGTATAATGAGTGAGAGGGTTGAGTTAGACAGAGCCTATGCGTTTACTACCATCCTGGGGCTATGATAGGTGGCTTGCTTCCACCCTTTTCTCTGCATGGGAGTTTTGTAACCTATAAGCAAGCCATTTGTTGCAAGATAATCATCAGGACATAATTTATAAAATTAATCAATCCAATCACAAGAATTAATGCCCTTTTAAATGACAAACTGTTAATAAAAGGGGGAATAACAAAGCTCCCAAAATCATCAACTAACTTGAACAATTTGTCTTCGACGAAGTGGGAACCCTCTATACTTGAGGTCACTACTAACACCTTATCAGTAGTTTCCTCACTTTGCTCCTCTGCTAGTTCTTCCTCAACCATCTCTATCCACTCTTTTTCTTCTTCATGGACAAAGGTTTCCAGCTTATCTTCTTCAATTATTTCCTGACGCTTCTTTACTTCTTTTTCTTGTATGGAGACTTCTTATTCTATATTTGCTGCCTCTGTCATATCTTCGTCCTCGTCTACAATAGAAGCAATTACCTCCTTATTTTCTTGGAATGCTTCTTCATCTATGATCCAACCTTCGTCTTTTCTTCACTCTATTGGGTTAATAAGCTCAAATAATATTTTATGCCATGCTCAAGAAATTTAGGTGATCTTCAAATTAGTGTCTGCTAGCTTTAAGTTCGGTAAGGTATTCCATTAATTTATTTATGATTTTTGCTTCCTCTTCCTCTTCCTCTTCCTCTTCCTCTTCTTCTTTTACTAGGAACTTTTTTTCGTTATTAAGGGAGATTGTCATTCCACATTATGTAGGGTTTGTTTTAGTAGCACTAGTCAAAATCCCTTGGATCTCTTCAAATAATACCTTCACTAGCTGGTCCATCCAATTCACTAAATTTTATATTCGAGCCTCTGTTTAGTGATGCTTCATGATTGATTCTTGAATGAAATCAACCATCATATCTTCCAAAGTTAGCTCATTAACTGGGGGTGTTTGGTGCTATAAATATCTAGCTGAAACGTAATCATTCTATCCATAGGTGTAATAGTTACTCCATTTTGAATTATAGTTGTCGTTATATAATGAACCAACTAGGATATGCGTGCAGATGGCTGATAAGTCACTTCACCATCCTAAGGGCATAATCAAGGATGTGTCGGTTAAAGTTGACAAATTCACCTTTCATACTGATTTTACCATCTTGGAAATTGATGAAGATTTGGAGATACCTATTGTCTTTGGACGATCATTTTTAACTACCGCCAAGTCTCTTATAAACGTTGATGGAGGTGAGTTAACTTTGAGAGTAGGGGACAAGAGGGTTACAATTAAAGTCTCCAATGGTAAGAAAAATCCCTTCAAATTAGTGGACAATACCAAGATTAAGGAATCTTGCCAAGAAATTTTGCAGGATTCTATTCGTAAGGATCCACCAGTGAAGCCACAAACTCAGAAGAATAAATAAAGGCAGAAAGGTGGTAGGAAGCACAAAAAGGTAGTCTATTTATAGGTAATGAGACATATAGTTAAGCTACAACCATATGATTCACTTGAACCACCTTGAGTATAAAAGATAAGTTGAGGTAAAAAAGTTAACCAAGGGCTCTTTGGGAGGCAGCCCAAAATTTCAGGATTTTCTTTTGTTATATTACTTTCGTATTTTTATTTCATTTTTATTCTTTGATTGTTTTCAACTATGTTATTTGTATTGTTATTTCCTTTATTTCTTTTCATCCTTTCTTTTTCTTTTATTTTTGCAAGGATAAGTTAGCATTGGATGGATCAAAACCAAGAAATCGCCAAAATCAGGAAAGTACCAAACAACCCTCTAACTTGCATATTTACTTGTATTATATATATTAAGGACAATGTCTAATTTTAATTGTGGGGATGGGTTAACTAAAATTTTAAACTTAATTCTTCAAGTTTAATATAATCTTGATTATAAATTTCATTAACTGATATCTTGAATTAATTGAGATATATCCATGATTACCATATGTTATTGTTGAATATTGATTTAAATTGATGTGCAAAAAGATGATAGTTAGAGTGAAATTAATTTTCTTAGTCATATTTTTCTTAATCATTGAAATAGTTAAGTTGAATGAAAGTGCAAGTTATTTACACACATATACCCATTTTTTGTGAGCTTTTGAGCCTAAAGAGCAAATTTTCAAAATTTTTAAAGCTCATGTCATTCTTTCATGTGTGTGTTATTGTGCCTAGCAGGATAATACTAAAAATTGCCAACTTGCTTAGGTTATTTCTTTGAAATTACCATACCCTTAAATTGATCTTTAGGAATAACTTAGTTGAGCCTTAACCTTTTTTATTGGTTTTACCCACATATTAACCTTATTCCCATCTTTCTTTGAAGACCTATTTATCATTTTGAACCTTGAAGGTTATTTACTTTATTTATTTATTTGTTGAGACTTTAAATTGGTAAAAGTTCCGATATATATTGAATTGTGGTACTTAAAGCTCAAAATAGTTTATTGTGATTGAAAAAAGAGCATATAAAAGAAAAGAAGTAGAAGTAAGTAGTACCCATAAAGTTGCATTGAAAGGACTGATGTGTGTTTCGTAAACAAGTCTTGTAATTTTTCCTATAGTAAAGTTCCTTCACTTAAACCCCTTTTATCCCAATCATATCTTACCTAAGCCCCATTACAATCTGTACAAAGACCTTTTGATTTTTGTTTTTAGTTTGTACATAAGTGGTGGAGATGTGATTTTACTATAAGCCTATGGTAAGAATTATGCTATGTATTGATTGAGAGTCTTGACACTTTTCACCCCAAACACTTGAGTGAATTAAGTAAAATCTTGGTGAGAGTGTAAAGAGGTATGCTTTTGGTTTCAATGCAATTGTTGATGTGGTTACTATTAATATTACCTAGGAAGTTAATTTTAGGATAACTTGATTTTGCTTGTATATTAATTCGATTTGATAGGATATGATGATTGCCAGTATGAATGGACAGGTTGAAATTGACGATGGATTGATGATGTGAAATTTATAATTTTGATTATGGTTTGCTTGAGGACAAGCAAAAGATTAAGTGTGGGGATACTTGATAAATGATTAATTGATTATATTTTTACCCCATATTTAATGTATTCTTACTTGATATTTTATATTTTTGGTATACATTTGATACTTAATTCGTTTCAAGTGTGTTTACAGAGTATAAAGCCCTTATAGACTTAAAGGAGAAGAATTCACACGAAAGCGCAGTGTAAAATAGAGAATCAATAATCTGGAAGGAATGCACAATTATGCACCTTCATACAACCTTGCATTTTCAAGATGCTCATCAAATTTTAATTATGCATGGTCCGATGCACGACCATGCAAGAGATTGTGCATAACCCCAAAACCTAGCTTTTCATATAAAATGGACATTTTAGAGGCAAAAAAAGAGGAAAATGCGGCATGCATCATTCTTAGAAATCCAAAGGTGATTTTATAGGTGATATGGAGCTTAAGGAGCAGGAGATGTGGAGTTTTTATGAACAGATCCTTCAAAACGCAAGATTGGACGTCTACATTGTCAAAATACACGATAAATAACAATCAAGGAGATTTAAATTTATGATTTTGTTGTTTTCCGTATATATGGATATGGTTTCATTTTCATCAATGTATAGCTAAATTTTCTGTTAGTATTTATGCTAAATGAACCCTAGTTGATACGAAAACATGTTTTCATTATTTTGTGATTGCAATTGAGTTGGTTAATTATTGTGATCCAATTATCCATTTCATTAGTCTTTTAATATGATTTATTATACTTAAATCTAATTTCATACCTAGCAACTATGATAATTGGAAAGAGTTTATTGTAATCCTAAAGATAGGACTACATAAATCTTCTAAATTAGGGTCAACTCTAATAGAGGGATTTATAATACGGTAAAGTAATTCTATAAGTTTTAACCTGATTAATTTGGTTGGAGACCTTAGGATTAGTTGTTAGTAGACTCAAGGTCAACGACTAGCATATCTTAGGAATCTCACGGTCCAATTAATCAACAACACAATTACATAATAAATAATCAATCGGTTAAGGGTTTATGGGGATTTGATGCCTATATACTAATTAATTGATAATGGTAATTAACTTGTGATCTCACAATTCTTTGCTTAAATTACGCTGCTTGTTTACTTTACTTGCTTAATTTTAGTTTCTTTAATTCAAAACCCACAATCACTTCATAGACTAGATAATAGAATAACAGTAATTACTATTACACACCATCCTCATGGAATATACTCGTATTTGCCGATCCTAGCTACAGCTATACCGTACACTTGCGGTATTAAATATTGACTACTCATGAAATAGGTCAATCACCTCTCAATCTATAGGCAATAATTTTTGAAATTATCTTGTAAATAGAGCTGCAATTTGCAACGAGTTGAAAATTTGAGAACTAACGATGCTCACCACTTTTAGGAAAAAAAGTGATATAGGTCTTGTTAATTTCAACAAGTAAGGAACCTTTATTGAAAAACTCTAAAAATAGCTTCGGATACAAGATTTCCTATGAGAGACCAAGTTTTGAGAAAGAAGTTAACTTGAATCCATCAAGTCCTGGGGCCTTGTTAGGATGAAGAGATCTTAACGTTATATTTGATTAAACGTAAAGTTTTTAATGGAATGGAATGGAATGAAATAGTTTATAATGGAATGGAATGTAAATAGATGCAATATTAGAAAATTGTTGTTTGGGAGGGATAGAAGGGTTCATAATATAATATAGTGAAATGTTGTTTGGATGAAGGGCTTATAATGTAATATAGTGTAAAGTTGTTTATCATTTTACATTCCATCATAAACCCCTAAATCGGAGGTTTTTCATTTTTACTGTTTAGGATGAAATGAGAAGTAATATGAAAACCTTTTCTTCCGTCCTATTTCATTCCATTCTATTATAAAACCCCCTCCTAAATGATGGAATAATATTACATTCCATTATAAAACCCTTAACCAAACATAACCTAAAGTATCTTTAATTTTCTAGATAGTTACTGGCTTACACAACAAATCTACTTCTTATGAGGAAATACAATCTTACAAGATCTCTTTGATTAGGAATTCTATGAAGTGAGCCCCAGTAGGTCTGTTCATCAAATTAGAGAAGAAATTAAAAGCTCTTTCAAGACTCTGAGACTAAAATTCTAGCTTGAGATTGTTATACTTAAAATGAAATGATTATGTTCCTAACCCTTCTAAAAATAATGGCTTTATGGAAGAATGAGGTATTCTTATCCCCACTCCTCATCCATTCAAGCCTTGAACTATAGTAACCATTCCAATGGCTAAGTAATTTATGACTCTAATGCTATAATAGTAGGCACAAGATTAATATTAGACCAAATCATGAATCATAGTTACTATTCCAATGGCTGAGTAATTTATGACTCTAATGCTATAATAGTAGGTATAAGATTGATATTAGACCAAATCATGAAACATAGTTACCATTCTAATGGCTAAGTAATTTATGACTCTAATGCTATAATAGTAGGCACAAGATTTATATTAGACCAAATCATCTATCTGCAAGTCTCTATAGGGACCTTAACATAACTAGTCTTCATTTCCTTTATTTATACTAATAATAGCTCATACTAGAGGAATATTATGTTGAATCGAATTAAATGTACTGTTGTGAGCATTAATAATCTTTGGATCCTCTCTGGGGACTTAACGCCATCCTAAAAATTAAAGAAGTAGAAGGTTGTAGAGCTGCCAGTAATCCTTATTCAGAGTTTTGAAACTACATTAATGAAGCTCAACTCACTGCTATCCCTTCAGGTGGCAACTTTTTCACTTGGAGCAACAAACAACTTAGAGAAAATTTCATTAGAAAGAGTTGGATAGGAGCTTAGCAAATCTCCAATGGATGTCAACTTTCCTCAATTGCTTCTCCAACTTCCCAAATAACCACCTTTTTTATCACTCCCTTGTTTTCACCTTCACTTAAGCAGTGAGCCCCCAAGTCACCTTTTAGATGCAATAATTTCTTCGTAGATCTAGCAAGTTTTAAGGATGGTGTTTGGAATGCCTTGAGAACCAAAATAAGAGGTACCAAAAAATTTATTTATGCTAGGAAGGTGAATCTTTCTTTTAAAAAAGGAAATGGAATTAAATAATAAATAGAAAAAGTATTACAAACAAGATGAAAATCTTAGTGGTGTACCCTTATATAACCTTGCATTCTAATGCAATAAGTCATCATCATCATCATCATCAT
>JANIIA010000006.1:41714368-41724937 GCA_027478495.1 Erythroxylum alaternifolium | reverse complement strand
TTGACTAGCTGGTCTCAAATAGTAGAGTATTTGGCTGGAAGATCAGACATGAGACAAAGAACTATTGGCAGTCCTATCTGTAGAAAAAGCAACTTAAAGCAGAACCTGACAAGTTTAGTCCTATCTGAAGAAAAAGCAACTTAAAGCAGAACCTGACAAGTTTAGTAAAACATCAAAATGTCTCAGTAGTCCAAACTCAGAACCTTTACACTGTTCCAAAAACCCTGGAATGCAAATCCCAAGTTATGAATAATCAGAAAGTTTCTAAATCGTCAATTGATACAGACCAGCCAGTTCTGAAAAAAGAATCGTATCGCCTCTGGCACAAATAAAAATAAAACCAATCAAAAGTGAAATGAGAAATAATATCAGAAATTTAATAATGAATTTCGGCACTTCTTGTCTACGTTTGCTGAGCCCTCACCTAGATTAATTCTTTCACCGAAATACAATAAATTTACCCAAGGTTTTACTGAGCCGACACCAGTCAACCGTTGACACTATCTCTCAACCTTACTTCCCATAAAAGAATTTCACACCCAATAATACGACTGACTCGTGTTAACCTCGTTAGAGAATTTTTAAAACTACTTTCACTCAAATAATAATTAATAAAAAAATAACTCAAGTATTTAATCAACTAAGAGCTGAACAATAATATACTTCAGATAAAAAGAGAGACTTTCCTATAATTTATCGTCTCGAAATAATCTAGCTGAAACTCTGCATCATAGCCAATTCTTTCTTCACAAAAACGTATCGTAGTGTTTCTTCAATTTAATAATCAGTGCCCACTTCACCGTAGATTATCTTCACGTAGCTCTTCGTTGGCAATGGACTTCAGCTATAGATCAAAGATGTGGATTTTGCGGTAGCTGCTACTCATCAACGTGTATGAGACCAACACAATCAAGTAAAACAAAAGGCGTCCACCCTGACCACGCAATATCAAAAATCCCAATGACCAAAAAACAACATCTAATCAACTCACACACCCTTTTCAACTTCGTTTCTGCCACTCTCTTCTTTAATAGCATCATTCGATGATCATCAGATATGCACACAAACCCTCTATTTTGGAGATTCTACTATAAATAGGAAATCTAAACAACATCATCACATTTAAGGACTTCTACCGTGGATACAATCCATTAACTAATGAGAGTTAATAAGAGTCCTACTATAACACCACCACTTCAACAACGTCATTAATTTACCATAACAGTAATATTCCAAATATTACCATGATGATAGACTCCACAAGTTATATCTTATATGTCCAATTAAAATGCTAAAATTAAATAAAACATATATACAATATATCCTAACAATCTCCCATTTTTTGATATTTTGTTCACAACTCTAGAACTCCAAATAAGTAATCATAATTAGACATATAAAGATAAAATTCATAATGCTCCCTTTTAATTAAACATCAAGTTCCAAAGAACATCACAATTATCCAATCATCTAAATTTCTCTCCTTTGGGACAAAAAAATGCCAAAAACTACAATGAATAGTCACGCATATATCCTGAAATCTCCCCCTGAATAGAACATTCACTATAAACAATTTGATGCCTCCTCCTTGGGACAAAACAATATCAAAACCCATAATCATACCAGTGGAAGAATTATAAGCACATCAAGAAGAAAAATTACCACCTTCAAAATACTGAGAGATATACCCAAAAGAGAGAGAGATACCCGAGAGAGAGATCCATACTGATGAGAGAGCTGAGGAGTCTCCAGTGGAGCCAAATAGAAGTCACAATATAAACTACTAAAAAAGATGGGACGACAATGGCAACATAAAAACTAAAGAACTAAAGAAAACATTTTTTTTACTTTTCTTTTCCTTTTTTTTGGTTTTTTTAAACAACAAAAAACTTCAAAAAAGTAAAGAACATAGTCCCTGTGTCCCTAGAAGAAATTCAAACTTGGGCTTATTTCTTATCACATTATTTCGGTCATCAACTGTCTGATTGATTTCTTCATCTGAAGTAACTGACTTATCCTTAGTTTGAATAGTTTCTTTAAAAGCAGCAACTAATTATGAATCTAGACACTTTCTTGTTTTTCCTTCACTACATCTTTGTGCTTGTCCTTGATCTTTACTAATCCAAGAGTGCTTTGTAACATGGGTTGCTGCTGGAAATTTAATGGAGAATGTCTAGATTTTCGATTTTGACCCCTTTGAAACATAATTTATAACATTTTGTAGCATCTCGGCCTTATGTGCCCGATAACTTCGCAAAAATGACACGTGGGTACAAATATTCGATTCTTCCTTAATGTTTCTTTTTCTTGGACAGATCTGGACATATTATTTTTCTTCTCATTCATCTTAGAACACTCACCTTTGTAACCAATTCCTTGAAGATCTCCTTTAACCTTACCAATTTCCATTAACTTTTCTAGTTTTTCTGTGCCTTCATTCAACATTCTCAATCCCTTTTCGATACTTACCAATTTCATTCAAGCTTCATCAAGCTCATTTGACATCAACGTCAATTTCTTTTCTAACTTTCAGATGGCATTTTTCATGGAGAGATTCTCTTCCTTCAACCTTTTATTATTTCTACATATTTTCACTCATTTTCGTACATTAATTCGTAAGCCTCGTAAAGGTTCTCCTTTGTATCACTTGAACCACTTTCATCACTGTCATAATCTGAAGTCGAGCATTGAGTTGAATCCTTTTCATTTTCCCCAAAATTTTCTAATTTTCTCACTTTTTCATCTTTTTGAGTTTTAACGTATAATGTCAATCCTTTGCTTCTTTCTTGCTTACCCCTTAAAAGATTCATTTCGAAATTTGTAAGAATTCCGATTATCTTCTCCAAGGACAGATCATTAATGTCGTAGGCTTCCTCTATTGCTGCAATATTTGGAATAAATCTTGGAGGCAGTGATCTCAGCATCTTTTTGAAAAGTTTATGATCAGAATATTTCTTTCCGAGTTGATGCGCATGATTTGCTATATCTCGCAATCTTTCATGAAAGTCCCCAATGGTTTCATTTTCGTCCATCTTCAGTTCTTCAAATCTCACAGTTAACATCTGAAGTCTTGACGCTATCACAGATTTGGACCATTCATGAATAGTCTGCAAAGTATCCCACGCTTCTTTAGCTGACTCACAGACTGATATCATTGAGAAGCGTCCTTCATCAATAGCACTAAAAATTGCATGCATTGCTTGTGAGTTTGCAAGTGCCCTCTCTTCTTCGACTGTTGACCATTTAGATGGATCTTTTAGAATTGTCTCTCCTTTATCATCAATAATCATCGGATGTGCCCAGCCATGTAACACTAAGTTCCATGTTCTTGTTCCTTGTGCCTACTGTGATTTCCATACAGGATAATTAGAACCATCCAATAGTGGTGGTCTGGTGATCGATGCATCCTCTCTAGTAGTCATGTTCGCGAAACTAAGATATGCACCAACTTACTACCAAGTTCTGAATCGGTGACCTTGCTCTAATACCAATTAAAAAAAATCATAGTTGTCTCTAGCACAAACAAAAATAAAACCAATCAAAAGTGAAATGATAAATAACACAAGAAATTTGGTAACAAAGTTCAGCACTCCTTGCCTATGTCTGCGGGCCCTCACCTAGATTAATTCTTTTACTAAAATATAATAGATTTATCTAAGGCTTTACTGAGCCGACACCACTCAACCTTTGACACTATCTCTCAACCTTACTTCCCGTGAAAGAATTTCATACCCAATAATACGACCGACTCGTGTTAAACTCGTCAGAGCATTTTTCTAACTACTTTCAATCAAACAATAATTAATAAAAAAATAACTCAAGAATTTAATCAACTAAGAACTAAACAATAATATACTTGAGATAAAAAGAGAGACTTCCCTATAATTTATCGTCTCAAAATAATCTAGCTGAAACTCTGCACCATAGCCGATTCTTTCTTCACAAAAACATATCGTAGTGTTTCTTCAATTTAATAATCAGTGCCCACTTCACCGTAAATGATCTTCACGTAGCTCTTCATTGGCAATAGACTTTAGCTATCGATCAAAGATGTGGACAGCACACACATAAGGGATTTTGCGGTAGCTGCTACTCGTCAACGTGTATGAGACCAACACAATCAAGTAAAACAAAAGGAGTCCACCTTGACCATGCAATATCAAAAATCTCAATGACCAAAAAACAACATCTAATCAACGCACACACCCCTTCAACTTCATTTCTGCCACTCACTTCTTTAATAGCATCATGCGATGATCATCAGATATGCACACAAACCCTCTATTTTGGAGATTCTACTACATATAAGAAATCTAGATAGCCTCACATTTAAGATGGACTTCTACCGTGGATACAATCCATTAACTAATGAGAGTCAATAAGAGTCCCACTATAACACCACCACTTCAACAGCGTCATTAATTTACCACAACAGTAATATTCCAAATATTACCATGATGATAGACTCCACAAGTTATATCTTATATGTCTAATTAAAATGCCAAAACTAAGTAAAAGATATATACAATATATGCTAACAAGTTCCACAGATGTTCTAATCGCCTAACTAAAGTTCCTTGCCAAAGCTTATGTTTGTTGGTGGATTTCAGGCGACAGCTTCTCCTATTTAGCTAGTTTAAAGGTTTCTAGACAAGGAGATAAGGATGGTGATTACTACAAGAAAAGTAGGAATTAGAGATAAAAAATTGCCGACAAAAACGAAACCGTTGCAAATTACATATGGAAATAACATTGATGGGAAAATTTTCATTTAGCGACAGTAGTAATATCCATCGGTAAATATAAAGGGAAATCATCCTACCAAAATTTTCAATGGACTTTAGCGATAGTATAAAATACCCGTCAGTAAAGAAAGAGGAATAAAAAAGTTTTGGGTTTACCGTCAGAAACTTTGTCATTAGTAAATTTTGAAGGTAAACATCGTCGTTTGCTTCAGCTTTAGCATTTTAAAGTAAATGAAAATGACTTCGTTTTGGTTTATATTCAACTCACCCGAAAGTTCCCCCTAACCTGCATCTTCTTCTTTGTATGCTTCGTCTGTACTCACATGCGATATTCTTCTCTTCAGTTTCTTTGTCGTGTACTCCTCTTCTGCTCGTCAGCATTTGTCTTCTCTGGCCACTGTCATCGTGTCCTTCGGTAGAGGTATTTTTACAACCACTGTCATCTATTTTTTTCATATATTGGATGAAAGTTAATTTGGGAATTTGATTACTTTCGTTTATTTGTGTATCTTGTGATTGGAAAACAATTTTAAGGTAAATGTTAGTGATAGAAGGGACAAGACATGATTTTGGTGGTGATGTTAGGATGAATTTCTGTTGCATGTAAGATGTTTGAAGAAATGCCTGTTATATTGATGTTTATTGTATGGGAGTGTTCTGCGTAATTTAAATTGATAGAAATCTATTCCTTTAAATGATGGGAGTGTTATAATTTTGATATAAGTCTGTTTAATAAAAAAATGAATCATTCTTGCATTGAAAAAATGATTTCAACTCTTTATTTTTAGTTCTTTTTGACATTTTAGTGTAGTGTAGTGAAGCTTACAAGAGAGTGGTATTTCGGCCATGAATTGGAAAACAAAAATATATAGCTTATTAAAAGTTAGGGTTTTGGTTTTAGCAAGTGGATGAGGTATACAAAAGAAGTTATTTAGCCAATAAAACATCAAAAAGTTACTTTGAAACTATTTTTCATTATTCTTGATCAAGAGTTCACCATTCTTTGAAGGTAAAGGAAGGATTCAACAATTCTTTGGAGATTTTTAAGAATCAAGAACATGACTTCTTTATATTGTCTTCGTTATTGTTTTTATATTGATATTCTTTATGTGTTTATGAACTAATATTGATATAGATTTAGGTGGGAAGAACCTAGGATGTGATATACTCTAATTGATTCTTTGGTTTAATGAAATCTAGGTTTATTGTGATTTATTCGTGCTTATACATTTATTAAATTGAAGGAGCGAAGGTGAAAGATTCATTATTATATTTAAAAATTGAGAGTTGAGATATATGCACAACATGAATAAAAAGAATGAAGTGTGAGCTATTTAAAAGAAAGCCACAAGATCTTTTTATATTAGGGTAAAATCTATCAGAGAGTTTATAGAATGAATTAAATTATTTTTAGGTTTTCTAGATTCAAAAAGGATTTTAGTTGATTACGCTTTGAATAGGTATTATATGTCTCAAGTGAGAATATATTCAAAATTAGGAACTCTTATTGGTCTAAGAACTAGAATAATTTATTAATCAATAGTAAAACTAAATATAGTAAAGCCTTAGGAGAACCTGACCTAAAACTAGCTAATTCATAGTTTGGTATATTCTTGATTATTTCTTTACATTAGTATTTAGATTGTTACTTTATTTTATTTATTCAATCATCTATAAATGTTGATATATCTTGCTAAGTTTATAGATAATGGGTAGTTAATTAAGAATCCTCATGGGATTGATCTGCACTTGCATTGTTAGCTACAACTACATTATGTACTTGTGGTAAAATAATTAAAATAAACAATTAAGTAATGTAGAATGCATCATTGACTTTTTGACTTATAATGAGTGTTTCATTTTAGAAAACCTATCTAGTACTACAAATATTAAATCCTTACCATTTCTAAGACTTAGATAAACCTAAAGAAAAATCCATTAACAAATCTACCTATATATGGGGTTGCACTTGAGATTTAGCCTATTTATAAGTAACACATCTTTCATATATTCTCTTTATATCTCTCCTTATTTGTAGCCAAAAGAGATGCTTGCTCAAAATTTCAAGATTCTTTTTAACTTTAAAGTTTCCTATGCAATGATAAATTTTAGATTTAATTTTCACATGTTAAATTAGCATAATTTATTATTCTACACTTATTATTCGTATTAGAAGCACTATTTACATTCCATTTAAAATTAACCTAATTATTTTCAGTTCTTTATTACGTCATTAAATTGTAGGATCATAGGAATTATATACTCACATTCATTCAATTAAAGGAAAGGAACCGACATATTTTATTAGTTTTCATTATTCTCTTTCCAACTTATAGAAAAAGGGTTTTTTTGCTCAAGTAATGTCATTAATTCACTCATTTTATATTGTTAGCTTCGCTTTAGATTTCAAATAACTATTGTGGAATGTGGATAGCTCTAACTATTTAATTTCCTATTTCGGTGCGGTCGGACTTGAAGAAAAAAGGACTTGTTCTTGGATGTCATTATTTGTTCGCTCTTTAATTTTGTTCTTGTTCTAAAAGAAAAGGAATTACAAAGTCCTAATCTAAGAATGAAAGTTTGTGGATTGATTGTAGGATAGGGAAGGTGTTCGGCATCTAATCATGTACATCTAAATAATTACCTAGGCTTATGACAAATTTTACAAATTTAGGGAAAGATTCAAAGAAGAAAGGTAAGATTGGTAGGATGAAAATGTAAGACAATTTGTTATACCTTTGATAACTTAAATTGTGTAATTTAATTTGCTATTACATAATTGATTAATTGTTGATGAAAGAATAGTTTTATAAAGGTTTAAAGAGTATTTAAATTATTAGCGTTAATTTTGATTATTATAATTGATAATACATTTTGTTAATATATATATTTAAAATTTTGATACATAAATAATAAAGAGAATTCACGCACTTTTTTTATTTTTGAATAAGTTACCCTTTTTTAACGAAATATTCTTTTTTGCAGGCCCTATATTGTGTTGAAGAGCATCGTTCATCCTTCTTCTTTGTAGTTTGGAGTTGTTTGTCCACCCAAGTAAGTCATCTAACTCATGTCTACCATATCTATTGTTTTAATAATATGATTCTGATACATTTGGGTTTTGTGTGAATGTAAAGGACTTCTTAATTTTATGTTGTTGTTTAGAATATTCTAATAATCATTGAGGTGTTTTTATGTTCTTCTTTAATAGTCTAAGTATTTAATGTATATGGAATGAGTTTGAGATGCTATGGATGATTTGAGGCATAACTAAGTTCTTAGGACAGTATATAGGCTGAAAACCCGTGCTGTAGCTCCCATAAGACTTATCGATGAAAAATTTCACGAGCTTAGTAGTCACAGCGAGAACTTGCTTTCTTGATTCATAGGTATAAAAAATGTCATGTACTATAGTATTGAAATCAATTATAGGTGATTAATTCAATTGATAAATTCTTCAACTTCAATTTGATTAATGAAAACTTAGTATTAACACAAGAAATTCATACTTTTGATAGATAAGATAGTTCTTTGTATAATAAACCTTAAGATAGTATATAGGTTGGAAACCTATGATGTAACTGCCGTGAGGGTTATCGGTGAAAAATTTCACAAGCGTAGGTGTCATAGCAAGAACTTGCTTTCTTGATTTACAGGTATAAACAATGCCACGTACTATAATATTGGAATCAATTGTAGGTGATTAATTCAAACATAAATACTTCAACTTCAATGTGATTATATTAACACAAGAAATTCATACGTTTAATAGACAAGATAGTTCTTTGCATAATAAACCCCTAGGATGATTTATAGGCTGAAAACTTGTGATGCAGCTCTCGTGAGGCATATCAGTGAAAAATTCCACGAGCGTAGGAGTCATAACAAGAACTTGATTTCTTGATTCACAAGTGTAAATAATGCCATGTACTATAGTATTGAAATCAATTGTAGGTGACTAATTCGATTGATTAATACTTAGGGGATGTTGTATAAAGTTTAGATGTTTTGTAAACTTAGGGGACATAAAGGATACTAACTATGTAATTAACAATTTTACAGAAATGAGTAATGTTGATAGATCTTGGATATATAGACAATTAACACCTGATGGTTTCATTAATCCTGAGTTTGTTAAGGGAGTTGAAGCTTTTATTCATTATGTCTGTTCTCGACCTGCATATATGGATGACCCAAAGATCAAATGTCTATGTAAAAAGTGCAAACATATTCGTTTCCTTCTTATTGATGAAGTTAATGGGCATTTACTGAGAAAAGGGTTTGTCCTAAATTATTTTAGGTGGACGTGATATGGGGAACCATTGATTTGTAGCACCTCAAGGGGTAATGAAGTAAACTCGTCAGTAAATGTAGATGAGTTCAAAGGGTGGATTGGATTTAGAATAAATAATATGGGTGCAACTGAAAATTCTTCCATGAAAATGGTTTATGATGCAACCGGTTATACTTTTCAAAAAATATAGAAAAGCTTAAAGAAAAACCAAACCTACGTGCAAAATTTTTTTTTGACTACACTCAGCTGACCAAAAATTATGGCCAAATTGTGAAACAATGACTCAATTGTCTTCAATTATTTGAATATTGAACATAAAGTCTGAAGGTCATATTTCTAATTATAGTTTTGCTAAAATTATTGGATGGTATAATGAATCATTGCCTCCTGATCATACAATGGTTGATAGTTTTTACAATATGAAGAAATTTATTACGAGTTTTGGTTTGCCTGTTGAAAAGATTGATTGTTGCAAATTAGGATGTATGTTGTATTGGGGAGATGATGTCGAATTACAAGAATCCAAATTTTGTAATCAATCTGGATTTAAGCCTAGAAAGCATTATATGAAACAGAAATTAGTACCCTGGAAATCAATGTATTATTTCCGACTAACTCTGAGACTTTAAAGACTATATTCTTCTGATGTTACTGCATCTTATATGAGATGGCATAATGAACACAAATAGGAAGATGGAATAATGAGTCATCCATCAGATGCACTAGCATGGAAACATTTAACACCCATTGTGAGTTTGCAGTAGAAAGTTAAAATGTTAGGTTGGGATTATCTACGGATGGATTCTAACCTTTTGGTCAATACGACTAACAATATTCATCATGGACAGTCATAATTACTCTTTATAATTTTCTTCCATGGGTGTGTATGAATGAGGCATATATGCTCTTGACAGTGATTGTGCTAGGGCCTACAAATCCAAAGAATAAAATTGATGTATTCTTATAACCATTGATATCTCAATTGAAACATCTTTGGGAATATGGTGTTAAGACATATGATGTGTCTCTAAAATAAAATTTTGTGTTGAGAGCAGCATTAATGTAGACCATTAGTGATTTTTCGGCATATGCTATGTTGTCTGGATGGGGGACAACAGGGAAATTGGCTTATGCTTATTGTCGTAATGATTCTGATGCGTTTTATCTTCCAAACGGGTGCAAAACATGTCAGTTTGACAATCACAAGAAATTTCTTCCTCCACATCATCCATTTAAATGCAATAAACAAAGGTGTATTAAGAATAGGATAGTACAAACACCTCCTTCCCTTTACAAAGCTGGTGAAGAGATATTGCAAGAGATTGATGCATTAGGGTTGCTGAAAGTTACAGAATTTGAAGCTGATGAAGTTAATACAAGCATTAGTAAACTTTGGTTGGAGAAAGCGAAGCATCTTTTGGGATTTGTCATATTGGAAAACTAATTTAATACATCATAATCTAGATGTGATGCATATTGAAAAAAATATTTTTGACAATTTGTTCAATACCATAATGAACATTGAAGGGA
>JANIIA010000006.1:41690680-41714268 GCA_027478495.1 Erythroxylum alaternifolium | reverse complement strand
GAAATTTTATCACGTATAGAACATTATGGGTTTATATAGGAGACAACTCAAGATTTATTGTACAAAGGATTAGAACATGTAAATTAGAAATGCATTATGGTCAATCCCTAATCCTGTATAAAGTTTTGTATGCTCTAAAGATTCGACAAAATCTTATCTATGTGTTGCTTTTAATAAGTCTTGATTTTGATGTAAATTACCACAGTGGTGTTAAGGATTTATATCATGGACACATTTATTATGGTCATGGATTTTTGTTGGATAGTTTTATTATTTTGGGTGTTGTTTATTAAAATAATAACGTAAGTTATATTTTTTACATTGTCTAGTAATTCCAATAATGATGCAATTTTATGACATTCTAGATTATATTATATTGGCAAAATTTGAATAATTTGATTAGACAAAGAAGGCATTTTAGGTGATTTACATCGACCAGATTTACTTATTTGTGAATATTGTCTAATTGGTAAAATGGTGCAAAAGCTATTTGGAAAGGAAACACAAGCTTCTTAACCCTTACAATTAATTCATTAAGACATATGTGGTCTAACGAATGTAAGGGCACAAGTTGGGGCTTTGTACTTCATTACTTTTATAGATGACTATACTCATTATGATCACATCTATTTTATTTCTCACAAATCAAAAGAATTAAATTGATTCATAAAGTATATGACTTTAGTAAAGAATCAATTAGATAAGAAAATATAAGAATTAAGAACTGGTCAAGGACAATAATACTTTTATGATAAGTTCAAGATATTACGTGATGGAAAAGGAATACAAAGATAGTTAACTATTCCATAAACCCCACAACAAGCTGACGTTGAAGAAAGATGTAATATAGCATTACTCGAAATGGTCAGATCCATGATAGTACAAGCAAATCTACCATTCACCTGTTGGGTTGGTGCATTATTTATGACCACTTATTGTAACATCCCATTACCTATGGGAAGGTTAGAATGATAAATAGGAGTGTTCAGTGAAAGGCAAGAGATGCGTTTTTATGTTCATGCATAATATGACCTACTCATGCAAGTGAATAGTGAACTTTTCTGCATATAAATTTAAGTGTACATGTATTCATGAATAATTCCGGGTATAATTAGATTGAATTGTGAATTTTTGAGAATTTTGAATGTTTCTGCATTGAAAAAATTATTGGTTAGTATAATTGTGAGATTTATTAATTTTGGTCAACTTAGGATTTATTTTGTAATTTATAAAATATTATAGAAAATAGGAAAAAAAAAGAGAAGAAATCAAATGAAGATTTGGAGATAGTTGGATTGTAAAAATGAGAGTTAGATGGAGTCGGTTCAAAAGAAACTAAGTCAGAACTTAAGACCTTAGGAAAGTGACAAGTGTAAAGTTATTATTATTTGTCAAAAATAAGTTTGAGTAATCCGAGAGTTAAAGAGGAGATTGGTACTTTTCCTAAGATCTTTCCCTATTATCATCTTCTCCGAATTTCTTCCCCATACACAGAGTTTTCCATCAAACTCCTTCTGAGAGTTAACTCTGATTCTTCACATCCCTCATCATTTTCTTTACTCCTAAAGTGTTTCTTCTGCCTTAAGAAAAACCAGAAGTTGGTTAGTGTTCACAGAAGAGTACGTGATTTTGCATGAAATTAAGGCTTTAGGGATGGTTGAAGATCTTGGAGTTTTTCAACAAGAAGGTAGTGAATAAATTCTTTAGAATTGGAGATTTTGAAATAAATCTGATGAGTTATTGTCATCTGCATGAGCATGTCATTTACATATCGTTATATTTTTGAACACTATGATAAAGGGATGAAAATTTGGAGATATGGTGTTGTTTGGGTTTTGATGGATTATTAGTGATCAGGTGTTGTGAAATGGTTCTTGAAGTTGAAATAGAAATAAAATGACGTATAAGATTAGTGTAGAGAGTTAGATATGGAAAGGTGATATGCTCTGTTTCTTCACTGAGCATGTATGAATGTATATGTTTTTATATGAGAGTTGATGAAGACGAAGAGATGTTCAAGAAAAAGGTTTCTGAGTTGAGGAGTATAGATAGTATCTGCTTAGTCTATATTTCTGCGTCTATGTTTTTGCGTCTATGTTTCTGTGTCTATCTTTCTGTGTCTATATTTCTGCATCTATGTTTCTGTGTCTATATTTCTGTGTCTATCTTTTTGCGTCTATGTTTCTACGTCTATGTTTCTGCATCTATATTTCTGCATCTATCTTTCTGCGTCTATTTTTTGCGTCTATTTTCTGGGTCCATCTTATGCTTAGTCAACTTTCTGCTTCTACTTTTCACTTATATGACCATAACTTCTTCTCTAGATCTCCAAATGATCTGATTTTTTAAACCAATAGATTCCTAAGGCAGCGTTCTATCCTCCATAAACTTTTGTAGCATTCCGAATTGAATTGAGAAATATTGACGACATCAAAGTGTGGAATCTGTTGGAACAGTGAAATAGGATTTTCTTCCTAAACACCCTTCGTTATTTTGGTTATATCTAGATCTATAAAATTCCAAATGAGACACTTTTTAATTTGGAGTAAACTGGAGATATAGCCTTACAAATTGTCTTAAGAACTCTAATTTTGATTCTTTCTCTAAGATATTGAATTTCTGGATGGACGTTGTACGTAGTACACTATTTTTGATTGTGAACAACCCGATGATGTTGGAGGTATATCTTCCAAATTTCTGAACCAAATTGAGTGATTTTGGTGTCAATGGAAAGATAAGACATACAGGAACACTTTTCTAAGAGATAGTATGACCAAATTACATCAGTTTCACTTCCAAATTGAATGTGAACAATAGACTCGAAAGTCTGACTTGGAAAAATCTAAAGTGAGTGAATAAGAAATGAATTGAGATTCTAATGGTCTTATTGAGGTGTAAACCTAAGTATAAATTGTACTTAGATGATTTTTGATATGAAAATGATTTTGTGAATGAAATTGATGAGAAGATACCCGGGGTTGTCATGAACATGTATTGTACATAATTCATTTCAACATGTGCATTATTAAACGCTCATAATTTTGGAAATTGTGATATACATGTATGGTGTTTGATATAGAGGAGAAATTGGAACATCAACCTCCAGACGTTGCCAGAACTTCTAGGCATTAACTTCGGGAGCAATTTGTAAGTAACCTAGACGGTCTCACTTAATTTTTGGTTGTTTAAATTCTATTAAAAAATAATTAAATGAATGTGGCTTGAATGTTGATTCCGGACATGGAGGTCCGATGACTGTGATATTGGATTGAGATATTGAAGTGCTACTTGTATGTGAATGAGATGAAATAAATGTGCATTTTATATGAATTTGTCTTATGATTTTCAACGAAAGTTGAATGCCAGACTTAGGTCCGATAACTCTGAAATTTTGTTTGAACTGTCATATAAGATTATGATATATGAAGTATTCAGAATGTATTGCATTTCATAAAATGCATGCTCAGATAAAGCCGTTGTGACTTGAGCTGCCATTATGAAGCGCTTCCATGTAGAGCTTTGCTCCGTGATTTTTCTGATTTGGCACGTAGAGCTAAGCTCCGTGATTCTGTCTGATTGAGCCCTATGGGCTAATATTTGTATAAAGTCTGTGATAGGCACTCGGTCACAACAATAAGAAAGAAAGTGAGTCTTATGTGCATTGCTAATGTAAGATCTGAATGATTATAAAGTGTTAAATGTATAATGTGGCATGATTGATTAAATGCATGTGATCCAATGTGACTATATGTTATGTGAAATAATGTGATGCATGAATTGAGTGAACCATCGATGATGGTTATCTCACTGAGTTCACAAAACTCACCAAAATTGCAACGTGGTCTTTTCAGGACCGAGAGATGAAGCTATCAAGTGAGAGGCTCTACGTGATTTTGGCAAGAGAAGTCATGGCTCAAAGGTCAGTCAGCTGGGATTTTTGGACATATCGGATAGACTATATGTATTTTCCTCTTTCATGTAGTACTTTTGTACTAGGTTTAATGATGTACATGTAGTAAGTGTTGAAAAAATGCAATGTAGACTTTCGAAGTTGTGAAATGAAATGAGGAAAAAGTTGGGTTTTAAATATTGTGATTTTCCATACGACGTTGATTAATGAATAATGATATGATGCCATTTGAAGTTAGTGTAGTGTCCGAACATAGCTCACCCTTATCGTAAGATATGTACCGGAATGACCTCCAGGCATCCCGGTGTGTGCCCATACGGTGAGGTGGTGCTGCATTACTTGTCCAAGAACTAGAATAATTTATTAATCAATAGTGAAATTGAATATAGTAAAGCCTTAGGGGAAGCTGAACTAAATATAGTAGAGCCTTAGGGGAAGTTGAACTAAATCTAGCTAATTAATAGTTTGGTATATTCTTGATTATTTCTTTGCATTAGTATTTAAATTGTTGCTTTATTTTATTTATCCAACGATCTATAAATGTTGATATATCTTGCTAAGTTTATAGATAGTGGGTAGTTAATCAAGACTCCTCATGGGATTGATCTATACTTGCATTGTTAGTTGCTACTACATTATACACTTGTGGTAAAACAATTAAAACAAACAATTAAGTAATATAGAATGCATCATTAACTTTTTTACTTATAATGAGAGCTCTATTTTAGAAAACCTATCTAGCACTACAAATATTGAATCCTTACCATTTTTAGAACTAGATAAACCTAAAGAAAAATCCATTAACAAATCTACCTATCTATAGGTTGCACTTAAGATTTAGCCTGTTTATAAGTAACACATCTTTGACTTATTCTCTTTATATTTCAAGATTCTTTTTGACTTTAAAGTTTCCTATGCAATCATAAATTATAGATTTATTTTCCATGTGTTAAATTAGCATAATCTATTATTCTACATTTATTATTCCTATTAGAAGCATTATTTACATTCCATTTAAAATTAACCTAATTATTTTTAGTTCCTTATTACATCACTAAATTGTAGGATCATATGAATTATATACTCATATGCATTCAATCAAAGGAAAAGAAATGGTATATTTTATTGGTTTTCATCATTCTCTTTCCAACTTATAGAAAAAGGGTTTCTTTTGCTCAAATAATGTCATTAATTCACTCGTTTTGGATTTTTGGCTTTGTTTTAGATTTAAAATAACCATTGTGGAATGTGAATAGCTTTAACTATTTAATTTCCTGTTTTAATGCGGTCGGACTTAGAGAAAAAAGGGCTTGTTCTTGGATGTCATTATTTGTTCACTCTTCAAGTTTGTTCTTGTTCTAAAAGAAAAGGAACTATAAAGTCCTAATCTAAGAATGAAATTTTGGGGATTGATTGTAGGATAGGGAAAGTGTTAGGCACCTAATCATACCCATCTAAATAATTACCTAGGCTTATGACAAATTTTACAGATTTAGGTAAAGATTCAAAGAAGAAAGGTAAGATTGGTAGGATGAAAATTTAAGACAATTTGCTATACCTTTGATAACTTAAATTGTGTAATTTAATTTCTTATTGCATAATTGATTAATTGTTGAAGAAAGACTAGTTTTATAAAGGTTTAAAGAGTATTTAAATTATTAAGGTTAATTTTGATTATTAAAATTGATAATACTTTTTTGTTAATTATATATATTTAAAATTTTGATATATAAATAATAAAGATAATTCACACGCTTTTTTATTTTTGATTAATTTACCCTTCTTTTTACGAAATATTCTTTTTCGCAGGCCCTATATTGTATTGAAGAGCGTTGCTCATCCTTCTTTGTAGTTTGGAGTTGTCCGTCCATTCAAGTAAGTCATCCAACTCATGTCTAGCATATGTATTGCTTTAATAATACGATTATGATGCATTTGGTTTTTGTGTGAATGCAAAGGAGGTCTTTATTTTGTGTTGTTGTTTAAAATATTCTTATAATCATTGATGAGTTTTTATGTTCTTCTTTAATTGTCTAAGTATTTACAGTATGTGGAATGAGTTTGAGATCTTATGGATGATTTGAAGCATAACTAAGTTCCTAGGACGATATATAGGCTGGAAACCTGTGATGCAGCTCCCATGAGGCTTATTGGTGAAAATTTCTACGAGCCTAGGAGTCACAGTAAGAACTTGCTTTCTTGATTCACAGGTGAAAACAATGGCACGTATCATAGTATTGAAATCAATTGTAGATGATTAATTCAATTGATTAATACTTTAACTTCAATGCGATTAATGCAAACTTAGTATTAACATATGAAATTCATACGTTTAATAGACAATATAGTTCTTTGCATAATAAACCCCCAGGATGGTATATAGGCTGAAAACCTATGATGCAGTTCCTGTGAGGCTTATCGGTGAAAAATTTCACGAGCCTAGGAGTCACAGCAAGAACTTACTTTCTTGATTTACAGGTGAAAACAATGCAACGTACTATAGCATTGAAATCAATTGTAGGTGATTAATTTGATTGATTAATACTTAGAGAATTTTGTGTAAAGTTTAGATGTTCCATAAACTTAGGGGACATGAAGGATACTAACTATGAAATTAATAGTTTTGCAGAAATGAGTAATGTTAATAGATCTTAGATGTATAAATGATTAACGCCTGATGGTTTCATTAATCTTGAGTTTATTGAGGGAGTTAAAGCTTTTATTCATTATGCATGTTCTCAACTTACATATATGAATGGCCTAAAGATCAAATGTCCATGTAAAAAGTGCAAACACATTCGTTTCCTTCCTATTGATGAAGTGAACAAGCATTTGCTGAGAAAAAAGTTTGTCCCAAATTATTTTAAGTGGATACGATATGGGGAGCTATTGATTTGTAGGACCTCAAGAGGTATGAAGTACAATCGTCAGTGAATGTAGATGAGTTTGAAGGGGGATTGGATTTAGAACAAATAATGTGGATGCAACTGAAAATCTTTACATGCAAATGGTTTATGATGCAGCTAGTTATACCTTTCAGGAAAATAAAGAAACTCTTGAATAAGAACCAAACCCCCACGCAAAACAATTTTTTGACTTACTACACTCAGCTGGCTAAGAATTATAGCCAAATTGTGATACAATGACTCAATTTTTTTCAATTGCTTGAATATTAAACATAAAGTCTGAATGGCATATTTCTAATCGAAGTTTTGATAAAATTCTTGGATGGTGTAATTAATCATTGCCTCCTGATCATACAATGGTTGACAATTTTTATAATATGGAGAAACTTATTAGGGGTTTTGGTTTGTCTATTTAAAATATTGATTGTTGCAAAATGGGATGTATATTGTATTGGGGAGATGATGTAGAATTACAAGAGTGCAAATTTTGTGGTCAATCTAGGTTCATGCCTAGAAAACATTCTATGAAGTAGAAATTAGTACCCTGGAAGTGGATGTATTATTTCCTGCTAACTCCGAGACTTCAAAGACTATATGCTTATGATATTACTACATCTCACATGAGATGACATAATGAACACAAAAAGGAAGATGGAATAATGAGTCATCCATCGGATTCACTGGCATGGAAACAGTTCAGTAACATTCATTATAAGTTTGCAGTTGAAAGTCGAAATGTTAGGTTGGGATTGTCGACGGATGGATTCCAACCTTTTGGTCAATCCGGCCAATAATATTCATCATGGCCAATCATAATTACTCCTTATAATTTGCCTCCATGGATGTGTATGAATGAGGAATATATGTTCTTGACATTGATTGTCCCAGGGCCTACAAATCTAAAGCATAAAATTGATGTATTCTTACAACCATTGATATCTAAGTCACAATATCTTTGGGAATATGGTGTTGAGACATATAATGTGTCTCTGAAACAAAATTTTGTATTGAGAGCTTTCCAGCATATACTATGCTGTCTGGATGGAGCATAGTAGGGAAATTGGCTTGTCCTTATTGTGACAATGATTCTGAAGCATTTTATCTTCCAAAAGGGAGCAAAACATGTTAGTTTGATAACCACAGGAAATTTCTTCCTCTAGATCTTCCATTTAAATGCAATAAATAGAAATTCATTAAGAATAGGATGGTACAAACACCTTCTCCCCCTCACAAAGCTGGTGAAAAGATATTGCAGGAGATTGTTGAATTAGAGTTACTGAAAGTTACAGAATTTGAAGCTGATGAAGTTAATACAAACATTAGTAAAAACTTTGGTTAGAAAAAACGAAGCATCTTTTGGGATTTGCCATATAGGAAAACTAATTTGATACGTCATAACCTAGATGTGATGCATATTGAAAAAAAATATTTTTAACAATTTGTTCAATACCATAATGAACATTGAAGGGAGGACAAAAGATAATATAAAATCACGAGCTGATTTGAAACCTTTTTATAGAAGGAATGAGTTACATAAAGCTCTTCACACCGGTAAATATCCAAAAGCATGCTACACTTTGGACAAAAAAGAAAAGGAAATTTTGTGTGAATGGTTGAAAAGTCTAAAGTTTCCCAATAGTTATGTTTTAAACTTGGCAAGGTGTATGGACATGAGGAAGTACAAATTATTTAGGGTAAAAAGTCATGATTGTCATGTGTTTATGCAAAGGCTAGTTCCAATTGCATTTAGGAAGTTGCTACCGAATAAGGTTTGGGAAGTTATAACAGAATTAATTTTGTTTTTTAAAAGCTTAACATCATCTAAAATTAAGTTGGTTGAAATGAAAAAATTAGAAAGGAAAATTCCATCAATTTTATGTAAATTGGAAGCGATTTTCCCTCCAAGCTTTTTTAACTGTATGGAACATCTACCTATGCATTTAGCATACGAGGCTAAACTTACCGGTCCAGTTCAATATCAATGGATGTATCCACTTGAGAGGTAATTTAACAAAAATGATTGTAACTAAAGTAAGAACATGTTTTAATAACTAAATTGTAATAACCCTATTCGCTAATGTGGGTATTTACATCACTTAAAGAAAAATGTCAAAAACAAAGCTAGAGTTGAAGGTTCAATATGTAATACTTATTTAGTGGAAGAAGCTAGTACATTTTATTCACATTATTTTGAGCTGCATATTCACACAAGAGAAAAAAAGTTTTTAGTAATGACGATGGGTGAGAAACGAGTGATGTTGATGGTAACTTATCCATTTTCACAAATCTTGGACGAACATATGGACGTTCAATAAAAAGAATGATAATAGAGGAAGAAATTGAGGCTGTCCATGGTTACATTTTATTGAACTGTCATGAGGTTTAACCTTTCATGCAGTACGTTGAAATTGATTATTTGGGTTTTGAAATTTAGTGTTATTCACTACTGAAATACATAATAATGTTTTTATATTATACGAGAAATAGTTACGCGAGATAATGCCCGAGAAAACACAAGATGATATCAATAAAGAAGTTGGAAGACACTTTCCTCGATGGTTGGAAAATATGTAAGTTTTCACTTACAATTATTGAAATGATTAAATTATAAGATTAAAGTGTTCAAATGACAATATGCTGTTTAATATGATAATTTCTTTTGTGTAAGCCTTAGAAAATCCAATAGAGAACAATTTCATATGTGATCTTGTGAAGGGACCTTTACAAATTGTTAAATCATATCCAGTGTATTTCATTAATGGATATAAATATCATACAGAATATCATGGTCATAGCATGGCAACAGTAAATAGTGGAGTTTGTATACATGGAGAATTAATGAATTACTACGGTAAAATTATTGAGATACTTGAAATTGAGTACTCTGCATTGCCAATAAAGTGAAATCTGATATTTAAGTATGACTGGTTTGATCCAAATCCACATGTTGGTACAAAAGTGCATAGCTTATACAATTTAGTTGAATTCAACAAGCAAAGAAGAATTAGACAATTTGAACCTTTTGTGTTAGCAATGCAAGCGATCCAAGTCTATTATGTCCCTTTTCTCAGCTTACGACACGATAAGTCAAATTGCTTAGTCGTTTGCAAAGTTAAACCTAGAGGTATTTTTGAATCACATGAAAAAGGATATTAGAGAATTGAAAGTGAAGCGTTTCAGGAAGATGTTTATGAAATAAATGCATATGTTACATATGACGAGAATGAACCTTTGACTGATCCAAATAATGAATATGTTGAAATTTTATCTAGAGAGAATGAGGAAGGCGAGAGATTTGGAGAGGATGAGGAGGGCGAGAGATCTGAAGAGGAGCCTGAGTTTGATTATAATTCTTCAGAAAAAGAAGATGACGATGATTTTGATTTACAATTAAATACTGATAGCAATTAATTTGTGTTTGTAATAAAATATTTTATTCAATAAATCAATTATTAAATTTTCAATATATTGTGTGAAATGTTAAATTGAAATGTTATATTTCTGGAATATTCAATCAAATATGAATTTCAGGTTAAAATATGTCATTAAACAAAAAATAGGATATGATGCAACCAAGGTTCAAACCAAGATTTGCAGCTAGTTACTGTCCAAGTGAAGCATCACATTCTGCAGCTGCAATCGAATAAGATGTTTTACCTCCACCTACTACACTTGCACATGAGGAATCACCTTCTGTACCTGCTATTACACCCTCTATCACCCATACATCGATAGAGATATCAGGGTTCAATGATGCAGATGAAGGAGGTAGCCTCCAGCCTAGAGCTAAGGGAGTTGATAGAAGAACTTATGTCACAATTGTCAACAATCTATAAGTGAAAATACATGAAACACCATATGTTTATAATTAAGTTATAGGTTTAAATTTTAAAAATGGTATAAATTTAATTGTTTTAATATTAGGTTGATTCCATCTTGATCATGGTCAAGAAGCATAACATCCAAATTCATGGAGAAATAAATTAAGTAATTTAATTATATTAATCATAATAATAATTAATAATTAATATTAATTTATTAAACATTATATATTTAGTTAATAACTAATGTCCTCCTAGAGAATGCAAATAACCATTGATGTAATTGTTCTGACAAAATGCTTTTGATATCTTAGGATTCACATTTTATTTTTTAAAAAAAAGGGATACCACCACTTTATTTTGTTTGTAAGAAATTCGTCTTTGTTTTGAACTTCCTCCTTATATCGACTCCTTTATGTCCTATTTTGTTATTGCACATATTTTAATTGGCTCCATCTTTACCGAAGTCATGTGTAGTTCTCCTTTAGTGTAGGCTTTGTGTCTTGTTAAATAATTTAAATAATTTTTGTTTTTACGTTTGGGCCTTTACATTAGGCTGATACAAATAGTATTTATAGTATCCATATTACATTACTTAGGCTCACATTTTTTGATCTTGAATGAGCTCACTATTTTTATCTAAAATTGCCTCAACTTCTTCATTCATCCTAACAACTTTAAGGATATATAATATTGGGGATTCACTTAGGTGGTAATCCCACCATCCTATCAATTGTTCAAAAAATCTAGCTATTAAGAGCTCATCTATTCCATGGTCAGATGCTCCTAATTAGGTTCTATAGGCATTGACTGCCATTATCATTTGTTGGAGCACATTTAAAATGTTATATTTTGACAATCCATATCGATATTCCATTTATAGACAAAAGAAACATTATACGTAGTCTATTATAAGGAATTGGATTTTTAGTCTATGTCTATATCAAGGGCAATGAGTTTTGTCCAATAGGGTCTTGTTGCCAATGAAGTTTATTCACAATTGGAGAAGGAGGTTGGAGGTTTTCAATTTCAATATTGCTTTCTTGCTCAATCATATTCATTTTTTGGGAGCTATTAGTTTTGATACCGTTAGGAACTTTATGTTAGCAATTTGACATTTCCCAAAATAGAAATAAAAACATTGTATAGATTGTAGTAAAGCCCAACAAAGCAAAGCTAGGAATAAATTCCCATACAAAAATTATAAGAAATTATACAAAAGCACAAGTCCAATAGGAAATATGTGAACAAGCCCCAAAACTTTCCTTCAACATCAAAACTCAAAAATATTACATGCTATAGGTGCAACAAAAAAAGCAATCCTTACCCTTCCCTGGAAACTTGGCTCTGATACTAATAGAGGAAAGCATGAGGATAAGGACTTGATCCCTGGAAGCCCAAAAAGTTAGAAGCCTTCATTTAACTTTGATCGGAATATCTGTGGAATGCTCCCACACTATTTTCACTAACTAACAAACCAGAATGGAAAATTATACTCCACTTTAGTGTTAAAAAAGAACAACCGCGACTCTCTTAGGTTGTAATACCAACGGGGGAAGTGCAACGATTAACTGGGAGAGAACAAGTAGAAAGCTCTGAAGAATTCTAAAGATAATTAAGGATAAACCTTAAGTTTTAAAGGATGCCACCTAAAACACAATCAAGGGTTCACTTTTGGAAGGAAAAAAAGGACTCACTTTTACAAAGAGGTTTTAAGGTTTAAATGGGATAAACTATTAGTAGATCCTTAAAGTCTACTTAAGATCTCTAATCTGACTTTTTGTCGTTTCAAATCTCTTTTTAGGACTCTTTTCAAGATCCTATTTGTTCTAATCTTGTTCATAAGTTGGTTTGCAAATAAAAGGTTGTTGCCATTGTTATGAACCTATTCTAGGAGTTAATAAGTATTGTTATTCTAACCTAAAAAAGTCTCCACATAGTTTTTTTATGAGTTGCTTTATTAAATATTGAGTTAACATGAATAAAGCCTTAAAAGCAAATATTAAATAAGGAAAATGTAAGAAATTAAGTTACATATGAGCAAATAAGAGAAAACTAAAGCAAATAAAAATAGGTATTGAATATCATAACATAATGGGTTGTATGGTCGACCGTTATAGGATATAATTCTCAACACAGATAATATGGCAAATTTTGAACCAAATAAATAATATCACACCTTAATGGTGGTAGAGCTAACTGCTGTGAGATGCCATACGCAAATATATAAAGCAATATCAAATGATAAAGTAACTGTAAAAGCTTAGCGGGCGACATAGTCGTCCACTACAAGTTGTGCGTAAACGAAAGTCAATAAGTGCAAATCAACTCACATTATGACTTTTATTAAACTTTCAAATTAATGTTTTTCAATACATATGAAGCATTACAAAAGCTTTAACTGTTTTAGAGAAGAAAACAAAAGAAAAGAAGGCTTTGGTATAAAGGTTTTTGCTCAAATAAGGTGGTTTTTACAAACACAAAGCTTCATTGGAAGCTTTGGTTTTTAAGGGCTTTAAGAAGGCATTACGGGGCTTTAGAAAAGAAGGGAAATGTTCAAGCTTTTGGAAGAGCAAGAATTAAGAAGAACTTGGAGAAGAAAGCTTAGAAGAAGAAGATCTCTCTCCCTTTGATTTGAACTTTCTCCGTATATAGACTCTCTTGTGTCCAATTTTGTCATTTCACATCTTCCAGTTGGCTCCATCTTTGCATAAGTCATATGTAGTTCTCCTTTGGTGCAAGCGTCGTATCTAATCAAATGATTTTTTTTGGCTTTTGGACCCTTATGTTGGGCGGATACAAATAGTATTCATATTATATTGCTTGGGCTTGCATTGTCCTTTTTCTTAAGATGCGGTACTGAATGTATTAAATTTTGGTATAGTTTGTAACGAGGAATAATATTATTTGTACGTAGGTTTGGTATGGGATGTATTGACTACTACTATAATTTTTCTTGTTTTATGTTACTCTTTATACTCAATCATGGTATTCTTATATTGATGTGAATGTGTTAATCATCTGTAAGTAGTGACGATATTTTACGTTCATAGTGATATTAAATGTATGAAGTCATGGAGTTCTTTGTATTGAGATATGATACTACTTACTCTAATTTCTAGTATCCATATATTAAAGTGTCTTGGTATCATTTTCCACTATTATAATCCTATTTATTTTAATTTCTAGTATAATTTATGGTATTCTTTACACCATCTTAGTATGATATTTATTACATGGTTATGATATTTTTACAAGTTTTTAATTTTTGCAATCTAGAGACATGGTATTTAAACATTTGATTTCAGGTTTTTTTAATTTATTAGTTGCAATATTTAATTAAAAATTTTATTAATAAAGATGGATTATAAAGATTATGAAATTTCATAAGCATTTCCCTTTTAAAATTTTCTCAAATTAAACATTGTGCAATGGAACACACCGTAACGGAGTATTTGCCAATTAATTTCATAATTCATTTTCTTTACCAACAAACATATCTTTGGGAAAACTCATCTTTGGGCAATTAAAAATATTTTAGAATATATGTAATTATGTAAATTATCTTCATGCACTCAACAACCTTATAAATACACAGAGAATTTCATATGATAATAAATTGTCATGAAATACTATATTAGTACTTGCATTAATTTTCAAAAAACATTTCACAACAAAATCCTTACATTACAAATAGTCATGTAATGTTGTTTCATATGTGTGTTTTATTTCAAAGTATGGTTACAGGAGACAAGCAAATATAATCATTTCAAGTCACTTGATTGCTTATTAGTGCCAAAATGTGTCTTAATCGGGGTAACCTGCTTAACATATCAAGATTTCTTATACTAAGATTCCCTATAATTTTATTATCAATTGGTAGTGACATGAAATTTAAATAGGCTGCTATGGTTGAGGTACCAGGATTGTATATTGGTGGCAAAACGGGCCTCATATTGGTCGCTCTAGTTAAGGTGTCAAGATTGCATATTTGGTGATCATTAACGTCATACTCTTCCCGAAGTCGTAACATTTTAACTTCATTGGCTTTTGTTGATACTTGCTTAGTTACATTCAGAATACTAACGATCCACATCACAATGTCTCCACTTAATGAAAGGTCATATGGATCAAACCAAGGACACAAACAATAATAGAGTTCTCTCCTTATTTGGAATCTTTGCATCTCCTTTAACTTCAGTATATACCATATATGTCACCGACTTTTGCTCCTTAGGAGTAAGGCTCTGCATCAATTCATGATTGAAGAAATATATGCACTAATAAAAATTTCAGGAAATAAAGAAAGCAATTTCAAGGAACAAAGAATATAATTGAACTTCATTGAACAGGTCTGGCTCTTAAAGTTGATAATTTTATTAATCTACAACAAAAGGATATCACTTAAAAACATGTACTATGATGAATATGATCAAGATGTCAATTTAGATGAAGGTAATAATTTTATTAATCCATAACAAATGTTAGATTACTGGCATGAACAATGTCATTTTCATAACAAGGGTGAAATGTGAGCTTATACTAAACGATATGAGGAATGTTCCAAATATGTGACTTCTTATCTCAATAGGAAAACTCAAAGATGATGGTTTTGAAAGTCATCATAGTAATAACAAGTGGAAGCTCGATAAAGGTAATTTGATTGTGGTTCAAGGAAGAAAAGAAGGATCATTATATGTGATGATGTGAAGAAAATTATGCACAAAGCAAACAAATGTTGTTATTTAAATGTCATAAAAGGTTTGGACACATAAGTGAAAAGGGATTATTCTTGCTTGAAAACAGTATCTCCATAATATTAGAAGTAAAACTCCTAATTATACACTAATTGTTTAGCTAAAAATGACAAATCCATTTTTTAAATGGATACATCATACTAAGAGAAAATATGTTCTTCGTTTGGTTTATACTAATGTTTGTTCAATAACTAAATAATTACTTGGTGGTGCACTATATTTTGTTAATTTTGTTGATGACTTCCTGAGAAAAGTTTTGATATTCTTGTTTAAATGAGAATGGATCCTATCAAATATTTCACATTTTCTATGATCATCTCTATTTTAGGTATTCAGGGAATCCTCATTCATAGATGAAATATTCCTATTATGCAAATGCCAATTGAATCAATGTTATTAGTTGTGAATTTAAACTTTTTGGTATTTTCCGTTTTTTGGGGTTATATGATGGGTCAATTATTTGCTTCATTGGTTCCAACGGTGGCAACTGCGGAATCACTTAGGTAATTAGAGCATTCAAGGAGTTCCATGCTAGAGTACAACAAGAGTGGTCAGAAATTAAAATGTGTACAAGGTGATACTGATATAGACTAATTAAATGGTATTGCTAAAAGAATGAACCACATTGTTGAAGAAAGTTTTGATGTATAATTTATCAAGTCAAGCTATCTAAGTCATTCTTGATAAGGCTATAAAGACTGTCACTAGCATTATTAATCTTTCAACATCAGTCCCTTTGAATGGAAATATCCCAATGGAAGTTTGATCTAGACAAAAAGTTTCTTACAACCATTTAAAAATATGTGGGTTTGAAGCATTTGTTCATACTCCTAATGATGAACAAGCCAAGTTTGATGTAAAGATCAAGAAGTGTATTTAAATTAGGATGCCAACAAAATGATTATGGATTCTTTAGGTATCGATTATGGGAGCATATCAACAAAATGATTTCCAAAAGCAGAGATGTTTTGCTTTCTAGAACTAAACCATTTTAGATATGAAGAAGTCATAGAAGTTAAAACATAAAATTGTCAATCATTTTAATCCTAGTCTACTCCCTATGATATAAAATGATAATGTTGGTATCAATGATCATGCCTCTCCATTACCTCTCCATTAATAGTAAATAGTGATCAAGAGGGAGATTAAAATGTGCAGATGAAAAAAGATAATGATCTTGATAAACCTATAATGCCTCAATTGAGGCGATATATTGGGAGGAGATGACCCTCTATTAGATATTATCTAAAAAAGTGTGTAACTATCCTTTATGAGGAGAAGCTATAAACGACAACATGAAGATAAAATAGGAGAATGCTATATAAGAGGGAAATGGAATCTTTGCACGAGTATCATATATATGATCTAGTATAAGTATCTAAAGGAAGGAAAGCCTTAAAAACCAAATGGGAATGTAGGCTCAAAATTGAAGAGAATATTCCAAGACCAAGGTTTCAAGATCAAACTAGTTGTCAAGGGATTTGGATAGAAACAAATCAATTTTGAAGAAATATTCTCTCTAGTAGTAAAAACGTCATACATTTAAGTAGTACATGGTTTATGAATAATTTGATGTTAAAACAACTTTCTTTTATAGTGAATTTGAAGAAGAGATCTATATGGAAAAACTTGAAAAGTTTCAATTTAAAAAAAAAAGATGGTGTGCTGACTAAGAAGTCTTTATGATCTAAGGCAAGTACTAAGGTAATTGCATAAAAATTTTGATGCATTAATAGCTAAGCATCATTTCAAGAAAACTCTTATTAACCACCGTGTCTTAGTGAAAAAATATGTTGAAAGAGATTTCATTATACTCATGCTTTTTGTAAATGACATATTGATTATTAGATATAATTATAAGAAGATTGTTGTTTTGAAAAGAGATTTGAGAAAATCCTTTCTATCCTTGTTATGAAGGATTTAGGACCAAAAAGAAAATTTACTCAAAATATGGATCACTTGGGACATGTCAAAGAAGTTGTTGTGGTTATCCCAAGAAAATATATATTAAAAAGTACTTAAGAGATTTAATATGCACAAAGCTTAACCTATGCTAACATCTTTTATTGAGCACTTTAAATTAAATTCAAAACCAAGTACAAATGAATAAAGAAATGGAGGAAATAAAGAAGATTCCATACTATCTATGGTAGGCAGCCTTATATATGTCATGATATGCACTAGACCTGATATTACCTTTGTTGTTGTTATTGTTAGTATATTCATACATAATAAAGGAAAAGAACATTGGGCAACAATAAAATGACTTCTTTGATATCTCTGAGGAACAACTAAGAAAAATTTTTGTTTTGGTAAAGGAAGGCATGTGATAGAAGGTTACATATATGCAAACTTAGTTGGAGATACTAGTTCTAAAAAAGCAACCTCAGGATACTTGACTATCTTTGTAGAAGGAGATATCTCTCGGCATTCTAAACTATAAAATTGTGTTGCATTGTCAATAGTTGAAGCCGAATATATTGCATCCATTAAAGCTTGCAAAGAGATGCTTTGGATGAAAAAAATTTCTTGTTTGAATTGGGTCAAAAGCATGAAAAGTATGTGTTATGTTGTGATAATGAAAGTGTTATTCACTTAGCCAAAAAATCTAGCAATTTGCTCGCAATCAAAATATATCAATGTTCATTATCATTAGATGCAAGAGTATTAGAATAGAAGTATCTACAACTTGATAAGGTTCATGTATATGACAATTGATTCAGCATGACAACCAAAGCATTTTTAAAAAGAAAGTACGAAGATTGTTGTAAAGAAGTTGGTATGAAAATTACCCTAAGTCAAGATGGGGAAAGTTTGTTGGATCCTTCCGTAATTTTGAGTTAAAAATACTAATTAATCTTATAATCATTTCACTAGGAATTCCAAATTTTGGTCATATATAAGAAATGTTGGTCACAATTGAAAAAATAAATTTCAAATATTGATAATCTTTAATATTAATTGAAGAATTTTAAAAGATTACACGAGGAGAACATATGTACTTTATAAATTAATTTCAAACAAAAGAGAAATTCTTTTAAAGTGAAGAAGTTCAAAAAGTTGTTAATATCTCTCTTTGTGCTAGTTTGTCTTCACTCTCTAAAAATTCATTTAGTAATTTTGCTTGAGAGACCTATCCATGATTTCTTGTTTCACGACAATTTCATAAGTTTAGATGCTTAGCTTTTGGCTTACATAAATTTCATAAGAAATATTATAGGAACTGTTTTTAGCTTTTCTTCCCATAAATCTTACCATTCTTTGTAAGTTATGAAATCACTGTCTTTTATTATTTCAAATAAGTTTGTGGGTAATTACAGAAATGCTTCATTTTGTAATTCATATTCCCATCCATCACATTATTCTCAAGATTGTCAGTAAACAAAATGTATCTTTCTCTTTGCTTTTCCATACGCAACATTATTGAATAAATTTTATTGAAAGTTGTGATTTGGGAAGACTAAGTTTTGAATACTATAGCATAATTATTTGAAAATCATAATCATTGTTCACTACCTCCAGTCTCTATGTAGCCACCTACCAACTCCACTTTGATCGTCCTCCTTCAGTTAATGTCAGTTCAGTCATCCACTTGCTTATTCTAGATTTCCAGTGCCATCACCAATACTATAATTGTCCTCTAGTAGTCACTTATGACAATCTATTGAATGGTTCTTCAAAAACCAATGGAAAATATGCTAAAATTGTCATGTCTATAGCAAATAATAGTAAATTCTAAACTGTATCTTTAGAAATTGTATTTTTAAGCCTTTTCATTTCCTTTTTGCCATTCTCTATTTTCAGAAATTGTATTTTTGAACTTCTTCATTACTTTTTAGCATCCTCTAAATTTATGCAAGCACCTTCAATTTGATGTTTTTAGGTTTTATTTATTTTTTTAGTGCCCTTCTTTGGAATTTATTTTTAATCATGATTTCCTATCTTGTGTTATTTTAGATTCATTTAGGGACTTGTCTTCTTTGGCTTGTGTTGGGCATTAAGATAGGAGTGGTGACTTTGACTATCGATGATAGAGTAAGGGCAAGTCCTTCGGTGAGTATTGGGATTAAGAGTAAAGAAGATGTTGACATATTACGGATATGTTCTTGGAACATAAGGACACTTATAGGGAAGTCTTTGAAATTTGTTGAGAATTTAGACAAATATAAGATTTATATAGCGTGCATTCAGGAAACAAAATGGACAGGGCTAAAGTGAAAGAGATTAATGATTTCAAACTTTGGTATTTAGGTTAGTTGAAACGATAAAATGAGGTAGGTATCTTGGTTGTTAAGGAACTTATAAATCATATAATGGGGGTAAAGAGGACTAATAATAGGATTATGTCAGTAAAGATTGTGGTGAAAGGTGTTGTTCTTAATATGGTGTGTGCATAAGCACCTCAAGTAGGTTTAGCCAAACAACTTTAAATGGCAATTTTAGGAAGAGCTAGATGAGGTGATTCGGCAGATCTCCCTTGACGAGTAAGTTATTCTAGGAGGAGACTTTAATGGGCATATAAGGCAACCTTCTACGAGCATCTGTGGACTAATGGAGGTTACGGGTTCGAGGATAGGAATGATAATAGGACTGGTTTGTTGGATCATGCGGTAGTGTTTGAGTTAATGATATCCAATTCTTTTTTTAAGAAAAACGAGGAGCACCTAGTGACTTTTAAGAGCAAAAATATGAAAAACTCAAATTTACTACCTCCTTGTAAGACAGAGCAATCGACCTAGGTGTAAAAATTATCAGGTGATACCAAACTCTTACTCATCAAATCAACATAGACTATTAGTTTTGGATCTTATAATTAAGGGATGGAGGAAGAAGAGAAGTCCTGGGAGGTGTACTCCAGTCAGATGGTAGAATATGAAAGGAAACACGGTGAAGCTACTTAGGGATAGGGTAATATTTGGAGATGAATGGAAAATAGTAAAAGATGCTAATCAAATATGGAAGAGAGTAGTAACTCTTTTAAGGAATACATCTAAAAAGATCTTAGGGGTTTTTAAAAGATCTAGGGGTAGTAAGATGGAGTCTTGGTGGTGGAATGAAGATGTTCAAGAAAAGGTTAAAATCAAGAAGGGTGCTTATAAAGCGCTATTGGATATCACTACAGAGGTAAAGAGAATAGCCAATACAGTAACATACAAACTGGCTAAGAAAGAGGTGAAGAAGACAATCTCAATAGCTAAAAGCAGAGCGTACGAGAAATTGTACCAAAAACTAGATACTAAATATGGAGAAAAGGACAATTTTAAGTAGGTAAGAGCTAGGAAAAGGAAAACGAGAGACTTAGATCAAGTTTGTTGTATAACAAATGAAGTGGGACGAGTACTTGTAATAGAAAATGACATCAGAAAAAGATGATAGAGATACTTCTATAGCCTTTTTAATGAAGGCAAAGAGGAAAACACCTCTTTAGGTGATCTTAGCACGTCCGAGAGGTTTCTTAACTTAAATCGTTGTAGATAGATTACAAGGGAAGAAATTAAAAATGCTTTAAGGGAGATGAAGAGCATAAAGGTAATAGGGCCTAATGAGATACCCATTGAGGCGTGGAAGAGCCTAGGTGAAGAGGATTTTGCTTGGCTAACTAAGCTCTTTAATGTGATCCTTAAGATTGCCAAAATATCGGATGAGTGAAGATTAAATATGTTAATTCCTCTACACAAGAACAAAGGAGACATTCAAAATTGTAATAAGTATAAAGGCCCCAAACTATTTAGTCACATCATGAAGTTGTGGGAGAAGGTAATTGAGAAGAGAGTGAGAAAGGAGACTTCTATCTCAGAAAACCAATTTGGCTTCATACTAGGAAGGTCCTCGACAAAGGCGTTAAATCTCTTAAGAAGATTAATAGAATATTACATGGAAAGACAGTAATTTACATTTGGTTTTTATTGATTTAGAGAAAACGTATGACATAATACCTAGGGAACCATGTAGAGTTGTTTAGATGGTAAGAAAATTCCTTTGTCTTATATACGAGTTATTAGTGATATATATGAAGGGATAAAAACCATAGTAAGGATGATAGGAGGAAATACAGAAAATTTTTCTATCGATATTGGGCTCCACCAAGACTCCTCATTAAGCCCTTTTTTCTGTTTGCAGTAATAATGAATGAGCTTACCAAGAATATTCAAGAGGATATGTCTTGATGTATGTTGTTTTTTGACGATATTATCTTAGTGGATGAGATAAAAAAAAGGTGTCAATATCAAATTAAAACGTTAAAAGGATACGTTAGAGTTGAGGGGTTTTAAATTGAAAAAGACTAAGACTAAATACTTAAAGTGTATATTTTCGGGCCATAAGGTAGATCCTGATGTGAAGGTAAAGATCGGTTCAGAAGTTAAACCATAAAAGAGTATTTTAAGTATCTAGATTCTATCATTCAAAGCAATTGAGAGATCGATGAAAATATATTCCGCTGTATCAAATCAGGAGAAGTGCATCAGGAGTTTATGTGATAAGAAGATATCACTCAAGCTCAAAGATAAATTGTATCATTTAACTATTAGGCTAACTATGTGATATGAGGCGGAGTATTGACCCATCAAACAATTATGTTTTCGTAAGCTACTGGTGGCAGAAATAATGATGCTTCGTTGGATGTATAACTTTCCTAGAAAAAATAAGATCAAGAATGTATTGTTAATCGACAAATTAAAGGTGGCAAATATTAATGATACATTAAGAGAGACGAGACTTAGGTGATTCCAACATATTAAAAGGAAAAACCATGATACTCTAGTGGGAAGATGTGAGAAAAGAGTACTTAAAGACTATAAGAAGAAAACAAAAAAAGAGGCCTAAGAATAATTGAGGTGAAATGATCAAGAATGATATGTGTTTGCTAAAGAAAACTTTGACATATTAAGGTTTAGATAAAAAGTCTCATATAAAGAGGTCTTTATTGTTCTCTTAAGTCCTCTAAACTTTTTCCTTGGAGTTATTTATTTTATAGATAGTCTTAATATTTTGATTAAGCAGTACCTTTCTTGTAGTTATTTAGCCTAATTAGTTTCTCACTTACTCTATTTACTTTATTATCATGACTGGTGTGATTTTATTCTTATACTTGTCTCTTTTTTTAGTTTTTATAGTTATTTTTTTGAAGGGTAGTTTTTATAGTTATTTATTTATCTTATCTTATTTTATTAATCCTTACTATGTTCTATATGTATTATATTACATTTTTTATATGTTTAATTATACATATTTCTTTTAATATGTATTATTATTAATTTACACTATATGTGATTTATCATAAACAATTTTTTTTCGTATAAGAATAAAGTTACGTATTATTATACCTTTTCAAGCTCTAACGGTCTCTCACTAGATTATGTTGTTAGGTAAAAAAAAAATTGAACTGATTTGTATAAAGATTAACCACTAAATTAAATTTTTTAAAATTTTCATGTTAAATTGAAAAAATCTGAAAATAGTAGACACGTAACTGAAAAAGAAAATATCTTGAAATCGTTTTAAAAGAACCATTTACACATAAAACATAGGAGATAAATTAGAATGCCGAATTTGTCATAAAACTCCCACCACAACGAGATACATCCAACCAGTTGACCCCTGCATTTATACGTTTCTTCCCGTTCTCCATTTCTCTGTACCTACTCTGAACTCCACAGTAGAACGAAACTACACAATGGCCACTCCCAACTCAACCAACCTGGCCCTCCAGCCGGATACGGATCGACCTGATAACCCATCTCACGAGTTCGCTCAATTCGGAGCTGGTTGCTTCTGGAGCGTTGAGTTAGCATTTCAACGCGTCGTCGGAGTAGTGAAGACCGAAGTTGGGTATTCTCAGGGCCACGTCCACGATCCCAATTACAAACTGGTATGCACCAATGCCACCAACCACGTCGAGGTTGTTCGGATCCAATATGACCCGGTATTGTGCCCCTACACCAACGTCCTCTCTGTTTTCTGGAGCCGTCATGACCCCACTACGCTTAATCGCCAGGTTCGTACCTTTGATGGGTTTTTTGTTTTTTCTTGGACGAGTTTTATGTAATCTATGAAAGTTTATAGATGATATTCTAATCTTGTACTATGTCTCAAATTTGAAATTTGAACGAATTATATTTATGTTCTAGATCAATATAGACATAATGGTTTGATTGATCAGGGTGGGGATGTGGGTACGCAATACAGATCAGGG
>JANIIA010000006.1:41622726-41633744 GCA_027478495.1 Erythroxylum alaternifolium | reverse complement strand
GTGACACACGGGCGTGTGACATTGAGTGGAGAATCGGTAACGACAACAGGGTTGTGCAGGGTCAAGGTAGGCACAGGTGTGTGCCGCACGGGCGTTCGTTGGGTGAGGAGTGCGTTGATGATGCGTTGTGACTAGCTGAGTCTGAGGTCACGCGGCTACAGGTGGAGATTGGGTGAGGAGTGGTGGTTGCGGGTAAAGAAGAAGCCGAATGAGATATGGATACAAGGAAAGGAAAATGAAAAGACAAAGATGAGATGAGATGGTTTATTTAAAGGGTATGAGTGAACCTCCCCAGTCACAGGTGTGACTGAGTGACTGACTCCCCGGTCACACCCGTGACTAGGGAGTCAAAGGTGTGCTCCCCATATGTTTTGTGTGGAGTATTTTAGGATATTGAGGAAGCTTAACTTATCCTTTAGCCAATCCTTATTTAATGGTTAGCCATATTAAGAAGGATAGCTTTGGAACTAATTTTTGTTTCAAATTACTTCATGCCAACTCAATTCTTTGGAACTAATTTTTGTTTCAAATTACCTCATGCCAACTCAATTTCTCTCCAACTCCTCTTAATACTTCCCTGCGTAACTTATTAGTAAACATACAACTTAAATGTCGAAGACAAATGTAGTTGTCCTTCCACTCTACATCTCGATTGTATTAAGATATTGCTTGAGCAAGCTTGGGTGGGAAATTGGTCCATTGGTTCACTATGATCCATTTGTTCACTTTAGCATTCTTTTAGAAATTGCTCAGTACATTTGAAGGAGTTTGATAAGTTCTTTTTTAATTTCGTAAGTTATGTCATAAACCAAAAAAAGTTAAGATTAGAAGAGTAGGAGGTCATTTGCAAATAATAAATATAATTTTTAGGTGAATTCTTGCTTGAGTAGCCTTCAAACAACTCTTGAGCTATCATGAAAAGCGCAAATTTTAAATCTTAATAATCTTTTATTTACAAGTAAATTTATCTTCATTTCTCTATTTTTATAATTATTTGGACTTTGCTAGCATTTGTTGTTTCCTTTACTAAAATAAGTTCTTTTCTTGTAAGATTTAATAATTTATGTTTTATGAATTCATTTACATAAAATTACCCCTCCTTCCTTAAATTTAAAGTTATCCAAGTCTTTCCACGAATGACTCAGACGCATTCTTAATATTGTTCGGGAGCCACTTTCTCACTTGGATCTTGTGTTTCTCTCATTCAAAGTAAGCATATCTATATTAAACTAGCTTCGATTTAAAACCATCCAAACCTTTTTGCAAATCATTAAGAGTCAAGTTTGATTTTATTCTTAAGCTACTTTCTTATTTTTGAAGTCACTCCAACCATGATAATAAAGTAAAAAAAATCCCACGGTTAATTTTGTTTTTAAGTCACTTCTGAATTCTTCTATTAACTGAAATTATGGATTAAAAAAAGTACTAAATTTTATGAGAGTTAATGCTAGGTTGGTATTTCATGATCCGATTTTACTAAGATTTTTAGGTCTTATAGAGGTTGTATTCTAAAAATTACACCTTCACTTACTTTTTTTGTTGTTTTGTTTTCAAATGAGATAACTCCATCAGTAGATTTTTAGTTTAATGTTTCATTATAAATCTTCTCTTGCGTCTCCAAACAATTCTTGTGATTGATTGAGTTCATTTATAAAAATTCAAAGTGAATCTAAAATGAGACAAGTACGTAGCATCATGCAAAAATTGTTAACATGCATAAAATACATTGTCTCAATTGCTAAATTAAAAATCGTTGTTTAATTATTCCAATAAACAGACAAGCAAGGATGCCAAATTTTGTGTCTTTTTTTCTTTTTTTTTCCTTTGTCTTCTAGGAATTAAAGTGCTTACCCCTTTGAATATATTCGTAATAGGGGGTTGATTCTCTTGCCTACTTTCTATTCATACGATCAGCTAGGTTAGATACTTCTTTCACGGCTTTGTTTTGAAATTGAGCGGTTGTAACCGCAAGAAAAGATGTGCAGAAAACAAACAAACAAAAATCATCCTTACCCACTAAACACATTGCAGAATTATTTCCATTACTAGGTGCTTGTCAATAAGATGCAAACATTACTAGGTGCTTTTTGATTTCTTAACATAGCAAAAGGAGGGTGGATGGCTGCTGAAATTAGGATATGGAGATAAGAACTTTTCTAAAGTAATTAAAAAATCATTAATTAAAGTAAATATCAAATTCTACACCGAGAAATTATAGAAATGTGCCTCTATTTGCTTGGGAAAATGAGATTATTGAACATTTACTTTTCTTGGTGAACTAAACCGCTACAATTTCCTTCAATCACAGAGTAAACCTACAAAAGAGATATGGCCGGACATTTAACACATCAACATTTCTGAAGGTACAACCACAATGCGATTAAATGAAGGAAAATTGTGTCACGCCATCTTTGGAAGATTAAGGAGATGCCCAGATAAAAGATACGTAGACCTCTAAAGTAAAAGATACATCCCTCATCTGCCCGTTTAACCCTTTCAATTTGTCATATCCTACTTTACATTGGTCCATACATTGATGCTCTTCAATCTTGTTCTTCTCTTCCGACATATTAATTTCAAAATAGAGGCCAAAGAAAAGTCACGGTCGTGACTTAACTTGCACGGCCACGCAAGTGCAAGTTGAGATTCCTCAATTTTTAATCAAACAAAATCAGGAAGAATGAAGAAGAATGCAAAAGAAAAAAGCTACACTATATTATGAAATCAAAAGATTACAATTACAAAGTAAACATCCGTGTCGCAAGAAGAATTTTAATTGGGTTATTATACAGAGGAAATCCACATGGAGGGACTATTTTTCTCAGTGACAACCTGGAGAACACCAATAAATTTATAATATCAAATTTCGCATTATCACGTCATTTCAAACTTATATTTCTTAATCTAATATGGTTTACAGTTTTGCGCCGCCTGAGTCACCCTTTCATTGTCACATTTAGCCAATACTCCAAGTACAGTTGCGTCTATCTAAGGAATTTTTTTAAATCACTACCAATGCTTCATTTTCATTCCTAGTCCCCTTTCTTTTAATATCTCCAATTTAGGAATTTCAAATTTTAAATCAATATTTTTTATCTACGACTATCCCTGCATTTTCTCTATCATTCTATGATCCCTAATTCTATGATAGAATGACAGAAGGCAATATCACAGAATATATTCATGACTTAATTTGTTTAGCTTAATATTGTAATCGTTCGTAAAAGTCACACAATTTGATGTGGCTGAGATTCGAGAATATGAGTATTACAAAGTGTAGGAAGGTGGCGAAGAGAGACGAGATGGTGAGAGGAGTTCCTTCCTTAGTGTTGAAAAGAAGGAGAATGTCCGAAATTTTTTGATTTTGTGAGAACGAAGATGACAAGGAGGAGGACGTCGGCTAGGGACCGGCTAGGGTCGGCTTGGCTTATAAGTCACAAATTTTGGAAGAATAACAAAGCTTGTAAAATTTAAGAAAAAAAAACAATATATTTCAATTGGACAGAGTTAGACAGAGGATCTCGACTTTAAACTCTCAAGATAAGTTGATTATTTCAGTCTTATGAAATAGTAGTCATCTAAGTGAAGCGTAATAGATCTCTCATTTTCTCCAACGACAAAACAAAGTCACATGATGCTTCTTGATAAATACGATGTAAATAAAAACACTTACTCCGACAAAAGATAGGTTAATTCAACTATATAAACAAAGTGATTAGATACAGAAGAAAAAATATCTCTTCAGCGTTAGATAGTTCACTTACGTTATCTATATAAGCATGCAAATGAAATGGAGAAAGTTCAATTAGCAAGAGTAGCTGTGCGACAACAAAGCACAACATCAATAGAAGATGGACCAACCCCACCACAAACAATATTTGGGAACAAAGGAGCTATTTGTATAACTTATCTTTAACCTCCAAAGTTGCATATTAAACCTTTATCCTCGTACAATTTCAATCTCAAAATTTTAAAGCATTCAGTTTCATTTTCTAACATTTTTAAAATAAACTTTGAATAAATGAAAAATAAAAGATATTTATTTTCATCTGTTTAGTTTCAGGTTAATTTTATTAAATTTTAAAAATAAGTTACTATTGTGTAATATAATAAGATCTAAGTGACTTATTTTAAAAAATTAAAATTATTAATATTTTCGTATCATAATAAGACTTGAATAATTTATTTTAAAATTTCCCTAATCTAACTTAAACTTTTGATTAGTTAATTTTGAAACCCTAATTGACACAAAAAGAAAAAGAAAAACGAGTTTCACATTAACCTTCCGGCATACTTTGTCAAATTTGTTGAACAAGTTACCCGGCGTCTCCCACTTCAGCTTGGCCACCCGGCATTTCATGCTCGTTTTGAAATAACTGCTTAATTTGCTCCAGTGGCTTCTCTTGCGTCTTTGCAACAAATCTATAGACAAAGACAACTGAAAGAGTGGAAATTGTCGAGAAAATAAAGGATGTTCCACCAAGAAAAATTCCCCTTGAAGCGGAAAGAAAAGATACAGCTGCCAAGCCACTACACACTTTGTTACAACCTGCACCAACTGCATTTGCTTGAGCGCACATCACTGGAAGAAAATTTTCATTTGTGCTTAAATATAAGTTGGTGTCATCTAAAATGATTGCTTTTAACATCCCTTATAATTCCTCTTCTTTTACATATTCTTTTGCGTCTCCAATTCTTATTGTCATTTCCCTGAAAAGCTTATTTTGGATATGTGGATACTTGGCCAAGTTTGCCATGATCCACTCCTAGGCCGTGGATGCACAATCCGTATCATGTCCATGAATTCATTGCATAATGAAATCCTTTCCTCTTCTTTGAGCTTCCTTTTCTCATCCACAAGTTGCTGATTGAACAAAATGTCAACGCAGCACAAAACATGCTCCTCCTTATTTTGTTGTCTCTCTATGTTGATCTTCTTCCTTGCTCATGATCATTGCAATTTGTGCTGAAATGTAGCGATTCTCAATTAAAAATATAATGATTATAAGACTAATATAAATATATAAATAATTTTAATTTTAAAATAAATTACCTCAACTTCACTATATTACATGACAGTAAAGTCTATTAATTAATTTTTAAAAATAATAAAAAATATCACATCATCAATGATATAATATTTAACGGACAAAAATTTGATTCCGTTTAATATTTCTTTCATTTAATCTCTATTTTAAGCATTTTAAACATATTAGAGTTAAAATTAAGCACTTTATAATGTAAGAATCCAAATTAAATTATAATGAGAATGATAAAGCTTAAAATACATTTTTGTTCTTTACAGATAAGGAGTAATAAGTTGGAACCGGAAATCTCCTTTGAATTAAATCCCATAACTGAAATAAAAAAAGAATTTATATAATTTTACCTTACAACAATAGAATTTAGAGTGAGATTGAACGGTTTACTCCTTTGCAACTATAAGGTCAAAAGTTCAAGTCACAAAAACAGTCAAATTTAAAAAAAATACTGTATACATTATAACTCTCCTAGATTCCCACAAAGCGAAAAACCTCATACGGTGGAATACATTGACATTACCTTACAAGAAAAGAATTTCTCATGTAGACACTACCCGAGGGTGTAAGTAGGAGTATTACCCTATTGTTGACTCAGTTTAGCTTAGATAAATGAAGACCTAATAAATAGTGATAAGACCTTTTATAATATTCTTCTTAACTCTAGGCCACTTCTTTTGCCTTGCCTACTCACTAGAATATGTACTCCTTTTAAAGTTATTAGAAGATATAATTTCTTAATAATCATTGGACGATATAGTTAGCAATGCTAAAAATAAGAACTAATGCGATTGCAACTTCTAAAGGAATGCTTAAGCCCTTGGAAAGTCGACATTGTTAGATTCTTCTTTTCATTAAAACGATGGAATTCTAAAAGTATACGCAAGTCAACCAACATTCATTGCATATTTACTCCAATCCCTTCGCATCAATCTATTAAAACTGCTTGTTGCTAGGCGGAAATCAACCTCTCATCATATGACCAGATAGCTCACTAGATATATATCCTAACAAACAAGAAGTCCAAAAGTTTGGAAAAAACAATGTCAAACGAAATACAAAAAGATTTCTTTTTTCCTTTTCTAATTCCAGGAAAAAAATGATCACGTAAAGCATCTATCCAAAAATTTGAAAACACAGGATTTCCCATTTTGCAAATGAAAATGTTGATGATTTGTGAAGTTAAGAGACTAATCATAAAACATAGCTATACAAGATTCTAAAGTAATGTCAAAGTGTGAATAGTGAAAATCATGTATATGAACTTAAATGTATTGTTGCAACGGCAAACTGAATAAACACATATATCTATAGGCAGATGAAGTATACATGTAATTCATTCAGATACCAGGAAGACCACAAGAATCCTGCAAGCGTCACAAAATTGATACCAAAAGTGTTACTCTATTAATACTGATTCTCATGACGCTCCAACTTTAGGAGCTTTGTTGGCTCGACCTCTTCCAAAATCATTTCTATCACTTTCTCTAGACCGAGGATGCTTACCGCCACCCTTATGGAACTTTCCTACCCTGAAAATAATGCAAGCAAACTTAGGACATTTATACCATCATGTGAATGAGCTCCAATCCTAAAGAGGCTTAAAAACGTTGAACAACTCAAATCAAATTAAACTTGATACATTACACATATCCTAATACAGACCTTCCTCGGTTACCCCTTTCCCGATGCTTTTCTTGATTACCACGAAGCAGGCTCCAGTATTCCTTTTCTGCCTCGCCTAATAGCACAAGTAAACAAAGGATTAGCACTCTATTGGAGCCCAGCCTGCAATGCAGGACTGTGCAAATTATTATTATATGCTATTGATAGAAAAAGGAAAAGATTCAAAAATCAGTGGCAATATAAGAACCCAAATGCAGGTGAAACCCATTTGATATTCACCCCTCACCCAAAACTGATAAAAATAGGATCAGTAATCAAGTGCTTATACACAAAGTTGTCGCTTCAGACTTGATCGGTATTGTTGCAAAAATGATGAGAACAAGGTAGCTATTTCTATTTTCAAGTATCAGAATACAATATAGTGATAAATTGGTGCCATCTTGCAATAATCACACAATAAGCTCATACATGTACTCAAACTGTATTCCATGAATCCATTGGTACTCGAAAAGCAACCAATAGATTTGTTGATCCTTGAATAGCAAGCAAAAATGAATCCAGACCTTCCCTGAAAAGAAGTTCTATACCAGCCATGGTTTTGTAATAAGACAACAAACCCACCTTAAAGAAATAGAAAATGAATAACTTTCGCAAAAAGATAAAGGAGTACTCGTAACATAAAAGCCCCACTCCAACAACATCTTAAGTGCAGCTCAGTAGAGATTGTTGCCTACCAGTCACTGGTTCTAAAGTTGCAATGAAATTTTTCACAATCAGACCATCTTCTTTAGCTAGGACTGCTGCTGCACGAGCTTTCTGAGCAGCTTCAGGTTCTTCAAACCTAATGTATCCTGACATATCTCCAATCTTGAAATCAATGAACTGGAACAAGATCAAAATATAAATGAGATATTTTAATAAAGATAATGACGCAACTTTGAATACCTGCAACAAAATAAAAAAGCAAGAACTACTCACTCCATTTGAAGTGATAATGAAAATTTAGTTTAAAAAAGGAGAAGAATTAGATACAATCTGAGCTTCATGATAAAGTATATAACCTACAAAGTTTTGATTTTGATAAATGTTATTACCAACTTTTAACAAGGAGGAAATAGATGAACTTTCAAAAGAGTAGGGGGAACCATCTACCTTTACAGTACCATATTTTCCAAAGACAGCCTTCAGATCCTCACGCAAAACAACATTCATATTGTTTCTGCAGACAGCAGGATTGAGTTTTTCCCCTTTCTCTTCACTGTTTTCAGTAGGATCAGTAGATAATTTATCTCCTGCTTTATTTTCACAGCCGTTGTCATCCCTTTCCCCCCTTTCCTCTTCAATATTCATCTCAACATTTTCTTTGTCAGTATTAACATTGCCTACTACAGCTTCTCCATTTCCTTCAGTAGCATTTTCTGCAGTTGTATTCTCCAAAGAATTTGGGTCACTATCTGTTTTACTGGCATTACTGGTGTTCTCGACAGGCTCCTGAGCATTTTGTTCAGCTGAATTCCCACCTGACATACCTTTCAATGTAAATGCAACAATCAAACCCTTGGGATAGCTGCGGCAGCACCAAGTAGAAAATCGGGTTAGACATATAGGAACTACACTAGTTACAACACAAAGCATGTTTAGTTTGTTACTTTTCTTCTGGACTAGAACTTTTCTTATGATTGGAGCCCACTAAGGAGCGGAAACTTTGAACTTCTTCTGCTTCTTTATCTCTTTCTGCATCAAATTGCTTCCTGAGTAAACACGTTAGTGTTAGAGGGTTTAATTCATGAACACTAATTATGGCAGCTTTGCAGCAAAGTTGTTATGGACCTCCAATGCTGGAACAGCAACTAGTAAAGCAATCAAATCATGGCACACTTTCTGCCATATTAGCATGTTGGATATCAAAGTTTGAACTTAACTCTGTATCAGCAAATTCCAGCATCTGATTACTTATATTAGAATTAAAGCTAGAGCTGATTCTAACAATTTTGTGAGGAAAGAATATTCATTCCATGTATCGTTACACCAACTTAGTCACATCTAACATGGAACAACAGAATGATTACAGCTCTGCTTTCATATTTCCAAGTACTCTGGCAAAGTCCTTAAAGAACATAGATGAAGAGAATATTACCATAGTTCTTATTTAAGCTCTTATAGTATCATTAACATAAAAGTTTCATCTAGTATTGTATAACAACATAAAAGAAAACTCAATGTTAGTTATATATGTTTCGGATACATCGAGTATTATAAGTAAGAATATGTATTATTTAAATTAAAATATTAAAACAAATATCAAAGAAAACAATTAAAGCAATCTTACTTTGGTTTTATCTCCAACTGCACACCTCCAAAAACCAAGCTTTGAGTCAAAACTTTCTCAGTTTCTTCCTCTGTCGAGAATTCAACCAAAGCACTACCACAGAATACCCTTTTATCAGCTACATGATGAGGCATCCTGACACTAGTAACCTGAAAAATTTTCAAGCACATGCTACTAAAGCCATAAATGAAAATCACTACAATATTATGTATTCTTTTATGTGGATAATAATTAATAAAAAAACAAGCCACAAATAAATCACAATTATGGCAGCATATGGTTGGAACATCTTTAACCTTGCCATATTGCTGAAAGAAAGACTCCACAGCTTCCCGTTTCACATCGTGCTCCATGGGTGATGCAGAGATGGTTCGTATGTCTAACTGCTCAATTGCCTCTTCAGGCTTCAACAGGGCAGCAATTCGACCGACTTTCATTCCTGAAACAGATATACAAATAACACATAATTTAGGCATTAAGTTTTCTCTACAAATGAAAAACAAAATCATTAGGACAGCCTATTCAACGGTGGGTCAAATTTCAGATCTCGTATAAAGCCAGATAAATCTCAAATCAAACAGAAAATTTATAAGCTTTAGTAGCCTGTGTGCACTGAACCAAACCAAAGAGTAAATGCAACTCAAAATTAATGATTTTTAGAATGATAAAACAATAACGTGTAAGTGCCCATAAAAGGAAACAGAGTAGGTTTGAGGGCAAAATATAAAAATAAGGACAGAAGAACCATGCATATATACTCCAACCTGACTTTACAAAAATTTTCAATTCACGCCATCAACTAAGCCTAAAGCCAATGAACAAAGCTAGTAGATTATCAGCTAACCATACACAAAGTCAAATCCTCTATTTCCTTTTCACATTTTCCCGGTATTGAAATAGAGCACAATAGTCAAATTCTGAACTTCAAATTAGAGAACAGAATTCTACTGGGTGTAGTTGTTGTTGTACAATAGAGAACAGAATAACACTAAATCGAGAAACTGACCATCTTCAGAAATTTTAAGAGCACTTGATTTCCTAAGAGTCTTAGCAACTGCCTTCACGGTATCTTCGGGTACATCTTCTGGCTTGGCATCCCCAAGTTTCAAATAACCTCTCATCTTTCTGAACGAGCAAATCAATCCCAAGCTAACCACTTGATTACCAGTCAAGGATAAATAATCTAAAAAACGGAAAAGAAGAAACAAAAGGAAGCCAATCCCACAATTAAACATGAAGCCATTATTTAACTAAACACATGCATACACATATAGGAGACACACTCAGAGCACACCCACACAAGAATGAAGCAAATGGATACTGCCATCATCGCTAGAATTGATTGTGTTTCTTAGGAAGCTATCCCTTGGAACATTGCTATCGCTGAAGTAAAACTCTACCTGTAACCAAAGGGAATCAAACTGAAAAAGTTACAACTTTTCCAAGCTACTCCCGAAAACAAGTGAAAATGATTGTTAGGAAGATTGTAATTGACCTGTCTAAGGACTTCGTTCGCAGTGGTTTCATCTAAAGCCGCCATCGTTACTTGCAGAGTGTGCAACCTTAGAGAAAAGAGAAGAGTATTAATTAGGGTTTTGAGAGAGGAATATAGAAAAGAGCCTTTTTCAGTATACTTTATAAGACTCCCGAGTTTTAACTTTAAGTGAACCGCCAAGTAGATGGCGAACAAGACGGTCTACAACCTTTGAAGTACTTGTAAGCAAGTTAGGACGAAAATTTGGTTCCTCTCGTTCATTGATGTTACGTTGCATTTTATTACTGTTTTTAATATACAGAACGACACAAAAATTTAAAAATAAAATAGAATAGAAATTAGAAATAGTGAGATATTTGATTGTGATGGACAAAACAGAAAAAATTGTTTCCGTCTTGAGGACAGAAATATATTTGGTTGCAGTAGACAGAACATAAAAACAGTGTCAACAACGACAATACCCCTACAGTATAATATGATTGGAAATATATAATTCATTGATTATTTTATAATTATATCAATATTTATT
>JANIIA010000006.1:41589313-41607206 GCA_027478495.1 Erythroxylum alaternifolium | reverse complement strand
AACTTGGTGAACCAACCGGTGCACCATACATGCTTAATCCAGGCATGTGTTGTTGAGCCCTGTGCTTGAACATGGATGAGGCAATTACATCCGCACCTGTTGTTGGGTTATTGTCGGCCTGTTGACCTGTAATTGGTGGCTGATGATGAGAGGGCAGATCTCTGTTGTTCAAATTTGTAATGTCATGGATGCTAGACCTTCACAAAGTTTCTTGATGTGCTTCTCTAATCCCCTTTACCAAACTTCTCAAGACCAAGTGGAAATAGCCTGGGAAAGAAAAGAACTAAGTTGTGTAGACAGTGATTAGAAAAAAAATAAGAAAAATCCATCCTTAGACAGACTAGGTACAAAACAACTACTTTTTCCCAAAAAAAGATGGCACGCTTTCTTTTGGCAAGCTTTACAAATTACATCTACTGCCGTTGAAGGTTCCAATATATAGAAACTTAAATGCAGCACAACAGAGATTTATGGTATGGAAGCTAACTATGCTCTTCTTCTGTCCATGGAATCCCTTTTGTTCTTTCCTAGTCGGACCTTGATCCTCCTTTTCCTCCATGTCTGGATGTGTCATGTCCTAACCCCTGAAAACTTCCATTTCCAAAGCCACAATTCTCTTGTCAGTGAAGACAACCCCGGAAGAAGGTCCATGAGTTGAAGATGTTGGCCCATCTCCAACGTAAGTAGGAAGCGGTATGGATCCTGCCTCTATTGCACCAACACCATCCACAAGTAATTGATAGTGTTGTTTCAATTCTTCCAAACTTCTACTAGGAACCTTAGAAGAACCTTAGAAGCAATGTTTTCCCATTGCTCCTCCTTCAAGTCATAATCAACTAAAAAATGAGGTGATCCCATTGCACGCCATTTACTCGGAACTTGACATACTTCAATTTCGTTGCAACAAAAATAATTCAATTTTATCTATACCTTAACAAAATTCATTTATTATTTTTGTAATAATTGCTTTAGCTTTTTTTTTATCACCTAATTCTAGTTCAAAACTAAAATTTCTAAAACTTTTTACAGTCATAAAAAGAAAACAAACCAAATTTGTAGATGTTGAATTTTTAATATTTGTAGATGTTAAATTTATTATCAAACTACATTATGTTTTATATTCTTCTTTTTCTTCCTACTTCATTTTGTGTATTTTTATAAGAAAAACCACAGCGAGGAGTCACTGAATTTGCAATCCCATATCTCAATAAAAAGTAAAATAGAAATAGAAGTTACAATATTCAATCTCAAATTACATAATTTTATATGTTTAGTTTGTTGACGTATTTTTAAATATAACAAAAATTGGACAATATTTTCCTTACAAAATTTAGGAGACAAAATCTATTTCTCAAACGAATGGAACAAAATTAAATTTAAAAATGCCCAAATGTAATAGTATTCTTTGACAACAAAGACCATCAAAATCCAAATCTATGAATCATTAACGTTTAACGGTCAATCTTGCATAGGATTTTCAAATTCCAATTTGTTAAAAGGATTGCCAGTCAAGGCCAAAATTGAGTTATAAACTATTTGTGATCCTTGCACATCTGTCAGCCATGAAAATAAGGCATATTTAGTCACTGGACATGATAAGGAAGATATGTAACACTGAGGATGTTTTCTCTCACCAACAGATATCCACACCAGCAGCTCTGAAAGAATAATCTAAAAGAATTTCCTTGAGCATCATGAGAACAGATATCCAAGCTTTCCATCTTATATAGGCAAAGTGGAAGATGCAATACCGACTTGTAATGTTGGACGTCCAGGAAGACTTGTGGACTCTGCATTCCCTTGTAAAAGAGTGGCCCTTTCTGGGTTCATAATCAGAAGTTGCTGCATGTCTTGAGGAAGAACGCTGAACACTGCCTGCAAATCTCTCTTCAGTTTCTGACATATTGTTGCAGAATCTGCAGTAGCTGTTCCTAAATGCTGAAGCTGAAGATGATAGGTATAGTATTACTAAAACACCTTAATTATTAAGTTTTCAAGTAACATATGCGGGTATGTAGCACCACCAACTGGTTGAACACACACGTGTAAATTACAACTAACTTCCAGCATAAGCAACACATAGAAGCATTCTAACTGGCATTTCCTGGTGTCTACCCACAGTTCAATGCGTGACCCAGTTCAGTTGAAGAGACCAGACATGAAGTTAACAACTTTAGCTACATATAATCCTAACACAAGAATGTCATATGCATAGTGAAATTTTCAATTGAAGGATCATTTTGCCTACTTAGACCGTTTGATGTACTGTACGGCAGCACCAATTCTTGCTGCTGACTTGTAGCCGTACTCTTGATGTGTTAAGTATAACACAAAAATTCACCCAAGAAACGGTCACTTGGGAATAAGGTAAGTTTACCATCATTGACAAAATAATGGTTTCTTCGTTCCACTTCAAGAATACAGAATATCCAATCTAAATTCCCTCAAGCAAGCATGTAAAAATCTCCAAGCCAGTTATACTCCAACAGAAACTAGATCCAAGTCCTACTTAACAAGAAAATTCCTATTTCTTCATTGAACAAAACTAACACATACTAGTTGGTACTGTATTTTGTACCATCCATCTATTTCATTTATTTGGCTAAATAAACAGATTTTGATGACTGCAAGAATTTAATTTGGAATAGAAACAGCAAGAAATACGTTTAAGACTGATGGTGCACTGCAGCAGAGGCTTCTGACCGTACAATTCTATCTTGAATTTTTCATAACGAACATTCGTGATTGCCAAGGTCAAAAGCTATAGATGACAGCTAAAGGAAATGCTTTAGCTCATGTTTTCTTTCTGGACATCTCACATCTGCTGCTAGTCTACTATAGCTGGTTCTTTATAACAGCATTCTAAAGCTCTTGATATAGTCAAACTAGCTCAATAAAGTTCATCTTTCCTTATTAAATCCACATGATTCTGGTGTGATTACCTCATTTAAATAATTTCTTCCTCACTATTCAGCTTAGTTAATAACTCTGGAAACACTGAAGAATGACAATCAAGAGAAGCATTCAGAAAATATGAAATCATAGAAAACAGGGGTTTCTACCAGAAATTACTCTCCAGTGATAACCATACACCAGAAATGATTGTTCAAATGGGCTTAAAACATTGAGTGATTAAAGTTCCCAGAGAACAACAACAGCATGACTCTGTAGGTTGAAATATGATATTCATGAGAGCAATAAGATCAAAGATATCATAGCACACAAATTGAGCAAAATATGCTGTTTGGAACTGAAAATCTTCTAAACCAAAGCATAAACCTCCAATCCTAAAATACCTGTGGGAGAAAGTTCTATTAGAAAGAACCGGTTTCAGTTGTACATGAAATCTTTACTCACTGAAATTCAAAAATAGAAATCTTCATGAAACAGCAACATAATACTACGAAAAAAGTATCCAATCTTCTTCCTTATACCATCTGCTCTCAAATATAAGTAGCTAATCAACATTTAAGGGGGTCTTGGACATAACTAATTAATTCTGTAAACACCAGAAGCTCCATCACAAAGTCACTGAGAGTATATATCTGTGAAAAACATAGTGACATACGTTTAACAGTATAAGGGCTACACCCTACTGGCTACCACAGAAAATGGCAAATCCCTTCTGATTTATTTTTCTGGAAAACTTGCCATTATTATATGTCTTGCATCAACAATCAAACATCAAAGAAGAGTTATAATCAATTCATCGCAGATCTCACTGGCTGCATATCAGTGCTACTGTACATAACCAAGAAAATTACAGTGGACATGAAAGCTCAAGATCAGACACATTAGTGAAATTTATTCTTCACAAAGCATAGGTCGATAAGTGTTAATGAACTAAACGAAAGGTAAGAGGAAATCTCTGGGAAACAATTTGTCTATGATGAAAATTTCATTTACCTCAATTTCTTCTTGCAGATGCCTCTCAATAGCGTTGAAAGAATCTACAATTTCCAGTTCAGACATTTTCGACATAAAATATTCTATGTCAGTCTTCATTCTAGCCTGCCTCCACAATTTATGTTGTTCTTGTTCAGCCACTGAGCGCCTTCTATGAAACCATGGCAAAAAATTTGGTCCTCTCAGGAAACGCCTGTAAAGCAATGTAAATAATATTGATCCCAACGATAAACAGTTGGAAGGTACAAATGACTATATCGGATGGAAAGAAACAGCAAAAGGAAGAAAGTGAGACAGAGAGAGGGAGAAAGGAAATATAGTTTGACAAATGATAGTAACAAAATTCTAAGGTTTATTACTTGTATAAGTCCAGCCAATTAGATCTCATGCGTTTTGATAGAAACTTCCCCACACCTCTTGCTGATAAGTTAGCCAGGAATTCGGCAGCATTAAATGAAGGGAGAGGAGGAGGGTTGAAGAACGGCGAAGATCCTTCGGATGGTGTGGTCACCCTGAAATATGGACCAAAAGGAGCCAAAAAGTTGGTGGTGAGCTCTAAGAAATGTCGTCGCAGTATCTCGTTGTTAACCACTGACATTGACTCCTCAACCCTAGGTGAAAGCCCAGCATCAATAAGCCTGTTCAGGATAGAAGTGTCAGGCTTGGTCGTAGCAGCATAAGTGCTCCATATTGCTTCCTTATGTTCTGTCATAAGACAAAGAGGCCCATCTCTCCTCAACTTAACAGCACCTAGTAGACTTGAAGGAGAAAACTTCTTCAGAGAGAGCTGCTGAAGACCAAACCCTTCTCGTCTTCCTAGAACTCTGTCAATAGAAGACCTACTTGTAAAGGAAAGTCGGTTGGAATTTGAAACTGGGCTCCCGACCGATACAATATGGGGAATATTACGAAGAGCTTTAAGGAAAAACAGATTTGTCACACCCAAAATCATTGGGGGGAAAGTTTCTCCTTGTTGAAGGGAGTTCAGGAATGCAAATTCTGGGTCATGGATAGTGAAATATGGCCTAAAATCCACGCTACAAGGCAGTGGTGCAACCAAACTAACAAGACTGGCAACTGCTTCACAACACTGGGGAGGAGTTGGTCCTATTAGTAAAATAGGTTCCCCAATAAGTATCAACTCCCATAATAACCATAGCTGCAACAGAATCCCCCGAAATGAACCAAAAATATCTGAATCATGGAAAAGACCCTGTGGGATTGACTGATTAGTAGGAAGAAAAGGAGCCATAGAGGAAGCAGACTCTTCGAGCATCCCGTTTTCCATGGGCAAGCTATGAGCAGGTGGCAGGTTAACTTTGAGCATGGCATTACCAATAGGAAGCTCCATTAGCCTACCAGGTGCAGGGCCAGGCCACATTGAAACATAAGCAGCAACATGCTCCAAAGCCTTTTTTCCTATGTCAAAGTACAAAGGACCCATGATCTGTAACAAAGGCCTAAAAACACTAGAGTAAGGATTGTGAGAAAGTACCACCACAGATTTTTGTTCCCCACCCCTCTTTAGCCTTTCATCATGTCTTTGCCTATTGAACACATAGCCATATAAATATTTCAAAGCTTTGCCATTACTATTAGCCACTTTTTCCACCATCAATTTGGAAGATACTTCTTTATCATCAACTTTAGTAATCTCAGATGAAGTGACAATGTCTCGCTGAGAACCAGTCCTCCTCCTGATGCGAAAAAAGAATATGCAATCATGAATGCTTGATCGATTCTGGTGCTGGGAAATGGAATCTGGAAAAGAACTAAAAGCAATATCAAGTTCCTCTTCATTCGTGAGAACACCGGGTGGGTAACAATCTTCGATGAGCTGGCCTTGTTCAAGGTCAAATCTAATGATACAAAAGGCAATAACCCATTTCTGCAGAGATTCTGGATCAGCCTTTAAACTAAGTTCTTGCTTAACTGAAAATGAAGGTGATCTATTCATTTCTACGATGCCCAAGATGCTTTCTCATATCAGAAAAGCCAGCTTTTGTCATCATCAACTGGCATTTCTTCTCTTTCATATAATCTCCAAGTCCAAAGGTATCACTTCTCAATCACTAATTCGCTTTTCCAGCCAGCTTCATAAACAACCGTGCTGACAAGCCAAAGTCTACAAAACATAATTCAGAGATATGCGCAGATTTAAGAATCAAAAACAGCTCCTTTAAGGGTGATCATGATAGCGAAGGTATAGTTATTGAGAAATTTATGATATAATACGAAGCTTAAGAACAAATTTCCCAAACAAATACTTTTACATAGCTTACGAAGTGCTTAACGCGACAAACTAACAAAAGATAGCAAAACAAAAATTGGTTCACCCAACTTACAAATAATTATGCACATCCTTCCCATTTCCAGTATTTCCTCGGCAACCAGACAAATGATTATACAGAAAAGGAAACGAAAACGTGACTCGGGAATCAAAATTACAAAAAAGATCTAAAAAAAGCTATTTAAGTACAGCCGAACTCAAAAACCCAGATGAAATTCCAGCACGAACAAACCTGGATCGGCCAAAGAAATGAGCAACCAATTGAATTAAAGCAAATGGGTCTGTCTCTTGAAAATCAAAGAAGTTAAACAGAAATGGCGATCTTCCAGGGTCTTCTTTGGATCCTCTCTGTAACTGCAAAGTTAACTGCACGAAGCAATAAATAAACTTGAAAATTTTACCAAATTTCTGATCATGATGGTACTTTTAGGTAGCAGAGAACAACAAGAAATACTTGATTCGTGTCTCCGACAAGAAAGGAAAAGAAAACATCAGATTGCATGCGTTGAAAGTCTGTGTGCTGGAACCTTTTGCCTGAAATGGAAAGAGAGATGCAACTCGAAAAAGGGTGTCACTTGACTTATCTTCTGCGAAGGTAATTCGTTCAGTATTTAAGTTGTGCTTTTGAGACTTCTTTAAGATCCTGAACTTTTGAAAATAAAAATATGTAAGAACTAAGAAGAGGGGCGGAGTCTGAGTGACATGAAACATATACCCGAAGTCTAGGAAAACCGTATAACATATGTTTATTGATTACATTCTTTTACTTAAATACTTATAATTTCTGTTTGTATCAATAATATTAAATCTTAACTTATTATTTGCGACATTTCTGTACATTGCAAATGACTTCCATCTTCTGTTCACCTGGGATTCATGTTCTTGATATCTTATGTATTCTTGCAAGGACTTAAAAGATTTCGGTCTTGTCAACTGTACGGTGCCAGGTCCGGGTGTAAATTAATCCATGTTCTTCATATCTTTTATTTTTCAAGAAATATAATTTATTCGTTAAAATTAAAGAGAGTAATCGGAAGGCAATCTAGTTAAAATCAACGAGGGGCGTGAATCAGTAACCAGATAAAGATCAGAGCTCATTTTATTTCTATGATGTTTGAAGGAACATTATGGAAAAGAATAATTTGCATAATCCATTACAATGTAATATGAGTCAATATGTAGATAGGCCGATTTAAGTATTTTTCAAAAATTTAAGAGGAAATATTCGAACATTTAAATGAAAAGATGTGAAAAGATTATATTTAAAACTTGTAGGTGATCAAGAATCATATGGCTTTACTAAAACTTATTGAGTACATGCTTCTCATTAGAAATTTTAACATATTAGGATATAAGTAGATGATCTTATACTGAGAGTTCATTCCTGTTTTCATAAGTCTTTTAAGCATTTTTCTTGAAATCTTATGTCTTGTATTTTGTTTAAACATTTAATATACAGTACTTCTCTCTTAATTTTTTAACCTAAATATTTTCTTATTTAGCCTCAATATTTTCTCATAATGGCATGCTTCATTTATTTATGTACTTGACTTCTTTCTTATTTTCTTATTTATTTACTTATTTTTCTTTTATTTTTACCTTTTACATTTATTATATTATTTAATGTATTACTTATTTTATATTTTATTTATATTTATTTATTATATTATATTATTATTGTCATTTATGTCTATTTTTGTTTTATTATTTTAATATGTGTATATATGTGTATATATATAATAACCTCTTTACCAATTATGAATAAAACTGCGTATTATTAAACCTCTCCAAATTTCACATATCACTGGGACTTTAAATATATTGTTGATATTGTTATTGTTCTCCTTTTATAAGACATAAACACCACAATTAATGACAAGTTTAAATAAAAATAGTTTTTTTAATGAATGAGTCTAACTTGGTCAACTCAGCGATGACGTGAGGTTAAGAAGTGATAAAAAATGAATTTTGCATAATTAAAGTGATTGGCTTCAAAAAGCTAAGGAGAAGCAGCGTGGAATAGGTAATTGATGCTTTCAAGGAGTTGATTGCATTATTTACAAATTATATTAGTTTGGATGCCTTTTATTCTAGCTATAATCAACAACTTTATCTGATGGCTATCTAGGAAACGAAGGAAGCCTTAAGAGATCTATCTAGTAAACCAAACCACCTTCCACCAAGAAACTTCTTGGTGAGGAACCTTAAAGAGCTTTAAGCATGTCTTATTTATGAATCTTTTGGGAGTTCTAACCTTTTTATACAAGTTTTTCTTCAATCTTTATGTTTTTTCTATAATTGGGAACATTACCCATGATTGATACAAAACCTCTAAGCCTGCAAAACCTATCAACTATAATTATGTCAACTTTGGCCTTTAGAGGAATGATCAGCTTAAGCTTCTCTGAACTTGGGAGCTTATATGACAAAATCCAATTATTTAACTAAAACCAAGTTCTTGCCTTATCCTTTTTAATGAATTTGATTTTATGTCTCATGACATCCCTTAACTTTAGAATTTGAGTGAAGGATCATTTTTTTTTTATCTTGATGCATAAAAAACTTTGCTCGTTAATGATGTAAAGTATGAATTCACTTCAGATTGTGAGTCAGTGAAGAGCTTCTAAATTCTTTTAGCTAACAACCATTTATTTGTAATTCTGGCCAAATTAATCCCCAATCTCGCTTCTTATTTAGGTGCAAAAACCTTATACCACTTTACTTACGCACTTGAATGATTGTCTATAGGAAATTCTTTAATATTCTCTCAACATCATTTATCAACTTATGTGGTATAAAGAGATGAACACCATTAAATATGGAGTTTATTTAAATAACAATGATAAGTTAAAGCCTCTAGGTATAAGATAGGAATTTCTTATTTAAGTGATTGATCCTCCTTTTGATAGCATCAAATAGAATATGATAATCATTATATGTAAACCTTTTGTTTAAGGTTGGTATTCCCAAGTACTTATACGAAAGACCATAATGATTTAGGCCTAAGATTATTGTGAATAAGCTTACCTAATTTATAGTCACCAAATAAAAACTAGTAGCAATTGCTTTTATTTATTGATAAGCATGATATCAAGTTGAAGAAGTTCAAGGAATCCTTTAAGATTTGGATTGAGCCAAGATCTTTATCAGATATACGAAGAAGGTCATTAATAAAAGAAAGGCTAAATAGACTCAATTTCTTACACTTGTAATGGAATTTAAAGCATCGCCTTTGATTAATTCTAAATGATATTAATCTTATGGGAACCTCTATATAAATAGTAAATAGATAAAAAGAGAATGGATTCCAAATATTTATTAATCAATTTATTGATCCAATCTCTGGATATATTCAAGTAGTTATTAGTTTATCTTTAAATCAATCAAAGAACTCTCTATTCTTATTGACAGGCATTGATCCTCAAGTTGCCATTATAGTCACCAATATAAGAATACAGTAGTCCCCACTCCCTTTTAAGAACCTAGGGTTCTTATTTCCTTGAGGAAATTGTTGATTTTATACCCTATATAGAGTCTTTCAAAAGGAAAGTGGGCAATTAGTGGAATAGGTTCCTAAGCTATAGATGTATACTTCAATTGGTGTTATCTATTATATGTAACCTAACAACCTACTGATGCTCCTGACTTACATAGGGGACCTTGAAAGTTATACATTAGGTATTAAGGGTTTTTCTATAGAGCGGGTCTAATAGCTAGAAGAAGATATCAAGAGTTAAATAGATTACAGTCTGCACACCAATGCAATCAGGTGGAATGGACCATAGTAGCAATCAGGTGGATTAGGGATAACAATAAAGTTTATAGAAACTTTGTATTGATAAGGAGGATCTATAGGTAAAATGGATGCATCTATATCACTTAAAAGAAAGTAAACATCTGGAACCAGAGGTTGGATGCAAATTTTGGTGAAATGCATAATTAATGATGATAGGAACACTTCCTTTTAGTGTGATCATCAGTATACTCTAGGTCCTCTATATAAGTTAAAGGAGTTTTATACATTAAGGAATGTAATACATCCCAAAAATAAAGTTCAATAACTAATCAGAGGAAAGCAATAGACCTAGCCATTTCATTCTAGTATAGGACTCCAAAATATAATTAATAACCTTCCACCATACAACTTGAACCCAATTAAGCAAATAACATCCAATGGATACCTATTAGTTCAACGTATTTCATAGTGAGAACTTGTAAGAATTTGATAATGGAAACCTCAGGCACCATAGTTCAATGGCACAGTCTAACATGGGATGCCATATTATCTCCAACTCACTCTTTCATACTATGGTTAGCCATTGAGGGTTGATTAACCACATAGGATTCCTTAAAGTTCTACATCCTTAATCTTTAATGTAAGCTATCCTCATTATAAGCAGAAGACATTAACCATTTATTCTTTAACTTTTTTTAACTTCATAGATATGGAGTAGAATCTCACCACTCCTATTGCTTAGTTAAGTAATGGTCAGGGATAGTAACTTGGGTCTTATCACTAAAATTGTAGAACAAAAGTGACACTAAACTCTTCAAAATGTGCTTTGAAGTGATCATTTATTATACTTGGAAGGAAAGAAATAGGAGGATATATGGAGCTGATCTAGTGATCCTTGAAGACTTACATCACAAGATCCTTCTTCACATAAGGCTAGTTATTATTCCCAAATAGTTACACTAACAAATTACACCAGGGATGAAGCCAAATTGGTGCTTATAATAGCCTCAATAATGGTATCCCAATTCAATGCAAGGAGTTATTAATTAGTGCATTTGTAGAGCTTAATGAATTTCTTTTTCAGTTTATTTTTTCCTTATAAGGATAGTTATATACTCACTTTAATTTATTAATATAATTACTTACCTTTAAAAAAATAGAATAAATTTTCAAGGATATTATAGTGTTTATTATGAGTGTTTCTAATAGAACAAAGAGAATACATTTAAAGTTAATAAGACTAAGATGTTGGGACTTTGTGATGAGTATGAAGTTAATAATCACTAAATAGTCAATAATTGTTTACTTAACAAAGTTAGGGGCACAAAGAAGGAGGAAATTTTCTTTTAAAACTTTTCTGTTTATATATTAGAATTTTTATGCCCAAATTACGACTAGAGTATCATCACACAACCACTAAATATTATATTTGTGTTGATGCTTACAATGAGTTAGGTTAGACATATTTCATTCTAAACTATCTTTGTATTTAGCTTACAAATTACACCCAAATGTAAAGACTAAAGAAGTTTCACTTTGCAGAAGTAGCTGTGTAGTTGTCTTAATGGTTAGTTTAGCATTTAGCAATTTTATAATGTCAACAATTATTTGTTCTGGTATAAAATATGCGGTTCATAATATATTACTTTAATTTTTATTTAATTTTTAATTTTTTTCTAGACAAGCTATATATATTTATTCTGGTATAAAATATGAAATTCATAATAAATGAATTTTATTTTTATTTATTTGCTGATTTTTTTTCTAGATAGGTTATGTATAAATTATCTATTCAGGCAGGAAGATGGTTAAGATTACAATGTGGGATGAAATTAGCATTGAAGAAGTATTAAATGCTAATAAGGTATCCTGCACAAATAAGGGAGATTTTTTATCATAAATTTATTGTAATATTTAGAAATATTATTTTCCAAGAATTAAATGGATTAATTAATTAACAAATCTTAAATGTAAATGGTTGATTACAATGTGGAACACGCGAAAAAACATCATGATTGGTAGGGGCCAATGAGAAAAATGAGTAGGTAAGTTGATGTTTTTCTGTATGGATATCTTATAATTTTTCGTAAAAGCATGACTAATTATTGACATTTTAGTTAAATGACAAGGAAGAAAAGAAGTCCTAAGGTGTCAAAAAATGCCAATGACGGAGAAGGTTAGTGAATAACCAATCTGAAGTCATAAGGAGACATCAATGATGGACTAAAAAAAAAGAAGATGTATCAAGGCATGAGGAGAAACCAATGATGAAGAAGAGAAAGAATGATGTTTTCCTAAGGCATAAGGAGATGCCAATAACGAAGAAAACAAAAAGAAGTGGTTTATGATTAAGTTATATCTTAAAGAAGGCTTTGGTACATTTGTAAAAAAAATGATTTACAATATTATATCTAAAATGAAAACATAAAGGAAGAGTATGGATCACAAGAAGACACTAATGATGGACATTAAAGGAAATAAATAGAAAGAAGAAGAAGAGATAGGGAAAACAAATGAATAAGGAGGTAAGAACTATAAAAGATTAACCAAGTAATTGTATGTATCATAAGGAAGTTTATAACAAAAATATTAAATGTTAGGGAATAAAGGAAGACAATTTGAAGTACCTGAAGGTAAGTGTAGGTAAGAGTAAGCAGTTGCTTTGGGGAAGTTAGGAAAAAGTCTAAGTCTCGTTGTAAACATCTAGCTTTCATTTAGTATATACAAAATTTCTTTAGAGAAAAGATTCATTCAAGATAAGGTTTTGTAGTTAATCGTATAATAGTATTATTATTGGTGCAACTATTAGTTGTAAATTTGACTATATATGGAATATGTTATTTAATATTAATTCAAAATTTTGAATTATTATTATAGGTTATTGACTCTTATATTATTCAAAATGTTATGTTTGAGTTAAACTTGAGTGATGTCTTGTCATATTTAATCTTATAAGCTATATAAGTAACATGGTGGAGCAATTTTGCATATTATTTCAAGAATATAATTTCAGATTTTGTTTACAATGTTCTAATACTATATTAATATATAATATATACCTAGTAGTTTGTTAGTAAGTTTAGATCTATTTTATTTCTTAGAGTGTAGTTCATGGATTCCCATGAGAAATTATATATTGGACTTAATTTTTGTAGTGAGTAATCTTAATTTAAGTAACTTCGGTGGTAAAAAGAAGGAAAATAAACATTATGTTGAAATATAATTTAAGTTGTAATGTTTTTGGCGAAGGTGAACCAAGTTTTGGAGGTAAACTTAGATGATTCTTTAGCAACTATTAGTTTATGGCATAACATATTGGTAAGGATTTAGAGTTTGAATCAATATGCGTATAGTTACTTAGGTATATCTATTTTCTTTTACATTTATTTTAAGTAGTAAGTATTTTGTGAAATTATAATTAGGATAGTAATTTGGATTATATTTTTTTTAGTTTTTCGTTCATGTAATTCAAAATGAACTAATTGGAATTAGGGGGATTTTTTATTTATATTGTATGAAGGATGGTGAGAAGGAGTATCTGGGTGGATTATTATTGGGCGGTAACGCTATTTATGTAGTTCTCTTCACAAAACTATGATATTCTATTTAGCTTAAAATAAATAAATTGCATTGTGTATGTAGGCACTTAATGACTTTCGTCAATTTTTCAGTAGTAGGTCGAACTTTAAAAAGTAGCAATAAAATTTCCAAACGTTCAATTTTTTTCAATTCTAGCCCAATGTTAGTGTTTTCGTTAAGTTTACTGACGTAGCTTACCTCGTGTTTCAAAAACCTTAACTATTAATATACGGCAGCCAAAATTAACTCAACAAATGAAGATTAATCAAACGAAATCGTTTAATCACATAATTAAAACAACGTTGTTGTTTAAAAATAACCTATATCAGATTACGCAACCTCGATAACCTTACACTTTGATTCCAATATTTCCCTTCGTTTTCAATTTTTTCTCTCGATGCCCTTACCCTTTAATTTTCAGATTACGCAGCCCCGACGCCCTCACACTAAGGGCATCAGGAGAACGAACTAAAAATAAAGAACTTATTGGTGCAATATGCTGTAATGTGAGAGTAGTTTAGAGCATCAGAAGAACAAATAGAAAATAAAGGGTTGAGGGCTAGAATTGAAGAAAATTGAAAGTTTAAGTATTTTATTATTACATTTTGAAGTTTGGGCTAGAATTGAAAATTTTTGAAAGTTTAGGCATTTTATTGCTACTTTTTAAAGTTCGGGCTATAATTGAAAAAATGACAAAAGTTTGGACTTTTTTTTGTAATTATCCCAGTAAATAAATTGCATTATGTATATAGGCACTTGTTTTATGACAAGTGATGACATCACCCAGTCTTCACTATAATATTTTAGTTTTATGGTCCACATTTTCTATATCTGATCCTAAAAAATTCTAAAAAGTAAGAGAACAAGTAAGTATTAAATTATTTTTATCTCAATTTTACTGGATTATTTTTTGCATATATATATTTTTATTGAGTTGACTCAAAGAGTAGCTAGCATTTTTTTCCAATTTGTCCACTGCTAAACAAAATGACAATTATGAGATTTACCTATGTTGGACCCTGAATTTTTCTTAGATTTTATTTTAATAAATTAGCAAGCATGAACCAAAAATTTGAATTCTTGAATTAGCAATTTTTTTAGTTCAATTAGGTGTATAATTAGTTACGTGTGGTTGCATGGATTAAAAGGAAGAGTTAGAATTAAGTTAAGGATTTAAAAGGCATTATTTTAAATATGGATTAAAAAAGAAAAAGAGAGAAAGTCGTAGAAGAAACTAGAAGAAGAGAAGGAGAAACCGAAGCTTAGAAAGAAGAAGAAGGAAAGAAAGAAAAAGGAGGAAGAAAAGGAAAGAAAAAGGGTTTAGTTGAAAATTTTTAGGTATTCCCTATCTTTTCTTCTTGCTTTAGTAGAAGAAGAAACTAGTGAAAGTAGGTTTTATGTTGAAAATGAAGAGAGAAAGAAGAGAACTAAGAAATTCGTTTTCTTAAATCTTTATGGATTTCTAACTATATCTTAGTTCTTCTAGCTTAGATAAACTAAGAGTAGACTAAGTCTAAGCTCATTCTTAGATATTAGAACTTTAGGGATTTTCTATTTGAATATTATTTTGAATGGGAGTTTGTTTGTTTGAAGGAAACCAAGAATATCGAATACGAGAGCAAGAGGAAGAACAAACTTAAATTGAAATTACAAGTAAATAGGTGGATAATATGTTTATAGTTTTTATGATGATAGGCTGTATTATTTGATTTTGTGTGTATAAATGCTTGTCTTGAATCATTGTGAATGTGGGAAAAATGTTCTATGAATTTAATATCGTGGTTGCTTCGTAAGAATTCTGCTGCTTTTGTATCGATGAAAAACAGAAACACTTCAAGAAGCATGAAATTATGAATATGATATGAAATATGTAAGCATTGAAAATTTGCTTGTGTGGGTAAGAGAGATACCATTTTGTTCGTCATGTGCATGTTGACCTAAAGCCTTCTTCAGGTGCTCGCTTGTGGCATATGAGCTCCGAAAAATGGACTCATTCTGTTCATGGTGTAAACTTTGGTTTCACCATTCTGTTTTATGGGATTATCTTGAGCCATTATGTTTGTGCATTGCATTTTAAATTGTTGAACATAAAGCATAATTGAGTGTTATGGTTTGATTATTAAATGATTATAAGATCTGATTTTTGTGATTTGTAAAGACTAATATGAAATGAATATATATATCTGTGTGTGTGTGTGTGTGTGTGTGTGTCTGCTTGATTGTGTGCGTGGTTCGTTATTACTGGCTATAAACGTATTAGCCACTGAGCTTCCCAGCTCACCCTATTATCTTTCCACTCCTTAGGTGCAGAAATAGTAGATCGACATTGAACCTTACAAAAAAACTTCGGGTGACTCCAAGAATTTCTATCTTTTGTAACTAAGTTAGTTCAATCATTTTGGTAGCTTTATAAGCATGTCAAGCACTATCATTTATGATTGTATTTTTTTATTATGCTATTGATGTGACTTTTGATATGTAACTGAAGCAATGTACAAACTCTGTTTGTTTGAGAAATGGATGTAAGTAAGAGTTGAAGAATTTCTTTTCTGTTTATGTTCAAATCCTCTTCTCTGTTAAGTTGTTAACTTTGGTTAGGAATACAAGTGTGAGATGTTTGATAGTTTTTGGATAGATTTTCTTAAGCACATGGTTAAAGTGGGAGTCTTATATATATGGATTGTGTTTGTTGGATTCGAGTCTTTTGTTTTATGAGAATGTTTATTAATAGATGAGAGAAAATAAGAGAATAAGGGGATAAAAGTGTGTTCCGGTAGCAGTCATTCACAAGCATGATTGCAACGAACCCCTATTATTCATAAAATGTCATGATCATGCACAAGCACGACCGTCACTCCTCTGGCTCACGCCCATGACTCCTTGATGTCACAGCCGTGAATTTTTTTAATATATTTGTTTATTTATTTGTTTTTACTCCCACCAAGAAATTTAATTATTTTTATCTTAATGTTAGTTATTTATCTATATCTATATATATATATACTTTTATTTTAAAATGTCCTATAATTTTGGCGCCTTGTCGCTAAGAAATAAGAACAGAGACCCGGGTCCAACACTTTACAGATTATACATGAGGGATCAAAATTTGTGATAGCCTCAAAACTTTAAATGTTAGTTGTGAGTTTGAAGAATTGAAGATGGATGACAGTGAGGCAACTGGAGATTTCCATGAGAGATTGTGCGGTATAGCAAACTAAACACATTAGCTCGGAAAGAAATACTCTAACCTGAAATTGGTAAAGAAGACAATGAGATCACTACCTACAAGATTTATTTCAAAAATTGCAGCAATCAAGGAGGCTCATGACATTAATGACTTGTCGTTGGAGAAGGTAATTAGAATTATTACCAATTTCAAAATGAATTTGTTGAGGAACAAATAAGAAAAGAGTAAAGGATTGGCAGTACAAGCTAAAACTAGAAAAGGTATAAATGATGTAGAAGATGAATCTGATGAGAATGAGGATCTAGTATTGTTAACATGAAATTTCAATAAGTGGCTGAAAAGAGTGAAAAAGGACAGACCCAAATTTAGGCAAAACAGTGGGAGTTCATCGAACAACAACTTCAAACAATAAGTTAAAACTTAAAAGAGTGAAAGAAAAACAAAGAGAATTCAATGCTATGAGTGCCAAAGCTTCGGACATATACAAGCAGAATGTGCTAACACCTTGAAAAAGAAAAAATGGAAATCCTTTATGAACACTTAGAGCGAGAATGAATCCGAAAGTGAATATGATAATGAAGAAGAAAATGTAAATAGTACTACGTTAGTTGCTTTGTACAACAAAAGTCTAGTTGTTAGCTTAACAGTATCCAAGAAGGAAGTAATCGATAATGAAAAAGTGAGCAAATCCGAAAATTTTGAGAAAAACTATTGGATCCTGATTTTTTTTCTAAATTGCTTATTATTTGCTTAATTATTTATTTATGTTGTTTGTTAGGTTAATTATTTATTTTTAAAATTGGGTCATAAATTTAGTGGGCCTAAGTAGAAATTAGAAGTTTAATGGGCATGTTAGAATTAAATTAGAGTATGGTATTGAGAAGATTAAAGGAGTTAGTAGACGGATTAAATCAAAGGAGGGGTAAAATGGGAAGGACAAGTTAAATGAAGGGTAAACTTGGAAGACCAAGACAAAGAGTGGTCTTGAATAAGAGAGAAAGGAGAGAGTTATGAGAAGAGAGAAAGAAGAGAGAAAAAACGTGAAGGAAGAAAAGAAAAGAGAAGGAAAAATCGTGGAAGCTAGGAGAAAGAAGAAGAAGGAAAAGATTTGGGCTAGTTTAAGGTAATTTTCTTCATCTTTCTTCTTGTTTTGTTAGAAAATCAAAAGGGATTAGAGAAGAAAATGGGTTTTTGT
>JANIIA010000006.1:41503353-41529356 GCA_027478495.1 Erythroxylum alaternifolium | reverse complement strand
TGGTATGTAAGATTGAGTCTATTGAGATAAAATCCCATTATCTCTGAGATAATCTAAAAATTCTTGGTCTAAGTATTCCCCGCCTCGATCGGATCGTAATGTCTTAATACCTTTCCCAAGTTAGTTTTCTACTTCATTTATGAATTGTTTGAACTTTTCAAATGCATCAGATTTGTATCTCATCAAATGCAGATACCCATATCGAGGATGGTCATCGATAAAGGTAATAAAGTAAAGAAAAAACACTTCTAGCATGGATGGACATCAAACCATATACATTTGAATGTGTTAGGTCTAATACTCAAGTTTCACCCTTCCCTTAAAGGGTAACTTAGTCATCTTACCTAATAAACAAAATCTACACATGTCATATGATTCATAATCAAATGACCATAAACTAACACTCTTGTGGAGCTTAGCTAAGCGTCTCCCATTTATATGGACAAGGCGACAATGCCATAAGTAAGTTCATTTTAAATTATCTCGTTTATATATTTTCGTGTCATTGACATTTATAATTGGACGGGACATATCTAACATGTAAATTTCATTGCATAATGTACCAGTATCATAAAACATTCCATTCAAACTAATAGAACAACCATTGTTATTGAAATTCAAATAGAAACTAGCTTTATTCAAACAAGAAACAGACAATATGTTCTTTATCAAAACAGGTATAAAATAACAACCATCCAGTTTAATTACAAGCTTACTGGGGAGTGAAAAAAATTAAGTGTCTATTGCTAATGCAGCAACTCTTGCTCTATTGCCCAAGGGTAGGGACAGTAGAGCAGGTCCAGTTCTCCCTTCATGAGTTGTCTACTATCCCCGTCGCCCTGCATATCATTACATATGTGTAAGCCACAACCAGTATCTAATACCCATATATTATGAACAAAATTAGTATTAACCTCAATGACAAACATACCTGAAGGAGCTGGGCCATTTGATGCCTGCTTCTTCTTCAAGGACTCCAGATAGATTTTACAATTTCACTTCTAATGTCCATTCTTGCCATAATGGAAGCAAGTTCCTTTCAGCGCAGTCTCTTTGGGTTTCTTTTGGGCTGCACTTCCTTTTGATTTCTTGGACCTTTTCTTCTTTAGGTTCTTTTTTCTTGAACCAGAAGAAGAAGAGTCCACCACTAGCACTGGTTTGTTATCCTTCTTGATAGCTTGCTCTGTTATCTTGAGCAGATTGATCAACTCAGGAATTGTCGTGGAGATCTGGTTCATCCAATAGTTCAACACAAACTGTGACAACTATCAGACAATCTAACCAAAATTAAGTCAATACTTAATCCAATGTCTATAACAAAACCCAAGGTAGCCAACCTCTCAATATAGCCATTCATCTTCAGTGCATACTGCACTGTAGATGTCCCCGGAGTCATCTTAGTTGTGAAGAGCAACCTCGAGGTCTCGAACCTTTCAGACCGAGCTTGGTCATCAAAAAGCTCTCTAATATGAAACACTATGGTATTAGCATCCATAGACTTATGCTGCTTCTGCAGCTCAGGTGACATAGAGGCTAGCATAATGCAGGTAGCCATGTCACTATCTTTGAGATGCTTACGATATGCTTTTTGATCCTCATTAGAAGCATCAGCAACAGGGGGATCAAGAAGTGGAACATCTAGGACATAGCCTATCTCCTCAGATCTAAGAACAATTCTCAGATTTCTTAGCCAATCAAGAAAATTGGGTCCACTTAATTTATTAGAATCCATTAGTAAGCACAGATTCACACCGGAAGAAATCTTCAATCAACCTAAATGTGAAGATAGAAAGAATGTTAGAATATAAATATACGCATGATCATAAAGACTTGCATGACATGTATATAACTCCCACTAGTTTCATAGAATCCATAGCCTCCACTACGAATCCAAAAAAAATATGACAAAGTGTCCTAGTGAGTCGATATCTGACATTACTAAGAATGACTTTAGGTTTACCTAACAAGCCACCTTAGGTCAATTGATAGATATCGGTCATCATATCTGCAACTATCATCTAGTGCTATCAACTTGTTATATATGCACACACAATGAGTTATCAACTCTTGATGCGCATACTTTTGATGTACGCTACCTAATTGCGCCATTGTCTACGTTAACCGTGAGTTTACTCAACAAATCAACGCTTTTAGTGAAAACCGACCTATTAATACAAAATCTTATTTTCATGGTTTGAACATATCTGTATAGAGCGGGCTTAGGTTTACCCAACAACCCTAACTCTAAAAGAATTCTGGTTCTCCCTATATTAATGGAAGGCATTAGTTTTCATATTATGTGTGAGAGATATCATATTCTGGTCTCATCTAAGTTGTGGGATTATAGTCATAATGACTATATGGTATGATTTAGGACGTTTCATCAATCACATTGAATATATATCCATAACCATCCATCATCCCACCTAACCAACCCTAGCATGCATTCTTTAATGCGACCATCTCACAAGGTTTTCTTGTATAGGTTGTCACGTGTTATGCATCTAAAGATTTGACATTCGATTCAACTCTTGAACCGAACTACTTTCTAATGTTGGAATCAGCTAATTTCTCAATCCGTATGTTTTCAATTCCAATTCAAAATACCAATATACTAAGTGTAATACCCTTTACTCTGATGTACCAATTAAACACTTTAATTGTATCATGCTTGTCATATCTAGTCATACTAGACATTTCGAAATAGATTAATACAATATTAATCTCTTAGATTTCCAAATAATTTGAGAAAATAAAACTATCACCTTAAGTATCTCTAGATAATCCCCACTTCATCAAGACTACTTCGGCACTTGTCACATAACTTGTGACGACCAAAACAATTAAGACAACTGAATATACCAACGAGACGCTAATATGACATATTTGACATTCGAAAATTTTTTGGAAACCCAATTTCAAGTAAATCAGTTGGACATGCATACAACAACAAAGTAACATATTTCTGATCACATAAAAAATGATCTGAGGCATTGAAACTAAAAAACACACAATCACCCCTTCAAACAACCCAAGTCCAACAATTTTCTTAAAATTGTTCAGCTCTATCTTTTGCTTGAAAAAATCATTGAAACAACATCAATAAATAGTGAAAAAATTACAGAGGCTATAACATGTTCCCAAAATGTTCCATGAATTTTTTGTAGAATTTATTTCCAAGAAAAACTCAACCAACCTTAGCAACCAAGCCAATCCAGAATTTGTGTTCCTCAACACTGACATTCCCAACATCACACAAGAAATTCTCAAGTAAATATTCAATCACCTCAAAAACTTTTTTCCATCTTCATAGAAATTTATAAACATCTTAGAAAGAGGGTTATGAAAGAAAATCCTAAAAAAATTTATAGAATTTATTCTCGAATTTTCAAGCATGCCTGTTCATGTAATGTGCATAAACACGACAACTAGAACAATAGGGAATTAATTAGCAAAAACATATCAAATCACATTGATAAATTTTTTGCTTCCACAAGACATATTCAATAACATCTCATGAGCAAATCTAGGCAAGAAAATTTTAAAAACAATATCTCTATACTGATTTTGAATTTAACACAATTAGAATGCACAATTATCATAACCTATCGGTAGTATCACACATATTATGGTTTCTCCTTTATACGGGGCATAAGTGGTTCTAATACCACTGTAGGAAAATCCTGGTGCATGCATCATATACACGCTGTGCAGAAAAATAAAAAAATTTGTTCCAGGACTTTCCCAAATTCCAAGATCTGTATACCTATACAAGGAAATACCATTAAACCTAGTTGAAAATTCCCAATTTACATACAAGTTCATAACACATATACCTATATAGGAATTCATGGCATTTACCAAATCAATCATTCATATAATAACCATGTACCTTGTGAGTAGTCTCCTTCGTTTTTAGATCTTCTACTCGTCGGGTTGTCGCAAGCCACAACGGCCAAAACAAATTGTCTCCAACGATATCCACGCAGAGATCGGAGAAACTAACCAAGTCAAACTCTTTGATCCGAAAATGGCTAGAACAAAGACAAGAGTGCTAGCTCTTTTCTTTGCTAGCTCTTGTCGTTGTTCTATAGAGAGCAAATCTTGTATAGAAAATGAAGAGGAAAAAGATAAGAAAGATGAAGAGAGATGGATGATAATCGTGAAGAAGATTGCTTACTTCTTTTGTTCTCACGATTATCTTCTTCCATACTTTTCATTTTTTTTGTCTTTTTGTTATTTAAAGACAATAAATGCATATCTTGAAAAAGAAGCCTCCTCCTCATTCACGTTGCACCCTCTTTTATCGATCCTACAGAGTCCCGGGTGTAAAAAAACACTAGAGACCTGTTTCAACAATATGAACATCGCAATCTCATCGGGATCCATTTGGTTCTATTGCTCTCCATATAATGGATCTTTATCCAAAATCATTTATGAATCCTCCGAGTCACTCTTATGCGTGTGACCCATTAGGTTCCCGGTTATGTTGACTGCTTAGATTAACACTTAATCCAAGCAAGTCATGAGTGGCATCTAGCAACATATCATGACCCTCAATTGACCAGAAAGTAAGTAGTTTGACGAACGAACTTATGTTGTCACGAACCATCTCATGAACCTTCCCATAGACAATTATTGTACAATTCGTCCTTTTACCATGCTATTCCCCACTTAGTTATGAGTATGGGCAAAGTGTCAACTCTCACTAGACTGACTACGTCAAATCTAGTCCAAGTGATCTCAGTTCTCACCCTGGGACTCATTACTCTATATGTCAATGAAGACATTCTTCATGACACATGTACTCCGACCAGAGGTTTCCAAGTAATGACCACAACAAGAGGTCGTGGGTATCATCTTCTGCTATCACAGAAGTGGTGAATCCTCTATTAGCTACTCAGTCACCTTTGAATACCTCAAGTTGTCCCCAATCACCATCCTATAAATGACCTGTGCAAGGCAACAAGGAATGGAGTCAAAGCATAGAATCAGTATCTAAGATATCCTTGAGTACCTCAAGTCTAAGGATACTTGCACCATTACTATGATGAGATTATCGCTGGCATTAGAATAGGACATCCATGTGATGAGCTCACGGTAGGTCATCCAATGTACTTACTACGTCTAGTAGGCATCCACATCTTAACTCTAAACATCTTATGTTTAGAGTTTCTGAAATCCACTACTTGATCAGATCAAGGAGTTTGGCATGTGCTAGTCTATCCAGATTAACGATGTCCAATCTCATTAATCCTATAACTAGGGATAATTAAGACACTGATATAATTGCACGTGATAGGAATCTCACTAGTATGATCACATCATAATTTCCTTCATACTATGTCATATATCATGGACTACATTAATTTGCTTATAGATCAATATCAATTCATAAAGAATGAACACCAAATTAATGAAATATGCTTTTCTTTATTATTTCAAATAAAGTCTGTACACAACTTTGTATAAAACGCACTAAAGGCGATTGCCTTTAGGCCACTACTCTAATACAAGAGTGATGGCTATAGTCCGATATGAAAGGTCGATGACTACCTAATATGTTTAACTTCTTCATGTTCTTTTTTAGTTTCATTTTGAGTAGTCCTATAAAAATAGTCTTTTTTTCTTGAACAAAATCATTGATCACCTTTATTTTATTAGGGGCTATTCATGCCCCTAATATTCTAAACACTTAAAGACATAAATGTGATTTAGGTGATTTAGCACCCTTTAGCTTAGTTTTCCTCCTTGCTATCTTTTTCTTGCTGCTTATACCTTCTTCAATTCTATTCACTTCTTCCTCACTAGTTTGTTTTCTTGTCGCATAAAGTTTTAGGCATGATGAGTATAAGAGCCTAAAAAATTCTCTTTTCATCCTGTCCCATGAACTTTTGATTGTTTTTAGAAAACAAGATCTGGATCAGGATTAACTATTTTTTATTCCAAGGTGTCCTTAAATTTGAAAGTTATCACTTAGTAAATTTTCAAGGCCTTTCTCCAAATAATTCTTCTAAATTTGAAAGTTATCACTTAGTAAATTTCAAGGCCTTTCTCCATATACTTCTTTGGACACTCCATTATTCCTATGCATTGGCTTACCCAAACACTTTCTCTTGGGTATTTTCTATCTGAAAGGTGGAATTGTCATCAACTTTTGAATTTAGTTCCTCTTTAGCTTTGTCATTCTTCTTGTTAGCCTCATTATTTACACTTACATCTTGCTTCTCATCTTCTATGCTCATCGGTTCTTAATAATCCCCTCTCTTAAAAACTTTTCCTGTTGGAATCCACATTTTTCCTTACTGCTTCAAAGTAGGTCTTCATGAATAAGATATATGTACCTAATCTTCTACAAGATCCCCTCCTTCTCCTAGCATCAATATAGGATCCTTCTTTAGGAATTGTTTGCTAAACTCTACACTGATACAAGTTATTGTGAAACCTCTTCTCCTTCTCATGGCAGTTATCTCGTCTATGCATAGGAGTTTTCCTATAAAGCTCATCAAAGAGCTTAACCCATTGGTAGACCAATATTCCAGTGGAATGTTACGAAATTTCACCCATAAGGCATGCTTTCTTGCTTGATTTTTCCTAATTTTAGTCCTGGTATTCATACCTGTAAGAATAGTGGGATGTTGTGGATGTGCAAAGGACACTTTTCCACTATTTTCCTAGCCTCACTTTTATTTTGAAACTTGGACAATACATGATTGTCTTTTGAAATTAGTATTTTCTGCAATCCCCTTCCTTTCCATGCTTTAACTACCCAAATTTAGATTGTTTGAAAAGTAGGTCTTCTATTTACAAAAAACCCTACAACTGTGGAGTTACAAACCTTGTCTCCCTCTTTTAAAATTTCTATGTGTAGAGCTACCACACTTCTTCCATCCAAAAGGGAGGTAGGGATAAATTGCAGGGTAGATCCAAAGGCTTTTCCTACTACCGATTTCTAGTTCTTTGGCAAAGGTTTTGACTTATAATTAGGGAGGCTGGTGGAGCTTATTTGTGGGAAGAAAGGAAGTTACTAGCTGAAGGGATTGGTGAAAGCCTGGCTGGTTGGAAACAAGAAGGGATGTACCAATGAGAGCAAAGAGCAAAGCATACGGGGAAGAAAAAGAAGAAACTTCTTATAGACAAAGAAATAGAGTGGCATGGACAAAGAAATAACAAGTGTTTTTTTTAACCTTTCATCAAAGTTGAAAGACTTACGTAGCCTTTTTCTTATAATTTTTATCTTTTGAACCCTTTTTTCTCAAATACCTTCACTAATTTATATATTTTTAGCTAATCACAAACTTAAAAGAGATCATGCAGGTCACACTTCATGCCAAGTTAAATTATGTATTTAAATGATGCTAATAGTTAAGTTGGAAATTCATTTGATAAAAATTTTACAACCAGGCAAAAGTTTAATGACCAAAATGAGCTTTTTTATTTTTATTTTTATTTCATCTAATTTTCATAACTTACGAAAACCATAAAAACTATTTATTATTTTTTTCAATTTCTCTATGATTTGATTTAGCATTAACTAAAAGTATATTATATGATTTTTATATTAATTACCATATATTGTATAAAATATTAAAAAATTAATTAATTTTAAATTTAATTTATCTCTAAGTTTTATGTAATATTTAATTATTATTAGTAACTACATTGATAATAAAAAACAAATATATTGTTGTTTTTGTCAAAACATTAGCAACCAAAATTAGGAAATTAAAATAAAAATATACAAATAGTGCATAATAGTATAACAATTAAACCAATATCCTTTTTCTTCAAAATTTCCTTCCTTTTTAAGTTGTATCACCATAATCAATCAAGCATACGCTTTCTAAGCATCCAATGACAACCTTTAGTAGTTAATTTTTATTAATTAATAAATATTTCTAACTTAAATATTTGAAGTCACACAATGACATTGGTGTGAGAATAATTACTAAATTAAAAATTAATTAGGAGTTAAGTATTGTTCAATTAAAAATTTTGTTAGTAAAATAAAAAATTTAAAAAGTAGTTATGATTTTTAATTTGTTATCTGAAATCTGATCAGTGACAGCGACTGTGAATGTGACTGTGATCATGATCGTATCCATAAATGCATTCAATTCTAAACATTCGTCAGTCTTTCAAAGTAACTTTTGTCCAGGTATTGAAGTAAGGCTGACTCCAGTGACCTCAGTCCTCCATTGATACCCCAGTTGCCGACTCAACAACTGCAAATCCACCTGAAACCGAAATGCTGGCGACGACTGATAAATCGATGAGAAGTCCGATCGCGAAATCCTTAATTCATGTGTTATTAGGTCTCTTGTTGGCGTCGTCATCTCTCGCCGACGTCGATGGCCCCTTCATTCTCGCCAACAAGAAGGCCACTCTTAACCGACTCAAATCCGACGTCGAACGCGTCTCTGTGTCTATCGATATTTACAATCAAGGATCTTCGTGAGTCTCCATATTCTTCTCTGTTTTTAATTGGCTGAAAAGGGTGTTCCCTGATCAGATCTCAATTTTGATTTGTGCATTCATAGAGTTGACTTTGTGTTTTTTGTTCTTCCTTGCCTATTAGTGATTGATTTTTGTTTAATGTCTCATTTTTCATTTATGCTATATGTTGTTTTATTTGATCTGGATTTGATTTTAAAATCCCCATTTGGAGCTGAAGGGGCAGCTGTTTGTTTTTTATTTAGAAATTCAATAAATGGGGTCAAATCTGTTGGAATCTGGGATCATAGAAATGAAGCTCTACTGTTTTGGTGATGTAATTCTCTGAAAGAGCAAAATCAGATTAAAGAAATCTTGACAGATGTGCTTCAGTTGCCTGTGTGTAGTTAGATATAAGTCAGTGATGATCAAATGCTATCGGATTGCATGATCCACTGAACTGAGGTTTGATTAGATGTAAAAATCTGGGTTAAGTTTTACCCATTACTCTAGATAGAAATTTCGTGCTTAATAATGCCAGAAACAAAAAAAATAAATCATAAAATGACAGTTAATGATGGCTATCACCATGGTCTAGTATTCATGAGGAATGTCATCATACCAACATACAGACCTCAAATTAATAGAGCATTACGTCAATAAAAAAGAAAGACGAAGAAAAGGGAATAAGAAGAGCATGAGAAGGAAAGTATAGAAAAGGATGAGAAGCCTTTATGTCTATAGGCTCAATGAGTTCTCCCGTGGTAATATATCTTGCATAGTTTGCGTTGTTAGTATAAGATTTGCCTTGTAACAGCCTTAGGTTAGGATCATTTATGTGCATTTAGTTAAAATTAATGCCAGCTTCTTGCGAGTACTGCTTGTAACTAAGCTTGTGTGAAGTTTTGTTTGTGTTTGTTGATCCTCATACTTCATAAGGAACAAAAGAGCACATATATGCCCTTTAAAGGAGACGGGCAATACTAAATGGATTGTTAAAGCTCTGAGGTAAACAAGTGCTTTATCATTTCTTGTGTTATGGACCCCTGAGTGAGCGTTCATCTCATCCACTAGTTTTTCCAATAGGTTATCACCTTACATACCCTTAAAGAAACTACTTGCTTGGGACAACAAAGGCTGAAATGAACTGATATAACCAAGAGGCAGTTCTAGCCCCTCTATCTCTTTCTTTCTCCCTCCAATCGATTCACTTCTTCTCATGGTTACCTATAAGTTTCTTTATAATTAGCTTACTCCTTGGATGAGGTGAGTTTATTTCATTCATGTCGGCTAAAGTGTTTGTGTTGCCTTTCTTAAATATATAGGACTGCATATGGTGTAACTCTTGCTGATGATTAATTCATATGGACTAAAGTGTTTGTGTTGCCTTTCTAAATTTATAGGACTGCATATGATGTAACCGTTGCTGATGATTACTAGCCTCAAGATATGTTTGAAATTGTCAACGGTAACACTTCAATGTCATGGGAAAGACTTGATGCGTGGGTGCTACTACTCTTTCAGCAAATGCTGTTTATTTCTGATCCTTTCTTCTTATGCTCTTGCAAATTTTAACTTCATCTTTTCCAGTGGTGGTCTCCTCTCATATTCATTTGAATTGGATGGCAAAGTGAAGGGATTATTCTATGGTTCCCCAGCACGTGTTACTTTTCGCACCCCCACTAAAGCTGCTCTTCAGGTTTTGCTTTGTAGCCATCATACCATAATGTCTCTGTTTCCAAACATTTTGCGTTGATATATTTGTCTTCTGGTTGTTATTTTTTGTAATAGGAGGCATATTCCACTCCTATTCTATCTCTTGATGTTCTTGCCGAAAGAACCCCTGAGAAGAAGTTTGACTGGGTAAGTACTATTTGGTAGTATCTGCATATGTTTGTGATTGAGCTCCTCCCAGCCCTTTTCTTTTCTTTTGGAGTTCACAATCCTTTTTTTTTTTGGTTATTCTCTGGAATCAACTTTGGGTCTGGCCAATCTTTGACAGGCTAAGGTATGCATGAACTTCTTCTAATCTATGCATCTAATAAGACGTGATTATGCTATAGTCGATCTTATGTATGACTGACTAGGTTGTAGACAGTTTGATGAGTCACAAAAGGGTGAGAAGGCTGATATGAATTGTTTATCGAACTGCAGAGGCTGTTGGCAGAATATGGGTCGGTAATTTCTGCGGTCTCCATTGTGGTTCTCTTCGTGCGTCTGGTTTCAACACCATCTGCAAAAGGAAGCAAGAAGAAGCGTTAGAGATACTTTTACATTTGGTCTGGAAGGAACGAGCGATTATTGTGTTACGTACACTTTTTCTGGGCTAGAAAGGAAAGGGCATTGTCGCTAGCTGTTTAGATAAACTGTGCCAGATTGTTCACAAGGAATTTCGCTACCTTGGATTCTCAAAACATTTTAATTTTGAAGTTTATCCCGTATTAGTTTTTTTCTTTAAAGGTATATATATTTTATTTCAATCTTTTAATTTAAATTTCGGCAGAAATCATATATGATATTAGAGTTAGATTTACATGACATTTCAATTTCTTTCTTGATGTTAATATCTTTATTAAGGATGTTTGTTTATTAATCTTAAATATGTTTGAGAATTTAATTTCTGAAAAATTAAGGCTCAACGCCACATCCTAATATAATATTTAAATAAAATACAAAATGAATTTCTAATCACAAAAAAAGTAAAATTTTATTTAAATCCTCGACAGAACGATTTACTAGGTTCGGGTTTTATTAGGCTCCTTCAGAACTAATACACATAATTACGTTAGCATCTAACATAATAATGAAGATAAGATCCGTGTAGTTAGTCTCCTTGATCGGACGGTGGTTATTGTTAGTGAGTTTGTTGGAGTCCATTGGGTAGCTTGCTACTTTTAAGTAAAATCCAACATCACCAACCAAACAACAACGAACCAACAAACATCGCCCTTCTTCTTGTTCTTGCTCGCTGGTTTTGTTTTCTAAACCCTAAAACATGAGTTACCAGAAAATACCGCCCCAAGAACCATACCCTCCTCCAGGTAATCGCTGCTACCCTATTAAATCTCTTCCCAATCTTGTGGCTTTCTCAGTTTTGATTAATTCGGTTGCGTTTACAGGTTATGCCCCACCTTACCCGCCACCGGGATATCCTCCATCCGCACCACCTCCTTACCCGCCGCCGCCGCCGCCGGGTTACCCTCCTTTTCCACCTCCACCACCGCCTCCGGGACCGCCACCGCCATATGAAGGGTATCAAGGGTATTTCACTGAGGGGTATCCTCCGCCGCCCCCACCACCACCCCAATATCATCATCAGCAGTACCAGCATCACCATCATCATGACGATTCCGACGGTTGTAGCTCCGTCTTACGAGGGTGGTATGGCTATATCTCTTTCTGTTTCTCCTTGTGTGAGTTGAGTAGTTTTATGCTTATGTCCGGAATAATTTTGCGGTTATAGACTGTGTTTGCTTAATTTTTAGTGCCTGCTCGTGGTCTTAGAAGCAGAGCCGGAGCCTGGGTATTTGTTAAGTGGGGGCAATTGGGGAAGAAAGTTAAATTTTAATCATTTTACCATTTTGTTTATATTTTAAAGCTTACTCGATTCAAACCATAATAAACCAAAATATCTTTTAATTATTAAATGTCGTGAAAACTAAGTTATATTAAGATTTATCAATACAATTTAACCAATATTCTTTTATACTATAAACACTGAACTAAAAATTACGTGACATCCCTTGAATGAAAGAGGCGTTGTTTCTATGTAGAAATATTGCAATGTGATGTGAATTGGTAGAATTTAATTACTCTCACTAGAAATGTTATTCAAGTATATTTCCTTGTACTTTGGTTTTTGGTTCTTGGTTGGTCCTGGTAGCTTAAAGCGATCTTAGTATTGTCAAATATCGTTCTTACTTTGTTGGGTGTTCTCAAGAATTAACAATTAAATAGAACAGCTTCTGCACGTTAGATTAGACCACAACTTTTGTATTAGGCCAATGATGTGCTTCTTGCTGCAATGAAAATTGCGATCTTTGTTGGACATTTAACATATGATACAGTGGAGAATTACATGCATAAGTTTGGAACTTGAAATTAATTGTGTTCAACTTTTATCTTTGGGGATCTTGACTTTGATCGGGCTTGCAGCTTTCTCTCAACTATTGAATGATAAAATTCACAACTATATTAAACACTAGTGATAAGCTGCTTATTCATTGCTGATGATTTGAGCTTGATCTATATTGGTTTGACACTAAAGGGAGGATGAGAAGTTCAAGAATAAAATTGCCTCTTTGTCTCTAATGTCAAATACTTGACATTCTGAAGTTTGTAGATCCTTGTGTGACTTTAACATATGCAAACTTTCTACGGTTTGAGGTACTAACAAACTTTCAGTTGTCCTGCTTGATCTCATGATTCTCATCCTTTAATTCTTATCAAACTTTCTATGGTTTGATGTGATTAATTTTGTTTATATCTCACTCTTCAATTTTTATGCAAAAACAAACTAACTTTCACTAGTATGCATTGATCCCAATTCCTATTTCAGTACTCCTGCTTAATTTTTTCAGTCCTTATGATAAGGTTTCAATGCTATTTCAGGTGTCAACACATAGAATTTTGTACATTTTAGATAGCACCAAGCATAAAATTCCTATTTGACATTTGAAATGTTTCTACCAAAGACCAAATTTCAGTTGTATTATAGATCTGTGGTCAGAGTGATCCAGTATCATATGGACTTGCAAAAACTAATGTGAACTGTAACCTGTTATTTGAAACCCGGTGCCAGTATCTGAACTGGACTGAATTTTAGCGCATAAATTACGTCTGAATAATTTCAAGTAGCAACTTCATGATTAGTATTGTCTTTTATACAAATTTTTTTCCACAATCTAAACTTACTTGTAGCACATAGGTCATGTATAATCCACAATTGCAACTAACAAGTTCATGTTTGCTATATTGATGTCCTATCCCGATAATAAGAAAAAGGACTACATTGAAAAGTTATAGTTTACAAAAGGAATGAAAGAACAAAAATTGAAGTAGACTGAAGTAGAAGGACCAAATTTATGCTTTTCCATTTTTATTTATGATTTAGGGGGCGGTTGGTTCGCATGGAAGAATGGTAATAAGAATGAAAATGAATATAGTGAAGAATGAGAATGAATATTATCATTATAATTATGATGGTTAAGAGGAAAGAATGATTACCATTACCATTGGTAGTGGTTGGTTTGTAAAAAATATTAAGAAATAAAAATTTATTATATTTTAATTAATTAATTAATTATAATTTAATTAATTATATTGTAATTAATTAATTATAATATTTTAATAATAATTTAATAATTAAAATATTGTAATTAATTAATGAATGAATTATATTTTAATTAATTATATTGTAGTTAATTAATTATTAATAATATTTTAATTAATAATATTGTAATTAATTAATTTTAATTAATGAATAATTATATTTTAATTATTTTTATTGTAACTAATTAATTATATTGTAATTAATTAATTAATTACAATATTTTAATTAATAAATGAATTATATTTTAATTAATTAATTAATTACAATATTTTAGTTATTTAATAATTATATTTTAATTAGTTATATTTTAATTAATTGTAACAAACACATCTTTACATAAAAATAATATTCATTCCTCTATATTAAGAGAAGAATGAGATATTACTTAAAAATGAGTAATCAAAGTAATGATTCTATAATTATAGTCCTTTACTAAACTTAATCTTTCATTCTATACTCTTTTTTTTTTCATGCCCACTAAACAAGTAGACCTTTAATCTCTTTTTATCCTCCTGTATTTCTCTAATATGGAGTGAGATGCATAAATTTTTAATGATAGATTGATAAAAAGATCATATTGAAATTGTAAAATTAGATCGAGATGATTGTAGGTCCTTTAAATTTATCTTATAGCAACTGAGTCTCCTTTTGGTTGTTTTGTTGTATTTAACGGCTTAGGTAGTGGGGATCCATGCTGTGAAATGAAAGTGAGATTTCTTGAGTTAGAAGTGTTTATCATTTTAGCTTTTGTTATTTCTGCTTTTGTTTCATTACTGTTTCAGGTTGGAAAAGATTAGCATACTACCCAATAATTAGAAGAACCTAGAGCATTTTGTAACAGTAGTTGTACGGTGGTTTTGTATTCTGATTTTGTTACTCTAGCTGGTGCACCTGTTCTTGTGCCTTCTTACTTCCAGGAAGTTGTTGGAGTGGTGTCTTTAGAGGTCCTTGTGCATCTAGAATTTGCTTAAACAAGAAAGTTGTGCAATTATGTCTAATTTATTAAAAGAAAATGAATGACGAGAATTGATGTTTTAGGTATAGGTGTGCACCTATTGTGTTTGAAGCTATTGATGTTGTAATGACTTATTTCTATGGGCAGTTTGGCTGCACTGTGTTGCTGTTGCGTGTTGGAGGCATGCTGCTTCTAAAACAATATGTTTCCTCATCATAGCTAATATAATGACTTTGGGGACTCGTAATTCTTGTTTATTGCTCCCCTTATGTTTAAGGGGGTCTTTGCTTGTGGTTCCTACGTAAATAGAACAATCTCAGTTTCCCGAGAACTGTAAAGAACCTATATACACTGAATTTCTTATATTATCTATGTATATCTTGGGTTCTACAATTGGCTTTTATAGCGAAACTTTTACTAGCGAAGAGATATTTTATGTACTGAAGAGGTCGCTTAAAACATCTTAACAAGCATGACAATTACTCCCACTGACTTTTATGAGTACTGGAGTGCCAATTGCAATTGAAGCTCTCAATGAGATTGCAGATAAAGGGCAAAGTATTAATAGCTTAGTAGTTCTTATACTCGATCATAGAATGCATAAAATTGTTCTAAGGATGGCAAAATTAACTCGATCCAATGGCCAAGCTCGAATTGATTGACCGTTATGTTGAGGAAATCGTCATTTTATTTAAGTAAATATGATATTGTTTTAATTATAATGTTATTTTGGTTCAAACAAATCTAACCTCAAGCTATCGGCTAATTGTTTTAAATTTAATCAGATTTAATTGAATGCTATGATATTGGTACATTATTATTTTACATTAACTGTCTTTAAAAATTATAACCAAAGAAATTTGAAATAATAATATATTTATTTATATTAATATTTCTTTTACATATATTTGATATTTAAATAATAATCATAATTAATATAAAAAGATTATTTAATCATTATATAAATATAAAATTAACGATAATACAAAGTATTTAAAATTTTATAATTTTATTATATATATCAAAATATATAATAAAAAGAATAATAAAGACCTACGATACTTTAAATATTAGAACATGAGTTTATATTAAGGCAATAATCAGATAGAAGTGAAACTTAAATAAACATATTTACAGTTTGATTTATATTGTATATATAAAATTAAATATATACATAAAATATAATTGAAATTAAAAGAAGAGAAGAAATGAAAACCCGAAACTGAAACTTTATTTAATTAAGTTCTCTAAAATTGTATTGATTATAATTTTCATTTTGTCCAAAATTCTTATTATTGAGAGAAATTTTGTCGTCATCATCATTTAAATTTATTGTACCAAATGATACGTCAATGCTTTCATATCCAAGATTATCTTATCAATCATTTTCATCTATCAAATTTGGTTCCTCTAAAACTCAATTAGCCAAAAGATCAATATGGTCAATACAAATTGGATATATAGAATTACTTGTTCTATTAAAAGTCTTAGTAAATAAATAAAATTAAATTATTTAGAAATTATATTCAATTTAATAATGATAATAACATACTTTTTTTAAAGCTTTAAATTATATAAAATAGATACTAAGTCATTCAATCTTTTGTATTCTATTGACTCAGAACTCGAATTGTAAATTTTTGCAATTCTAGAACATAACTTTTGAATTGGTCTCACCAAGTACTATAAGATAACAAAAGTAATATTATAAACAAAATAAATTGAATTTTACTTTTAAAAAAAACAAAAGTGAAAAAATATATACTTGAATTAATTGTTTCTTTGAAGAATAGTGATGGACATTCCAAAATGACCAAAAACATCCTTATAAATTTCCATTTGTGAACTTAGGAGATCTTGCATCATCCTATAGGCCACAATTATTATAATAGTTAATAACATTCTCCTATTAACTTTAACTTTAATTGTAAAACTGTCCGAAATAGATAATATGATTCAAAAAAGCCCCAGTTGCAAAACAAAAGAGAGTAAAGTTATCTTTCTCATCTCTCATTAATGACTAAAAGATCATATATGTACAAAAAAGACCTATTTTTCAGATTGATTTTGATTGCTTGCTTTGCCCTCTCCGTGACATCATAAAAATAATTTATTGTTGTCTACTCATTACTATCATCCAAATAAAGTATTCTCATCAAAGGCTCACAAACTTATATGACAGATTGACATTGAGACTAAAATTTATCATCTTCAATTATGATTCTAAAAACCTCCAATCTAGCAATAAACCCAGCATGTTGAGATACAACTCATTTATCACTTGTAAACATTTGTCTCATCTCCTTCTTCATCATAATAAAAAACTTAAGTGACAAGAAATTAGTTGCAAATCTTGTAATAGTAGAATGATATAAAATCCTACCACAGATGAAATTCTTTCTTATTAAATTTAGGATTCATGTATGATTGTAAATGAACTTTGACACTTTTTTTTCTTTTTGCACAGTCTCATCAATAATAGGAAAATATTTAGCATCATACTTTCCAACATCAAATCAATGGAATGTGCAACATAAAGAGTCCAATAAAAAGAATTATACTTGCTTTGCAATCTTCTTTCAGCTGCTTGATAAGCAGAATCATTGTCAGTAATGAATTGAACAATATTTTTTAATCTAACTTCATTCACAACTTTATTAAATATCTGAAACAAAGTATCAACATTCTGAACATGGTCATATGCATTAATAGACTTCAATAATATTGTCCCTTTTGTTGAATAAACTAAAAAATTAATAATAGGTTGTTGTCATCTATTTGTCTAATCATCACAAATGATTTAACACCCATAAGTTACCTAAGTTATTCTTCTTTCATCCACATAACTTTTTATTTCATAAGTAGAGCTGCTCAGAAGTTTACTAAGTCATCAATTAAAGGAGCTTTGTAAGAGGCAATAACATCCACCATAGGTTGATAATAATAAGACTGAATAATGTTGAATGCTATATCTAAATCATACCGTCATCTAGCTATTGTCATTTTCAAATTATGAGTTGTTTCTTTAGATTATAAGTCACTACGAATTGAAAACTGAGCTCTATGAGTTGTTCATGGTTCAAAAAATTAGATACATGTCTTCTTTTATTCTTAACATCAGGTGCAACATTCTTTTCCTGTTGAGGGGGAATACTATAACCTTCAACATCCTCACTATCATCCTGACTACCAACAAAAGAACTTTAACTACCAATTTGATAGTTCAATCTTTGTTTTCTATCTTTCTCGTGTTGATAATTTTTAGGAAAAGTCTTCATTTGTTGCTCCACCTTATGACTCACTTTTTTACAAGATTCCACTTCACCTTTGACCTTAACTAAATGCTTCTTTGAGCTGGTGATTCTCCTACCTTTCAAATGCTTGTCATAATACAAACAAATGGTATATTTCTTCATTTTAAGAACTAATCTAACATGAACCTAAGCTAAATCATCAAATATTCCTAAAGCTGAAGAGACTAAATTATTAGGAGTACTTGAACTTTTCTTCATTTATTTGTAAAATAAATAAAGATATGTGTCAAAATTAAATTAATAAATTTATTATCAGCTATTATCAAAACAATGTGTATCACTCAACTCAAAACAAATACAAATGTACATTATAGATTCTAAAAGCATACACACAACTTGAACTTTAAAAATATACATACATCTTATATTTAAAGTCAATAGTCTAAGAATCATCATATTCAACTATTGATAACATAAAAAATATTGAAAAAGTTTGTAAAATAACAAGAAGAAATAGATAATAGTAACTTCTCAAAATTCATATGGTATAGAAATGCGACTAAACTTCACTAACTTATATAAATGATTGTTGCACTTTCACAATTATAACATATTTTGTGTGATTACATAATTCAACTATAAACTCACAATTATAATTTATTTTGTATAATTATATAATTCAACGATAACTTACAACTACAACTTATTTTATGTGATTATGGAATTCAATCATAACTATAACTCATATAGTGTGATTACATAATTCAAATATAACCATAACCGTATTTATTTTTCTGTGATTACATGATTCAACCATAAATTCACAACTTTCTAACTTTTTAATCAATGTTACTAATTTAATTTTCATTAAATATCATTCTTTCTAGTTTTAGAACTTAAATGGAATATACATTTGTCATGTTATGTCAAATTTGCATTGAGAAAAGAATATTTATTTTCTTGTAAGAATCCTATGAATATGAAGAACTTTTTTTATAAGATTTCGTCTATTAATAAGTTTATATTCCAACACGAAATGAAAGAAAAGGACAATATACAACATAGGTAGAAGAAGTTGTGATACGTGGCTCTACCCATGATCCAAAACTAAGGATGTAAAAGAGTAGTCCAATTATATAGATTCGTATAATTCATTGCAGATTAAAGACAACAATAGAACAAAATTTGAGTTATTTATTTATTTTGGTATTTAAGATCTTGTCTGCCTAACTAAGTTTGTATCTATCTGAAAGAAAAACAAAATATATAAAATAAATACAATAGTATCTCCCTTATGACCCTTGTAGCCTTTATATACATAAGGAAAGGGTCTTAGGAATAAAGAGGAAATCATATATTAGAAAGGGAGATCATAAGCTCCCTAATATAGATATTTCATAACACTCCCCCTCAAGTTAGAGCATACATATTACATATAGGTTTCAACTGAGACCCCCCTAATGCTTTGGTGAGTAAGTCAATAAGTTGATCTTTTGACTTAACATAGGTGTCTCAATCAATCATTCTTGGAGCTTTTCACAATCAAAGTGACAATTCACTTTAATATGTTTGGTTCTCTCATGAAAGACTGAATTTGAGGCAATATGAATGGCTACTTGATTATCACACATCAACTTCATTAGAGTGGAGTGCTCGAAACCAAGTTCTCCAAGAAGATGCTTCAACCAAATAAACTCACATGTGGTATACGTCATAGCCCTGTACTCAGACTCAACACTAGAACGTGCATCAACTAACTGTTTTTATTTTTCCATGACACCATGTTTCCACCAAAAAAATACATAATAGCCATAAGTAGATTGTTGGTCATAAGAGCCTGCCCTAGTTTGCAGAGATCCTAGAAACTGACTCACCACACTTATAGCAAACGAAATATTTGGACGAGTAATAGTCAAATAATTCAATTTACCAACAAGTCTTCGATACTTACCTGGATCTTCCAACTGCTCTCCTTTATCAACATTAAGTTTTACATTTGGTTCCATGGGGCTATCAACTGGTTTTGTTCCCAATAGACCTGTTTCCTCAAGAAGATCAAGGATGTACTTTCTTTGAGATAGATAAATCCCCATTTTCGACCTTAATATCTTGATGCCCAGAAAATATTTTAGTAAACCAAGATCCTTTGTTTGAAATTTAGTTTGTAGGAATGACTTTAAAGTTTGGATTTCTTCTTTATCTTTTCCAGTAATAACAATATCATCAACATAAACAATCGAAAGAATTTTACTAGACTCGAAGTGACAATAAAACACAAAGTGATGAACACTACATCGATGAATACCAAACTCCATAACCACTATACTAAAGTGCCCAAACCAAACTCTCGGTGACTGTTTTAGACCATACAAAGTTTTGTTAAGGCGACACCCTAGATTAGTCTCCCCTTGAGCAACAAATCCTAGTAGTTGCTCCATAAAAATAGTCTCCTAAAGATCACCATGAAGGAAAGCATTTTTTACATCTAGTTGATGAAGAGGCCGATCATGGGTGGCTGCCAATGCAATGAAAACATAAATAGATGTCAATTCAGCTACAGGAAAAAAGGTTTTAGTATAATCTATACCATGCACCTGTGTATAACCTTTAGTTACCAAACTAGCTTTTAGATGATTAATCGTTCCATTAGAATCTACCTTAACATTGAACACCCAACGATAACCCACAGTTGTCTGTCCATGTGGAAGAGGAACTAAGTCCCATGTATTATTAGCTTGCAAAGCCAACATCTATTCTTCCATGGCTTGTTTTCATCTATGATGATCCAAAACTTCTGAAACAAACGTAGGTACAAGTATAGAAAACAAAGTGGATACAAAAGCAACATATAATGGGGATAATGAATTATAAGAAACAAAGTTTGAAATAGGGTGAGATGTACAAGACTTTCTTCCTTTACAGAGAGCAATGGGCTAATCAAGATCATCATATAATGGAGTTGAAGACGAAGAAGACAATGGTGATGAGTGTGAATCGTTTGGTTGTACTTTAGGATGAGTGCATCAAGTATAAACCTGCAAATTAGGATGAGATGGATGTTCCAAAGGAGTAGGATTAGTATTAGGAGCAACATAATTGGGAGTTGTTTGGAAAAGAACAAAAGGAATTGGTAAACACTCATCAGTGTTAGTAGAGACAAATTGGGCATAAAAAATGTAGGATGTGTCTTCAAAGAATGTAACATCAGTAGACACAAAGAAACGATTCAACGAGGGGCTAAAACATTTATACCCTTTTTGCAAACAATAATACCTGAGAACAATACACTTTTTAGCTTTTAGATCTAATTTATCCATGTTAGGCTAAAGCTGATGAGCAAAACAAACACATTCAAATACTCTAGGGTTAATGGAAAAAAGGATCTTGATAGGAAAAGAGAACTGAGAATGGAGTTTTACCCGTTAACACAGAAGATGACATTCGATTGATAATAAAACATATAGTGAGTACAAAATCTCCCTATAAACTTTTGGGTACATTCATGTGGATTAATATGGTATAAGCGATTTTAACAATATGTTGGATTTTTTGCTTAGTTACCCCATTTTCTTAAAGAGTGTGTGGGTAGGAAGATTGATGTTGAATACCTTGTTGTTTCAAGTAGCTAGAGAATGAGCCATAGAAATATTCTTTAGCATTATCACTATGAAGAATATTGATTCGGGTATTAAACTAATTTTGAATTTCGATATAGAAAGAACAAAATATAAAGAATAGTTTTGAACGATCTCGCATTGGATATAATCAAATTGTTCGAGAGAAATCATCCAAAAATTAGAAAACACTAAAATCCTAATGCGGACTTGACACGACTCAAAACCTAAATATCTGTGTGGATCGACATAAAGGATTTTCGACTCTTTTACTGACTCGAGGAAAAAACGAAGTACGATGATGTTTTCCTAACTGACACAACTCACAATTTAATTTGGAAACATAATCTAACCCTGACACCATTTTCTTGGGATTTTCCACTGATGGATGACCCAATCGACTATGGATATCAATAGGAGAGACTGACATTGGGCATGCAATGGATGATTACAACTTGTCAAAATAGTACATTCCATTTGATTCACACCCTTCTTCAATCGTCATCTTGGTCTTCAAATCCTGGATAATGACATTATTAGGGTAGAAACATATAGAACAATTTAGTTGTTTGGTCATTTTACTTACAGACATATAATGCAAAGGGTAATGTGAAACAAGGACAAGGATGAGAGGGTCCAACACCTTCAATGGTGGAAGTAGATCCATCAGCAATTGTAAGTTTATCATTATGAGAGGCAGGTAAAGGAACAATATTGTTAAAGTTAGTTATATTAATTAAAATATGATTAGTGGCAGCAGAATCTATTACGTATGATTGTTTTCTAGGGATAGTTGAATAACAGGCGGTTTTACCTTGATGAGCCACAGATGCCATAAATGAAGATGATATCTGTTGAGTTGACTTATACTGCAAAAACTTAGTATACTCATCCTAAGATAAAATAATAAATGGCTGTGAAGTTGTAGCCGAAGAATGTTCTTCAAGAGATGCAATATAAGCAACTCACAAATGGGGATATTTATCTCAACAAGACTTTTCATCATGTCCGCCTCTATCACAGTGTGCGTAATGGAGTCGAGAGCCTCTGCCACATCCTCCTCGACCACCATGACCATCGTGTCCTCCTCGACTTCCCCCATGGCTTCCTCTGACTTGTGAATATGATTGTGGTGCAAGTGCTGACCTATTAGAGTTATTCTCTGGTGGATTCGCCACAATCATAAAGCGAGAGAGTTTAGAATATATTTCAACTAAGGATGGAAAATTTTCCCCTCCTAAGATTTTTGGTCACACAGATTCAAATTTAGTTTCAATCTAGCCAAAAATGTGATTGTGACCAACTGCTCTCTTTGAATATGCATCTTATTAATATTATATGTGATCGATAGTAAAGAACTCAACTCCTCAAATGCATGTTTCACTTTTCCAAAGTATTCAATCAAACTTCCCTCCTTTTTGGACTGAAACAACTCAACAGAAATATCATACATGCGAAGCATATTACTAAAGCAAAGAAGCTTAGCATAGTCTCAAGCTTGCTTACAAGTGCTTATATGAGAGAATATAACTTAAATTTCAGGTTCCATAGAGTCGAAAAGAATATGTAATAATTGTGTATCATCACCTTGCCAATTTTCAAGTATTTTTTGATCAGCTAGGGGATCAGATGTAAGATGGGACATCTTTTTCTGACCTCTAAAGAACAACTGTACATTCTTTGACCAATCGGATAGTTATTACCGTTCAAACATTGCTTGATGACTCGCAAAGTTGAGGAACCCATTGTTGGAACACCTGTCACTAATTTGCTACTGAAATCTGAAATCTCTCAGGTCTATTGGATGGATTTCTTGGCTAAACAGACACTAATAACACTGCTGATGATGTTCCGAAATGTATAAAATATGTTATTGATGTCAAAATACCCATGTTTTGGTTAGTTTTGACACAAAGCAAGACCAAAACTCCATTTAGGATTAAAAGGCAAGCTGACCCATCAAACTGTGATCGCTAGTGCTCGTCGGATGACAATGCATGATGCCCATGTGTCGACGCCTAGGTGATTTTTTGACGCCACTGCTAGTACTCTAGTGGTCGCTAGTACCACCTAATTGCTTTTGTGGCTTTGGTTTTTGGTTTTAGTAAGTGGAGTGAAGTGTTTTGGATGTATTAGAAGGTATTAGGGTTTTACGATAGAAAAGGATTTGAGGTTTGAAAAAATAGGCTCTGATACCATGTAAAGAATAGAGAATAACTGAGAATATCTCATGAGGACTTTATAATAACTTAAGACCCTTGTATTCTTTATCTAGAGGTAATATCTTAGGAATAAAGAGGAAATCACATAATAAAGAGGGAGATCATACTCTCCCTAATATAGCTATATCTCCTTAATATATATATTTCCTAACAGTTGTAAACTTTATTTTTGTAAACTTTATTTATTAATTTCAGTTATAAAATTGTAAAATGTAAAGTTGTAATTGATAATTGTCACAACCAAATTCTCAATGATGCATCACCCACGACAATTCTTTGTCAGACTCAAGCCATAAATTTATCAATCCACAATTCCACATATAAACTATCAAGTATCACATTCTACAACAAGTCTCTATGCAGATTGTAGAAATCAAAAGCCATGCCCACACCGTTCCGCATATGACACAACTAAGAGAAGCATAAATGAAAAAATGTCACCAATCCACCATCACCATTAGCTCATTCATCAACCTTCTTTGAGACAATTTATAATGAATCATTATACACCCATGAGGGGTTTTTTGGTTAATGTTCTTTAAATAACTACAAAGGTAGTTACGTTTTGTTTGAATGTAAAAAAAATGAAGAACAAACAACATAAAAGATATCAGCGTGTGTTTCTTCTTTGATATTGGTCTTTACATGAAGAACAACAAAAGAAGTAAAAAGATTCTCTGCAGTAAAACTTTTTAAAAAAGTTCTTTAACTAGTGGAACTACAACAAGAATCCAAGGATGTGATTTTTGTTTTGTATACATATGAAAGATCCTAAATAACATGATCTATATGATGATGTTCTGTTTTATCTTAGTATTACATTGGTACCAAAGCATAGGTTTGTTTTTTTTATATATGCATGCTTACGATTTTAGATAAACCCATCACATGCTTCATTTTGGTTTTAGATATACTGTTTCTGGACTTGTGATTGTTTTTGTGGATTCTGGTATATCAAAGTTCATACTCGGTATAAAAATAGATTTTAGAATAGGTGTATTTTTTGTGTTTTCTCCGATAATACAATTCAACAACGTTGGAATCAATGTGGGTTACATGTTTTGTAACAAAGAGAGAGAAGTAACAAGAGCAGGAAAGAAAAAAAACAAGAAAACCAGAGAACGATCTGCAGAGAAGAGAAGAAAGAAGACAACTTCTTCTTGAAACAAAAAAAAGGGCACGTGGCCTTTCATGTTTCAAAAGTTATTCGTTTAACAAATGTCTTTTATGTTTGTCCCATATGAACAAAACTACCGTCATTCAAAGTCCAAACAATGAGGACTAAAATGTCACGCGTGAAAGAAGCACTCACATTTGACATTTTTATAGTTTTTGGATATATGTATCATAATAACCAGGAACGGCTGAAGGCTTTGAGCTTTGAAATCCAATATGATAATAAGCTTGTGATAGTTTTAGCTTACATAAACTAATTAATTTAGTTAAATTAGTTTCTAATTACAATAAATTAGTTTTTTTATAATAAATAAAATTTAAACTAATTTGTTTAGTTAAAATAAACTTAGAAATAAGTTTATTTTCGTTGAATTAAAATTAGACATAAGTTTTCTAATTAAACCAAGATAAATTGATTAGTTTAATTATAATTTAAATTAGAAATAAGTTTCTAATTCGATATGACTTATTCATATTTGAATATGATTAGATTAGAAATAAGTTTTCTAATTGATTAGATATTAATAGCATAATTTGATTAGTTTAATCAATTGCTAATAAAATTAAATAGTTTCCATTCTATGAGCATGAGTTTGCTATGTGTTAGACAAAATAATTTGTTTATTTTGTGTACTCTTCTAATTCCTGAAAATTTGTTTTTTAGGAAGATACCTATTATTAAGGGAACGCCTAAGCTTATTCGATGTGAGGCACAGAAGAGATGTGTTGGCAGCATGTATGTATAGTTAGTTAACATGCGTTTAATGCCTAGAGATAGTCTAATACAACATGTTATTTCAGTTAATAACATGATGCAAGCGTTATAGTTTAGAGGTTGTCTAGCTTATGCAGATGTTGAAGTAAAGTACATGACTTTGCTTGCAACATTACCTCGACCTTAAGGTGAACTGTTACAAATGCTCTAGAATAATATGCCTAACAAGAAGACTTATAATTTGTTAGTGATGACATTTATTAAAGAGATGAGTAGAAGGAAGTTGATTAGGACTTTGTATC
>JANIIA010000006.1:41482118-41503253 GCA_027478495.1 Erythroxylum alaternifolium | reverse complement strand
AAAGATACAAGGCACGCCTTGTAGCAAAAGGATATACACAACAGGAAGGAATTGATTATGAGGAAACTTTTTCACCTATTGTGAAGTTTACTTCAATTCGTCTTATTCTGGCTATAGTAGCCAGTATGGATCTTGAATTACATCAAATGGATATAAAAACTGCTTTTCTCAGTGGAGAATTAGAAGAAGAAATCTATATGGAACAACCTAAATGTTTCATTAAAACAGGTCGAGAAAATAAGGTTTGCCAGTTGTTAAAATCGATTTAAGGGCCTGAAGCAGTCTTCAAGACAATGGTACATTCGTTTTTATAATGTACTCATTTCGTATGATTTTCAAATGATTGATGAAGACCATTGTGTGTATGTTAAGAGATCTAAAGATAAATTCATGATTTTATCTTTATATGTAGATGATATATTGATTGTTTGTAATGACTGTGTGTTCCTTATGCAAATCAAAGATTGATTATCATCTAAATTTGAAATGAAAGACATAGGTGAAGCGGTATACATTCTTGGAGTCAAGATTTCAAGAGATTGTTCGAAGAGATTGTTATCGCTTTCATAAGCGATGCACATTCAAAGAATTGTTGAACGATTCCGTATGCAAAATTCCAAACTAATTGATAATCCTATTACTAAAGATGAAGGCCTTAGTAAGAGAAATTGCCTGTCAATGCCACAAGATCGGGAACAAATGAAGAATGTTCCCTATACCAGTGTAGTTAGAAGTCTTATATACGCAATGATGTATACAAGACCAGATATTTGTTACGTTGTTGAAATGGTGAGTAGATATCAATCAAATCTAGGCCAAGCACATTGGAAAGCAGTAAAGATAATATTGCGGTATCTAAAGGGAATAGTGGACTATGCATTATGTTATCAAGGCAATGATCTACGTATACAAGGGTATACCGATGCAGACTGTGGAGGAGATTTAGATGAAAGAAAATGTACCTTAGGATATGTATTCTCACCAAACCATAGAGCAATATCAGGGAAAAGTAAGAAGTAATCTTACGTTGCACTATCCACAATGGAACCTAAATTTATAACATTCTCAACTGCAGTATAAGAGGTTGTGTGGCTTCATCGATTCTTAATGCATTTGGGAGTTACTAAAAGTGAAATTGATCTAATGACCATTAACTGTGATAGTCAAGCTGCAATCGCTTATACTAAAGACCTTAAATTTTATTGTAAGACAAAGCACATAGATACCCAAGTATAATTATGTGAAAGATATAGTTGCACGAAGAGAGGTGAACATGAAATATATATCTACACAAGATATGATAGTAGACCCAATGACAAAGCTAATTTTCAGAGATGTATACATTAGGCTTGTAAAGTCACTAGGACTACATAGATGTTGACATGTACTGATAAACATTTCTCTATGTATGTTCACTTATTATAATGTCATATTTTGGATATAATGTATGATGAAGATTATACATTTTGTATCATTTGATTAATGAAGATATGTGTTTTACATAAATATAATTTAGGATAAATCATAAGTATATGAGATAGATTAGAGATTGGCCCTCTCACACAATAAATCACCTCTAGTGTTTATGCTCACTAGAGATAAGACATGTTTAAAGTTTATTATCTAGGTGATAATTGAGAGCGAGAAACTTAAACTATAAATGTCACAAGGAAATTGGTTCAAAGTGATTTAATGATCACTATATCTGTCTTATGTTGCCAGATGTGAGTTCTGAACAGGTTTTAAGTAGATAAGTGAACTCAAGTTAAATATTAAGTATGAACTACCATTTGTATGGTATTTCTTGAATGAAAGATGTTCAAGTTAAACGAAATGGGTAAACACCATAGCACATGACTCGTATTATGTATGCAAAACTGACCACAAAGGGGATTAATGTAAGTCTCTAGATCTCGTCTTACATTGTGTGAGGCCCTTGAGGTTGAGAAGAACCTCGTCATATACCCCTATGACTCTTATCTCATTCTTGATAATTGAATTTAATGTTTGCTACTTTAGGTTATTGCCAAAACATCATATAAGATGCGATCTTATGGAATAATTCTAGGAAAGCAAATTAAATTTAATTCAAAAGAGAATTAAGAATAGAGGAAGGTCATTTATTTAGATCATTAACTCACATGAAAAGTATTCGTAAATGGCCATTATCTCTTTAGTAGAGAATTTGAATACAATCATGACACAAGAAACTAAATGAGATCAAAGGAAAGTGTAAATGTGAGATATGACCTAGGGTATAGCATACAATGTCTACTCAAGGACACATAAGTCCTAAAATCAATTTGTTAATCGAGATGTCATATACTCCTAATAGATATATAGCAATGTGCTCTCGTCGTATGCTGGTCACACTGGTTATTGAACAAGTATGAGCACTGCATAATTTTTAATTAGATTAAAACTCATCATCTATAAATGGGAGATAATGAATCATTATACACCCACGAGGAATTTTTGGGTCAATGTTCTTCAAATAACTACCAAAGGTAGTTACGTTTTGTTTGAATGTGAAAAAACCAAAGAATGAACAACATAAAAGATATCGACATGTATTTCTTCTTTGATATTGGTCTTTACATGAAGAACAACAAAAGAAGTAAAAAGATTCTCTACAGAAAAACTTTTTAACAAAAGTTCTTTAACAGGTGGAATTACAACAAAAATCCAAGTATGTGATTTTTTGTTTTGTATGCATATGAAAGATTCTAAATAACATGATCTGCGTAATGATGTCCTATTTTATCTTAGTCTTACAATTCACACGAGAGCAAAGGAAGCTACGGTGACATTGTCACTCAAGCAACAATGATGAGCAGCAATAGAAAGCCACATGAAGAAGCAACAATGGTAGCACAAAGCAACAAGAACAATGGATGGAGATGATACCCACCAGTGTTGCAGAGATTATTAAAGACGACGAAGTTTAACATGAAACACAGAGGAGAGGAAAGTTGAGAGCTGTTATATGCAGCGTTTAGAATAAATATCACAGAACAATCAATGTACACGAGGGTAGAGAATGATTCGCAAGTATATTAAGCATGCATTCCTACCTTTGTATGTTATGTTGGTTATGAATGAATGATGATGTTTCTCTCTCTATCTGAATCTTCTCTGTAATTCTTTCTCTCTCTCATCTTTCTCACTTGTAACAAACTCTGTCATGCGAATATTTGTGTGCGTACATCGGGTGACAACAATTTCCTCAACAATTAGTATTAGAGTAAACGAATCTGGGACCAACAATGGCCAAAGGAATGCGAGGAGTGGGTTTCTGTAGGTTAGAAGACACTTTGAAAAGACTAATGGAAACACAAGGTAGGAGTGAGAAAATGTTTGCAGAAACACAGAGTCGACATGAGTGCCTGCTTTTGGAGATGCAAGATAGAAGTGAGAGGTTACTGTTGGAGGTGCAAAGTAGAACTGAAAACTAGAAAAAGAAATGTGGGAGTTACGGACGACGATTTCACCGGAACTATCGAAACAAGGGGAAGGGAGTAGTATATCCGATCATACCCCGAAAAACACACACGCATAACATGATAAGGAAGGACACGCTAAGTCTACTAGGTTGAGTAGAATCGAATTTCCCTCGTTCGATGGAGACAATGTCAAGCTATGGCTGTATCGCTATGAACAATTCTTTCACATAGATCACAGTCCAGAGCAGATGAAAGTGAACGTAGCAGTTTTACATATGGATGAGCGGGCATAAGAATGGTATCGGTTATTCCTAAAAAATGGAGTAAGACTGAGGTGGTAGATTGGACGGAATTTAGAAGAGCCCTGAAACAACGGTTTGATGATGAGATTTTTGATGACCCGGTGGGAGATTTCAAGGACCTGAAACAGAATGGAATGGTGTTGGAATACTGTGCACATTTCGATCATCACTCCAACAGGCTATCTCTATCGGAGGAATATTTAGTTGGGTTCTTCGTTAAAGGTCTTAACCCAGAGATTGGTGTCGCAATGAAGTTGCATGAACCACAATCCTTGCATCAAGCTTATATGTTAGCAAGGAAACAAGAAGCCATACTGATGTCCACAGGAATATCAATGATGAATCGGAACCAGGCCGCTCGGAACATGGTTAATGGGAGGTCTCTACAAACCTTCAGCATAGCCCAGTATAGAAGGTATACTACCCACTCCGCCCTCAATATTACGATCACCTATAGTGCGACCTTATAAGGCATCGAAGCCTATTAGCAGCAGGGACTTTGTCGAAAAACGAGTGAAGTGTCTCTGTTTTTGGTGTGATGAGAAGTATACGTTCGGCCACAAATGTCCAAAGAGACAGCTTCAGTTTTATGTAGTCTCTGACGAGAGTGATAATGGGAAAGGGTCAATCGACCAAATGGAGGAGGACCAGGAGGAAGGTGATGTAGATGAAGAACATCCCACGGTTTCCATGCAAGTGATGATAGGTTTTTCTGGCGAGATGGAGTTCAAAAAAATGCGATTTTTGGGGATGCATCAATGACGACAGATTCATATGCTCATCGATAATGGTAGTACTCACAATTTTATGGACATCACAGTGGCTAAAAAGGGGACATGTGAACTCAAGGAAATTGAGCCGGTTACCATTATGGTGGGGGGGAAGATTACAACTGTCGTGTACACATTGTTGCAAGAATTTTGCATGTTCCATGCAGGGCGTATCATTTCGGATGTATACGTTAGTATTATCGCTAGGGGGCTGCGACGTTGTCCTGGGAGTTCAGTGGTTAGTCGGATTAGACGATGTTCTCTGCAACTTCAACGGACAATGACATTTAAGTGGGAAGGGAAGGTGGTGACCTTAAGGGGTGATCCAAAGGGTAAATCAAGGGTGGTTTCAAGCAAAGGGCTCCAGAAGACTCTACAAGGATCATCTAGCGGACAATTATTCATGATTAAGCTCTCTACCCCAATCGAGTATCAGCTATAGCAAATGAGAATGACAGAGGAGCAAGGAAGTGTATTTGATGAAATTAATGCAGTGTTGTCCAACTATGTCGAGGTGTTCTAAAAACCATCTCAGTTGCCCCCGAATCGCAAACACAACCACAGGATTGCACTAGTTGACAACGTCATCATGATTAATGTAAGGCCATATCGTTATTCAGGGGCATATAAGGATATAATCGAATAGGAGGTTAGACAGTTGATGTGACAAGGATTTATACGCCATAACTTCGGACCATACGCGTCTCCAGTGGTTCTCGTTAAGAAGAAGGATAATTCGTGGAGAATGTGTGTAGATTATTGGGAGTTGAACAGATATGCTGTGAAGGACAAATTTTCGATACCCCTCATCAAAGCATTATTAGACGAGCTGTATGGAGCCAGTTGGTTCATATCTGAATACAACCCGATGACATTCCAAAGATGGCCTTTAAGACGCATGAAGGGCATTATAGGTTCTTAGTAATGCCCTTTGGGTTGACGAATGCGCCTTCGACGTTCCAACGTATAATGAACGAATTATTTAAACCATTTCTACGTCGTTTCATTCTGGTTTTTTTCGATGACATACTGATATACAACTCTTCGTTGACACTGCATGTAGAACACATTTCGGTGGCACTTCAAACACTACTAGATAATCAATTGTTCTTGCGGGGCGACAAATGCGTTTTTGGAGCTCGACAGGTGGATTACCTAGGTTACACCGTCTCTGAAGAAGGCGTAGCCATAGACATGCGGAAGGTTAAAACAATAGAGGAGTGATCGGTACCACAAAGTATTAAGGACTTGCGAGGCTTTTTGGAGATCACAAGGTATTACAGGCAATTTATTAAGGGTTATGGAGCTTCAACGAAGCCCCTAACAGATTTGCTTATGAAGGAGAAGGTAACCAACTGGAGCTGGCAACAAGAGGAACAGTCAACTTTTGAGAGCTTGATAAAAGCTATCATGTCCGCTCTGGTATTGGCATTACCTGACTTTTCTAAGCCATTTATAATTGAAGCCAATGCTTATGGACAGGGGATTGGCGCAGTTTTGCAGCAGGTAAGGCCATCCCATTGCCTTCCTAAATAATTCATTAGCAAGGAGGCATCAGGGTTTATGTATGAGAAGGAGTTTTCGGCGGTAATCAAAGCCATTAAGCAATGGCATCACTACCTCACTCCCAAACCCTTCATTGTTCGAACAGATCATCGGAGCTTAAAATATATGCTAGAACAACGGCTATCAACCCTGTTTCAACAGTCGTGGCTACCAAAGTTATTGGGATATAACTTCGAAGTACAGTACCGAAGTGGTAAGGAGAATGCAGCGGCAGACTCCCTTTCGAGGATCACAAGCGTTGAAATGTTCATAATGTCCGTGACATAAATGCAGAGCGAACTCTTAGAAGACATTAAAAAAAGTTAGCAGGAAGATGAAGTCACTCGAGGATTGATCACAGCTTTAGAATCTGTCAATGTTAAAACTGGTGTATACGAATGGAAGGAAGGGTTATTAAGATGGAAGGGACGACTAGTGGTAGCAGCCAACTTGAACCTCCGTCAATGAATTATAAGCATTAGTCATGACAACGTCATGGGCGGCCATGCAGGGGCAGTGGCGACCACGAAGAAATTACAAAAAAAAATTTTCTAAAACAGCATGGATCAAGACGTGAGGATTTATGTTTAGAACTGTATGAATTGCCAGAGAAATAAGTACGACAACTTCGCCTACCCTTGGTTATTGCAACCTCTCTGAATACCAAAGGGAAGAGGTGAGTATGGACTTTGTGGAAGGATTGCCTATGTTGAAGGGTAAGTCTGTTATATATTCACAAAATACTCCCACTTCATCCTTATTAAGCATCCTTACTCTACCGATGACATAGCCGAATTGTTTCTTAATAATGTGTTTAAGTTACATGGAATGCCTAAGTCTATAGTCAGCGACCGAGACCCGATTTTCTTGAGCATATTTTGGCAGGAACTCTTGCGGTTACAAGAGGTTCAGCTAAAGTATTCGATGGCGTATCATTCATAAACGGACGAGCAGACATAAGCAGTAAACAAGATCCTTGAAACCTATCTGCGTTGTTTTTTTAGAGAAACGCCTCAGAAGTAGGGAGAGTGGCTAGCGTTGGTGGAATGGTTGTACAACACCACTTATCGAGCTGCCATCAACACTACTCCATTTGAGGTTTTATATGGTTATCCACCTCCTGTGTATACTCCGTATATTGCAGGCGATTCAAAGATTATGGAAGTCGATAGAGTCTTAAAGAGTCAGGAGGCAATGCTTAACGTTACAAGGTTCTATCTACAGAGAGCCCAGAACCGTATGAAACAGTACACTGACTCGAAACGTACAGAAAGGGAATTCAAGGTTAGAGAAATGGTATTACTAAAATTATAACCCTGCAAGCAGTTTTCGTTACAAAGGAGGAGCAACCAGAAACTTTCTCCATTGTATTACGGTCCATACGTGGTGATCTAACAAATTGGAAAGGTGGCGTATAAGTTGGAACTTTCAGCCCATACAGCGATACATAAAAAAGCACCCGAAGGTCAAGACCACACTATTGCATCGCTACCCGAGTTCTTGACACCGACAGAACGAGTTCTAGTGGTGATATTGGACAGACACATCACCAAAAGACATAATCGGGCAGTCACACAGTGGTTTTAATCCAATGGTCTGATGGGGAGAACACTAGTGCGACTTGGGAGTATGTCTTCGATCTCCAGAAGCGGTTCCCTGAAATTAATCTGATTGACAAGGATGTTGAGGGGAAGGGGATTGTTGCAGGGATTATTGAAGATGACAAAGTTTAACGTGGAACGTAGAAGGAAAGTAGAGAGATGTTATACGCAACGTTTAGAATAAAGACCACAGAACAATCAATGTACGCGAGAGTAGAAAATGAGTCGCAAGTATATTAAGCGTGTATTCCTACCTATGTATGTTATGTTGGTTATGAATGAATGATGATGTTTTCTCTCTCTATCTAAAGCTTCTTTGTAATTCCTTCTCTCTCTTCTTTCTCACTCGTAACAAGCTCTGTCGTGTGAATATTCGTGTACGTACGTCAAGTGACAACAATTTCCTCAACATTTGGTATTAGAGCAGACTAATTTGGGACCAACAATGGCCGAAGGAACTCGAGGAGTTGATTTTCATAGGTTGGAAGACACTCTGAAAGGATTCATGGAAGCGCAAGGTAGGAGTGAGAAAATGTTCGCAAAAACACAGAGTCGACATGAGCGCCTGCTTTTGGAGATGTAAGACAGAAGTGAGAGGTTACTGTCGGAGGTGCAAAGTAGAACTGAAAAATTGGAAAAGAATTGTGGGAGTTACGGACGATGATTTCACTGGAACTATCGAAAGAGGGGGAAGGGAGCAGTATATCCGATCATACCCTGAAAAACACACACGCACAACATGACAAGGAAGGACACTCTATGTCTACTAGGTTGAGTAGAATCGAATTTCCCTCGTTCGATGGAGAAAATGTCAAGCTATGGCTATATCGTTGTGAACAATTCTTTCACGTAGATCAGACTCCAGAGTAGATGAAAGTGAACGTAGCAGTTTACACATGGATGAGCGGGCATAAGAATGGTATCGGTTATTCCTCAGAAACTGGAGTAAGACAGAGGTGGTAGATTGGACCGAATTTACAAGGGTCCTGAAACAACGGTTTGATGCTGAGATTTTTGATGACCCAATGGGAGATTTAAAGGACCTGAAGTAGAATGGAATAGTGTTGGAATACTGTGCACAGTTCGATCATCAGTCCAACAGGCTATCTTTATCGGAGGAATATTTAGTTGGGTTCTTCGTTAAAGGCCTTAAGCCAGAGATTGGTGTCGCAGTGAAGTTGCATAAACCACAATCCTTGCATCAAGCTTATACGTTAGCAAGGAAACAAGAAGTCATACTGATGTCCACAGGAATATTGATGATGAATCGAAACCAAGCTGCTCAAAATATGGTTAATGAGAGGGTCTCTACAAACCTTTAGCGCAGCCCTAACACAGAAGGTATACTACCCACTCCGCCCTCAACGTTACGATCACCTACAATGCGACCTTATAAGGCTTCGAAGTCCATCAGCAGCAAGGACTTTGATGAAAAAAAAGTGAAGGGTCTTTGTTTTTGGTGTGATGAGAAGTATAGGGTCTGCTACAAATGTCCGAAGAGATAGCTTCAATTTTATGTAGTCTCCGGAGAGAGTGATAATGGGAAAGGGTCAATCGACCAAACAGAGGAATTTGTTTTTGGCTGTAGGTGTGCAGGAGAGAGAGAGAGAGAGAGAGGCCGGCGATACATAGATATTCAGATTGTTTAATCCTTTAATTTTCAATATTTACAAAATTATCCTTATATTAGTGGTACCCACCGTTGTCAGGCAAAATCGCTGGTATCAAACGGTACTTATATATTTTGTTACTTTCGTATCATTTTTCAGTAGATGGTTCAGTATAAAATCCGTAACTCTAATCAGAGCCCAGACATTAGTCCATTGCAAAAGCTACCTGTGGCGGTCATGCCCATCGGATGTCTAAAGATGAACCAACCGTATAAACATGACTTTCTGACTCTGGCTAGTAAATATGAGTGAAATTGCTACTATGAAGATCAGTCTGATCCAATTGACGAGTCGAAACACTACTCGATGATTCTTTTTGCTGCTTCTGAAAATGGCAATGGAGGAGAAATAATAGGCTTTATAATTTTCCATGTATACGACCTTTGCAATTAAGCAGAGGACTTTAATTATAGCACTCAAATCAAAACGCAAAGCACTCGTTGCGACTTGAGGTAGAAACTAGCTAAAGCCACAAGTTCTAACGATTTTCATTTTACTCGAGAAGAAACTGCCTCAACTCCAACTGTTTAGGCCAAAACATTGAACGTTCACAGACTCAGCTTCTTTACAGCCATGATCTATGGAAACCTAATAATAATAGTCATCAGAGTGACAAATACTAGGAAGATGCTACTAACTGCAAATTTGTCATACACAAATTAAAGAGTAGCAAAGGTCACACCAGCATGGTAACAACCCAATAAATCAAACTGATTCTAAAAGAAGGTACATAAAAATTAAATTGCCAGGAAAGCACCTTAAAAGTCTACAAGGTCCACACAAAGTCTGGTGCATCTTTTCTTCGGCCTGTCAATGTCCGATACAAGTACATCTTCTCCACTTTTTGTCCATCATCGGTGCTGCAATCCATCTGATCGTTTTCATTTATTATCTCTACATTGAGCCTAGGCATCTTCTTTGCAAGGGTCTCACAGCCTCCAAGGGTAACTTCGCAGGACGACATCCAAAGGGATCGCATTGTTTCATACTTCCCCACGTCCATTAGAAGTGCTGCATTGCCAAAAGGGCTATCCCTAATCTCTAGTTTCCGAAGTTTCTTGCAACCATTTAAAACATATTGCATTCCCTTGTCACTTTCCCCAGCAAATGCAATGGAGAGCATTTCAAGCTGCTCAGCATACATTCCAATGTAGAGGAAAACTAGGTCGGTCAGAAGTCCAGAAAGTGACAATCGTCTTAGACCCTTGGATGACCGAACAATTTCCCCAAAACCTTCATCCAAAGGCTGCATAGTTACAGCGTCTGGTTTTGTAGGATCCAGAATACACAATCTAAATCGGGTGAAATTCTGACAGTTATTGGCTACAGTTATGAGGGCTGCATTTGTCATCTGCTGACAGAAGTACAGAATTGATTGTAGCTTAGGACAACCAACAGAAATGGCAACAAGACCTCGCTCTGTCACACCCATATTCCCAGCATAAGGTTCGGAGGGGAATACCCTCAACTCCTCCAGATCCTTGCAAGCAGAAGCCACAACTTCCAATCCCTGGTCTCCAATGGAATCCAGTATCTGCAAAGATAACAAGAAATGTCATCTTTGATAAATCAAAGTATAAAATATATCCTGCAAAAAGAGATCAACGGGCACTTACCCATAAGCGTTGGAGTTTTCTGCAATGTTGAATCAGTTTCATAAGCTGAAAGCCACGAATACCTGAAGCATAGCTCAGGTTCAATGATGTCAAATTTGGACAAATTGAGTAAAAAGCCGATAAGCAGTTAGGAGCAACTTCAAAAAACCCTGACAAACTCGTAATTGATTTACACTTCTTAATTGCGGCTTTAAATTTATTGTAGGTCTGAAAATCTTGGTGGTCATGTACATAAGAACCCACACCCAAGTCTACTAGTTGAGGTGCACATGCCAATATTCTTTCAAGTGCATCAATTGGTACTGCACGGTTCAGCCTCAAGCATCTAAGATTTGGAGATCTTGCTACAAGTCTCAAAAGAGCCGCTGAATTGATGTTCCCCTTGAGGCATGCAAAATTAAGAGAAACCAGAGACGTGCAACCTTCAGGGAAACAGCTAACCCAATGGCCTCTTTGATCTTCAACTTCATTTTCTTGCAGGTCCAGCTCCCTAAGAAACCTGACATGAATGCAGATGATGCAAGTTTTTCGTAGCATTTTTCCGATAGTTTGGTCAATATTTAGATATTCAAAATGCTAATTACAGTAAGTTTTAGAACAGTTATTTATGTGGTTTTTGCACTAATCCAAGTTAATAATCATATTGGAAGACATAATAAAGGATCAATGATAATCAAGAACAAGCTCTATTGAAATCACAGGACACAAACACAATCATGAATGAAAAACATTATACCTCTAAAAATTGATGTTTTAAATTAGCAATTACACAAGTTCTAGCCATAAAGATGGACACTCTAGGAGAACGCAAGGAAACAAGAGTCTGACAAGCTGAAAATTCACACGTCCCCCCATAACTCAAAGAACACAGGGAAAGGGAAATTCAGAAGGCAATAAGAAAGAAACAAGGCCAAACAGACACCAATATTTTAAACCGATACATCACTAAATCGTTCAACATATCAGCTCTAAAGTAGAATATCAAAGTAGATTGTCTACGGTTTCATGGTTTTGTTGGCCCTTCATTTAACTTACAACGTTAATCGCTAGAGTTGGTCATCGAATGCTTAAACTGCCACAGGTGCCGACAGCATTTCTTCAACAAATACAAGGTTAGCTTGCATCTAAGCAACCTAAAGTAAAAGCATTCCAAACAAGAAGCATGCCAAGAGAAACTTTTGTATTAACTTTTATCCATATATAGAAATTTATGCATAACCATGTTAAAACTATTCGTTAATTAACATCTTAAGATTTCCTTACCTGAATAAAAATCAAAATAAATGTACAACTATTCAAAAAGCCATGTTAAGAAAAGGTTAGCTTTGTTTTATAATCCAAAAACAAAGGTAAAGAATTTGCCAGATCAGAAGGATTCTAGTTCAACAGAAGAAAGTAAAGTGGCAGAGTACATAGGAAACACTAAAAGGAAAGCCAGAAATGCAGAGGCACGTACATATAAACAAGTAAAAGATAGACCCAAAAGAAAATGGTTACCTGCAATTAGAAGCAATAGCTGCAATGCCATCAGTAGTGAACCCTTCACAACTGATGAGAACTAAAGACTTGAAATTCGAAAAAGACAGAGAAAGCTTCTCCAAGCTCGCATCGGACACCACCATCCTCTTCAACCTGAGTTCCTCCAACCTGACCCCGTTCTTAGCGAAGGCTTCAATCCAAGGGTAAAGGAAGCCTCCCCAATCATGTGGAACCAAATTGAAGTCAGCAAAATGAGGCTTTCCCTTCAGAGTAATCGACTTTAGACCTGGGAACCTCTCAGTGACTCTCTCTGGACTGATCGCATAACAGTTCCCTATAAAAACCTTCTGCCTACTGTGACTCTCAATCTTGTACCACGATTTGCATACTTGAGACACCGAGTTTCTGTCTTTGTGCGATGTCACGAAACCGAAAACGTGCTCTAACACCTCGTCTGGGAAATAATTCATCTTTTGCTTACATAAGTTAGAGACACCACATTCAATCTTAAGGATATCACGAGAGGAAGTCGCATCAAATATAAATCCAGATATGGTTTAGTCAATTTCAGCTAGATCTTAATCAGAACAAAGATGTTTTAGGACAGATCTAATGATCCATGAACCTTTCCCACAATAAGAATAGAGCAAAGCAAGAGAATTAATGAAAGTGAAGGAAAATGGCTTCATGGGTTATGAGAGACAATGTTTCCGATTCGCTTTCAGGTTCCTTTTCTGTTTATCCGGAATCAAGTAAGTGAGGATGATGATTACGGAGACTGAAAAACAAAGATAGAATAAAAACAATAAATTGAAGCAATAGATCTGTTAAGCCTGAGAGAATCCGAGACTAAGATACCCATAAAAGGAAAATCTTAAAAATATCGAAAATCCCGTAATAATACCATTAACAGCAAATCAAAGAAACCCAAACACAAGAATCACACAAAAATCATATCTTTCTCTGTCTCCCCCTATTCACTTCTCTCTACAAACTACAAAGCCCAGTCTCAAAATCTGAAATGATAAGAGAGAGAGAACATGTTTAACTAAACTATGGTTATGCTTGGACTAGATATGGTTAAGGATACTCATCGTATGGTGTGAGTATTGTTTAAGGAACAAAAGTTGAATAGCATCTTAACCGTTCGTTGATTGGTTAACATGCATTTGTCCTAATCTCTGCTTTCGACGTCAGTCTCTCTTCTCTCTCTTCACTGCCAATTCCAAAGGCCCAAAGCCACGCCCCACGCCCCACGCTCCAGTCTCCACCCCCAGTAATGGAATGTCAGTACAATGAGACGTCGAATTCAAACCAAATTACGACTATACCATACCTTCTTTTAGATAAGGTTTCTTTCTACGAGCTACTCCTACTGCTGCTACGAGACGCCTATTGTACTCGCTCGTATCAGTCATCTCAATCATCGTCATCGTCATCCTTTACTCCACAAGTCCAGCCGGCCCGGTGAAAGCGAATCTTTTACATTTTATACTCTAGCCAGAACGTAATTCAGTGAAACGAATACTGTACCAATATTAGCACAGGATTAAAATTTGGTTTCGTATTATATTGATATCAGCCAATATTATGTGCCATTTTGAGCAAACTTTTGAATTTATAAAATAATCCTTAAAATTTTAAAATTTATAGAATAATCTATTAATATCTGATACTGTATTTTTTATAATTTTACATCAATTTTATTTTCAAAAATTATAATAATAAAATTTAAAATAACAATAATTTTTTTATTTTTGTTAACATTAATTTTCAAATATTTCATATATAAAAAATTAGCCATAATTAATGTAAAAAAGGTCATTTAATCATCATACAAATATAAAATTAAAAATAATATAAAGTATTTAAAATATTACGATTTCATCATATAATAAATAATAATTACATCAAAACATCAAATAAAAAGAATAATAAATATCCTTAACTCTCTAACTATTACAATTTACAACAAGAGTTTGTAATGAGGAAACAACCAAGTAAAAGTAAAATTTGAAACAAAAACATTTACAATTACATTGCATATATTAGAATTTAACATATACATCAAATATAAATAAAATTCAAAGAAAAGAAGAAATAAAACCCTGGAACTTCATTCAATCGTCTACGAGGAGATACTAGCTATAACTGTATTGATCTTAATTCTTATTTAGTACAAAATTCTCGTCATTAAGAGGAGCTTTATCATCATAATCATTCCAATTCATTACACCAAATGACATTTCAATGTTTTCTTATCCAAAATTATCTTCCAAGTTACTCACATCTATCAAACTCAATTCCTCAAAAATTTAATTCACCAAAAGATCGATATTATCAATGCAAATTGGATCTACTGAACTACTTGTTCTATTAAGAGTCTTAGTAAACAATAAAATTTAATAATTAAAAATATAAGAAATTATATATAACTTAATAATGATAATAACATACCTTTCTTAGAGCTTTAAATTATATTGAACGAAGATCAAATCATTCAATCTCTTGTGCTTCAATCCTTTTCTTAGAATGGATGAATTAAAATATGCTCCAGTTCTTTTCACAGTCTGTTGCACTCACACATTAACTTAAAATTTGAATTACAAATCTTTGCAATTTTGGAACATCACATCCGAATTGGTCCTAACAAGAAACTTTAAGTCATTAGACAACAAAAGTAGCGTTGTAAACAAAATAAAATAATAATTAATTTTTAACAAGTAAAAAAAGTGAAAAAATAAATATTTGAATTAAGTTTTACTTTCTATCGAATAACAATTGGCATCCCAAAATTCCCAAAAGACTGTTTATAAAGCTTCGTTTGTGAGTTTGTGAGATCTTGCATCATCTCAAGGACAACAACTGTTGTAATAGTTAATAGCATTCTCCTATTAGCTTCAGCTTTTTTTGTAAAACTTGAGCTGAAATAGACACTAGGATTAAAAAAATGCTCCAACTGTAAACAACAGAGAGTAAAGATGTCTTTCTCATCTGTCATTGATGATTGCGAGATGAGGTGTATACAAAAAAGGTCTAATTTTCATATTGGCCTTGATTACTTCATTCGCCCCCTCCATGGCATAAAAAAATAACTCATTATTGTCTTTTCATCACTATCAGCCAAACGAAACACCCTCACCAAGGTTCACAAGCTCGGATGACAAAGTGGCACTGGAACCAAAATTCAATATCTTCAAGTATAATTTTGGAAACCTCCAATCCAGCATTAGACCTAACATGTTGAGATACAACCCACTTATCACTTATAAACATATGTGTCAACTATTCCTTCATCACAATAAAATACTGAAGTGATAAGAAATTTATTGCAAATCTTGTAACAGTAGGATGACACAAATTTTCACCATTAGTAAAATCCTTTCTCATTAAATTTAAGACCTATGTATGATTATGGATCAACTTGGTTACCTTTTTGGCTTTCTACACATTCTCATCAATAATAGGAAAATATCTAGCATTCCTTATATTTTTTAGCATTAAGTCAATGCAATTTGCAACACAAGCAATCCAAAAAAAATTATACTTGCTTTGTAATCTTCTTCTTCTCGCTTTATAAGCAGAATTATTATCAGTAATGAACTGAACAATATTTTCTGACCCTACTTCATTCACAACTTCATCAAATGTTTCAAATAAAGTATTAGTATTCTTAACAAGTCCGGATGTATCAATAGACTTTAAAAAATTGATCCTTTTGTAGAATAAACCAAAAAATTAATAATAGGCTTATGTCTCCTATTTGTCCAACTATTTCACATAATTGACCACCTATAAGTAACCTAATTCATTATTCTTTCTTCCAAAAAACTTTTAATTTCATAAACTGAGCAATTCAAAATTTTATCTCTATAGTCATCAATTGAAGGAGCTTTGTATTTTGGATCGTAAGAGGTTATAGCATCCACAATAAGCTGATAATTATAAGATTGAGAAGCATTGAATGCTATACTTGAATCAGAACACCATCTAGTCATTGCATTATTTACATTGTGAGCTGCTTCTTTTAATTACATGAAACTACGAATTGAAGGTTAAGCTTAGAGTTATTCCTGGTGCAAAAATATTCAACACCTACCTTCTTCTTTTCCTAACATCATGTCTAGATGCAACAGTCACTTTTTTTTGGGAAGGAACAATACCACCTTCAACATTTCCAGTATCATCATGAACGCCAGCAAATGAACTTTCACTACTAATTTCATAATTCAATCTCTCCCTTCCATCTTTCTTGTGTTGACATTCTTCAAGCAAAGTTTTTATTTGTCACTTCACATCATGGCTCACTTTTTTTACAAGGTTCCACTTCTTCTATAGCCTTAGTTATATGCTTCTTTAATCAAGTAATTCATCCACCTTTCAAATGCTTGTTGCAAAATAAGCAAATAGTATAGTTCTTCATACCGGGACCAATGTAATATAAACCCAAGCTGGATTATTGTATCTTCCTGAAGCTGTTGAATAATCAGGAGTACTTGAATTTCCTTCCATTTATTTGTAAAAATAAATGAAGATATATATCAAAATAAAGAAAACATAACTTCATTATCAACTACTATTACAAAATATTTTTTTTAACTCAAAAGTCTAAACTAACACAATTACATAATACATATATACATCTTATATATTATAACTCATTTTTGTATGATTACAACATACACCATTCAATTTCATCCACCACAATTCACCAATAAGTCAAAAATCAACAATTCAAGTATTCAACATACACAATTACAAAATATGCATGACCATCTTATATAATATAACTCATTTTGTATAAGTACATCATAAACAATTCAATTTCATTCATCACAATTCAACAATAAGTCAAAAACTAACAATTCAATACGTCTTATATAATATAACTCAATTTATATGATTACATCATTTTGCTAGTAGCGTGCCCTAGGTCAATGGTTATATGTGACTTTTATACTGACATTCTGACTTATTATTTATATATTATGAGATATTCTTTTATATATGCATGTATATTGTTTATGTAATGTGATTTGCATTCCATGAATAGTATTAGGCTTATGTCATCAAGTATGTGACTTGATAGTAAAACCATAAGCATTATAATACTATTTTAAACTGTCCTTCGTCAATCGTTGCTGGTGGAATGATAATGAATTAAGGCTAGTATATGTTCTGATTGATGATCACGTTTTACTGATCATAGATATGAGTTATCAAATTAGAAACATAGATATATGTTAGAGAACATATATTGGACAAACCCACAAAGAGAATAGTACATGGTTTCATATCATTAGTGATTCTCAATATGGATTGACTTTAGTCCTCTGACCTGAAGTCATCATAGTTTCCTACATGTGGAATTTAGTGTTTTGACATTAGACTAAGTTATCTTTAATAAGATAACAAGTAGTCTTATGTTGGACATTAAATGAATCATACGGATGGATATGAATGATGTATATGGGATTTGTAACTCTCTTAAATGAGAGAAATATCATTTAGGCCTCTTGATAAGTATGAGTGAAGAAATGCATAGTCGTGCTCAAATGAATTGATGAGGAGTCATCAATGTCATTTTGTTATAGTCAGTCAACTTGGGAATCAAGAAACTATGATTAATCAAAGGTTGATATGTACCATGCGTTGTGATTAATCTTGATATCATGTTACAAAGGGACTGAGTTTATGACCATGGCTATAGGTTAAATTAGATTACCGATCCTCATTTGATTTAGGTACTTATAACGTCTTGCTAGAGGCCGCTTATGACTTATGAGCCTTGAAGTGTGATCAAACCCATTGCCAACATCAAATGAGCCTACAGGGTCACACATAAAGAGTGATATGATTTGGGCTTAATCTCTTGGGCCTAATTTATTAGGCACTGAATAAATGTATGTGGATATATTTATTGGGCTATATTGAATTAAGTTGTCGTGCTTTTATTATATAAGATATAATATGGGCCAAAACTTATTGGGCTTCCATAATCCTAATGGGTTTAGGATTATGATATTCTTATTCCTAATATGAATAAAGATTAGGGTTTCTCTATAAATAGATCATTAGAGATGATACGAAAACCTTAGCCACCTAGCCCTAGCTGTTCGTTCTTCTTCCGAGAGAAAAGTTATGCAGTGTTCAAAAAGTGTTTTGAAACATGCTAGCACACATTAGCCACTGCCCAGATTGTTCATACTTATGTGGATACCGGTAGAGGACGTTCACACACTGCAGCGTCTACAAATCTGAAAAATAAATACCAATCTACGACAAGAGGTAATTTCATACGTGTTGTAATTTTTAGTTATACTTCTTCTTATGTAGTACGGTCCATTTCGCTTCATATTGTGAATACTCAGGCCATAGGCGATCAACATCTTTGGAACATACCCGAAGCATTAAAAAGATCGAATGGAATTTGCTTAAAAGCGTACGTTACAAAGGGACATATGAATGTAGTCTTTTCTTGATCTTCTTGAGCAATTGCTATTTGATAGTAACTTGAAAAACCATCAAAAATGAAAAGCATGATTTGCCAACAAGTCTTTCTAACATTTGATCCACAAAGGGTAATGGAAAATAGTCCTTGCTAGTAGCTAAGTTAAGCTTTCTAAATTCTATGCACATTCGCCACCCGTTTTGTACCCTCATTGGTACTAACTCATCGTTTTGGTTTTGAATAACTTTTATACTAGTTTTTTTGGAACAATATACATTGGACTTACCCATTCACCGTCCAAGATTGGATAGATTACACATGCATCCAAAAGTTTTAAGATCTCTTTCATTGTTGGACTGAGATTTCTTTGTTGTTCCTATTTTGGTTTAACATTCTCGTTTAAAAGAATCATATGTAGGAAAATTGCCAGGCTGATACCTTTTACATCCATTAAAGTCCAACCAATTGTAGTTTTGTAATCTTTAAGTAGTGTCACCAATTTTTCCTTTTGCCCTTTAGTCAACCTTTTTGAAATGATCGCAGGTAATGAGTCTCCATCGCCCAAATAGACATATTATAGGTAATCAGATAAGGTCTTCAATTCGATCTTCAGAGCCTGCAAAATAGAAGTTAGCATTTTCTTATGATTTATAGTAAGTTTAGCATTCAAAAGTTTTTGAATCTATTTGCATTGTCGATAACAATTCTACATTTTCACAAGTTTCAAAAATTTTCTCATCCACTTCTAATTTGACGTTAAACTCTACCTCATCTTCAATATTTTCTTCATTAAATATACCCTACACAAATGAATCCATAATATCCATATGATAGAAAGATTAGAAATCATTATGATATTTCATTGCTTCGAAAATATTGAACTTTACTAACTCTTCATCAAACTCTATAGAAAAAGTACCCTCATCCATATCAATTTTTGTCTTGGCCATCTTCATAAACAACCTACCCAACAAAATCCAAGTTAAATGTTCAACATTATCTCCATCCATTTTCAAGATGTAAAAATCCACTGGAAATACCAAACTATTCACTTGGACTAAAACATTCTCAATAACTCCAATAGGACACACATACAAACGATCAACTGGTTAAATAATCACATTAGTTTCTTGCAAAGAATTCAAATTTAAAGCTTGATAAATTGAGTATGGCATGACATTAATAATGCACCTAAGTCTAGCACGGCACGCTTAATTTTCTTATTACCAATAACACACAGAAGTGTAAACATACATGGATCTTTGCATTTTTCTAATAATTTCTTATTTATCATAGTTGATACATTCTTAACCAAAATTATTCTCTCCTTGTGCTTCAGTTTCCTTTTATTTGTACACAACTCTTTTAAGAATTTTTCATATTTCATAACTTTCTTGATGGCTTCTAAAAGTGGTATATTGATTTCCACCCTTTTAAAGATTTATAGGATCTCTCTTTCATGCTCATCTTCTTTGGTTTAGCCAACCTGTTAGGGAAAGGAGGTACAAGTTCATTAATTGATATCGATGAAGATAAATCATTTTTTGCCTTTCTTGAGTCATGAGTTAGAAGTTCTTCCTTCTTTTCTCCATCATTGTGCTTTTCTACCTCCATTGGTAAAGAAGTTCCATATTCAATTTCCTTACTACTTCTCAAAAAACATTGCACTCACATTCTCCTTAGGATTCACCACCTTTTAGAAAGGTAATTTTACTTATTCTTGAATTTCTGATTTACTTACCAAGGTGGTTAATTAGGTGATATGATTTCCTAAGTATTAAAGGCTTGCATTTATTTTCTGTTGAAATTATTCTATTGAAATTTTAAGTATTATTAGTAAGTTCCTTAATAATTTCATCTGAAGACATACCTGAATTTGAAGATTGAGGAGCATATCTAAGGGCTTAAGATTAGGTTGATATCGTTGATACCTTCCTTGATCTCCATAGCTCAAGTTTGGATGATCCCTCTATCTTGGATTATAGTGATTAGAATATGGGTCATACTTTCATTGAGGTTGACTAGGAAAGCCCCTTACTCTATTTGTAACATCCCGGTCCCACCTAACGGGTCGGATCAGGGAAACGGGTCTACGAGAAGACCAATGAGTGAACTAAGGACAGACATATAGCATGCTCATGCAATTGTGAAAGTGTGAATTATTGTGCATAAAAAAAATTGGTACATGCATTCATGACTTATTCCCGGTATTAGTGTACTAACCAGTGATTTTTCAAAAATAGACTCTGCTAGTGTAA